>OZ014531.1:41957369-42409852 GCA_963966105.1 Volucella zonaria
TGGACGAGGAGGAAGAGGAGACAATCTTCTACCTACTCTGTACATGCCCAGCTCTCTCCCAAAGAAGAAAATTCAACTTAGGATCTTTCTTCTACAACGGCTTAAGCGATCTAAATAATATAGTCCTCAATAGTCAGGAGCTCAAATTGGTTCCAGGAGTAGGAGGAATACAATGGGCCAATAGGCCCAAGTGGGTTGGTTCTCCCAATAGTCACTGTTACCTAACCTTACCTTCCCTCTTATAATAAAAGTTGGGTGGACGCTAACATTATTGATGAGCATATCAGTATGGAATCAATGTGGTTCAATGATTCAAGCAATGCACTTGCTGTTTCCCAGAATATAATATTCAAACCATAATATTCAATGAGTTCAACTACGTACTTCCTTTGATGGTGGCGGTGGGAAACATGTCAGTCTCCCTTTGTTATATAAGCTATGACTAGGGCAAGTAGGTCCTAGTTATAGAATTGTTCAAGTTTAGGTCTTGGGAATGATTCTGGCACAATAAGACGATTTCTAAAAGCTTGTATGGCTTCTCTCAGGCTTAATAGAACATCGCGCGGTACGAGTAATATCGTTTTTTTGTTAATGGGCTTTTAAATATAGGCATTGTGTTGCAAAGATATCTGTCATCACTTAATGCCTCACGAAGAATCTTCTTTATATACCATAGGTACAAACGCGGTGAAACGGGTAAGTTAAGTTTAACGTCAGTGGAAACTAGCAAATAATCAGAAGCCTTCAGTAAATACTAGTACGGATATTCGCACATCACCTATGTTTCAACTGATTGCTAAACACGTGCAGCTCCGATTGAAGGAACTTTCGAAATGTTAATTTCTAACACAATGTATGTTATCTTAATCCATTCAGCATATGTTTAATGTCTTCCAATAATTGTTGCCATTCCCTTCCGAGCGTATTTCATAAATACACCTTGTAACAGATATTTAGACGTTGTAAGCCAGCGGCGATCGCAGACGGTATTTTTCAAACCGATGTGTATTTTCCCACAGCCCATCAAAAGCGATTTCCTTAATTTCAGCTTTGTATGTCACACATTATAATTTTTGATAGAGCGATTTAATATTAACATATGCGAATATCCACTCAATTGTCAATCCAGATGATCGTAATATGTTAAACAAGTTCAAAAAACATCTTTCCTAAAAATTCAAATTAAACCAAATCGACAATTGGGCTAGCTAGAGATGGTCACGAGGCACCCAACCGTTGTTGGCAGTATGGCATTTTTTATGTTTTCTGCATTTAACCGAATATGCATTAATTATTCAAATACATCGTTATCGGTTGAACTCGTAGTAATCTCTTAACTCTCGCCTTTATAGTTGCACAATGTCCGTATTTCATTGATTTCGATTAGAAAGGTAAATACCGCCGAAAATTATGCAATTTCGCGCGAGCATAAATTATGCAACATATCGCTGGAGATTTGAAAATGTTTCATGCCCTTCATGACGACACGGATCATGGAATGTAGTATAGGCCAGGCAGGCAATAGAGATGCATTTCGCCGACGTAATGTATTAATCGCAGTGTGTTGCAGTGAATACAATCTGCATCTGTGAGGTTGCATACAATTTACGAGTATCTTATCGTGTTGAAAGTGCGTTTTCTGAATGCATTTGTTGCAGGCGATTTCATGTTAATCTGTAATTTTGATGGACATTTGCTGATTGCACGGCATTAGTTTTTGTCTCAACGTTTGTTTGTCTAGTGTCGAAGGTGTAATCTTTTGATTAATTGAATGAATGATAGAGAGGAATTTAAAAGGAAATTAGTTATGTGTAATATACGAAATAGCACGATGGTAGATGATTGTAAAATAATGCTCCTTGCCATGGAGGAGGAGTTTGCATCGCTGGGGTCTTGAAAGTGTAATTGCTTTCGTTCATTTCCTTTTTTGCTTTATGGAATCAGTGAGAATTGATGTTGTCCGGAAAGGGGTTCATATAAACAATTACTATCTACAAAGTGAAACTGGAAAATAAATAAGGTTCATATGGCCTAAGCGTTTTGATTGTTTCGCTCAAAAATGTTTTCCTTTCAGCAGAGTGAATTGAAGATAAGCTTCAGCATTCATATTTGAGCATAGGTAAGGAGGAAGTACTGTCATGTCAACCTTGAGGCATACCATGTTACAGAAAGAGAAATATGGCGTCACCGCGCAAGTGGAGAAATTCCGAAAGATCTCTTTGGGTCTGCGGTGGTGTAAGATCTCACAAAGTACCACTCTTATTTAAAAGACTCATAATTATGTTTCTACTCATAGTATGACTATGGGACTTGAAATAAAAGAAAGGATAGGGATCCAATGAATTACGTTTAGAATAGACGATATGTCTATTAATACTGTTACGAATGAACTAAGCTGATTCTTGGGACACCTTAAAGGAATGATAGTGTATCTTTAAGTAGACTAAACTAACCTCTAGGTGTAGATGGCACTTGATTTAATGATAAACAATGATTTAATGATATTGCAACTCCTGGATCTTTTGGACGATCTGTGATATAAGACCGACGAAATCACTAGAAGTAGATATCTTCTCGTTTTTCGGAAATGTTCGGCCTTTTTAATCCGTTTGGAGATATCCACCAGCAGGGACTCGCTGATAACCTTTGGAAGGTCATATACGGAAATGGTACTATTTTAAGATTTTTTTTTTGAGCACTATTAAAAGTTTGTTCTGGTGCAACAGCATTTTTAAACACATTTCAATTTTGCATAAAAACGGTGGTTTTTTAGAGATTTAGTTTTTAATCTGGTAATACTGTTGCTACAGATTTTCAATTTGATAGTTAAAAGTTGATTTGTGGTTAGTACATTTTGCCATTTTACGGTGAATAGATTAAAGCCAGAAAAACGTGTGCTAATTGTGCAAACTTATTTTGGAAACCATGTTTCGGTTAGCCAAACTTATCGTGTGCTACGTCCATTTTACGGTCGACATAATCATCCATCTGAACAAGTTATTCGGAGCACGATTAATCGTTTTTGCACCACGTACACTCGAGTAGTAGCATCCCCAAAGACGGGAAACAGTACGAACGGAAGAAGTTATTGCCGTTGTGGAGCGCAGTGTTGAGGAGAATCCGAATGAGTCAATTCGCCATCGTGCACAGCAATTAGAGCTATGCCCATCCACTTTTGGGAAGATTTTACGGAAAGATCTTGGCTTGAAAGCTTATAAGATCCAGCTTGTGCAAGACTTCAAACCACGTGACCATTATACGCGTCGGAGGTTCTGTGGATGGGCCGAAAACATGATTCACCTTGGTCCTCATATTCAACGCAAAATTTTGTTTTCCGATCAGACCCATTTTTGATTAAATGGTTATGAGCAAGCAAAATTGCCGAATTTGGAGTGGAGAAAACCCAGAAGCCTTTGTCGAGACGGCCTTACAACCATTAAAACTCACTGTTTGGTGTGCTTTTTGGGCTAGTGGAATCATCGGCCCATATTTCGTTAAGGACGATGCCGGGCAGAATGTTACCGTCAACGAAGAGCGCTATAGAAACATAATTTCTGATTTCTTCGTTCCTCAGTTGAATGGCATTGACGTGACAGAGCTTCGGTTTCAACAAGATGGCGCAACATGCCACACGGGGCGCGGCGCCATCAATTTATTGCGGGAAACATTTGCTGAGCGCATAATTTCGCGTAATGGACCTGTGAACTGGCCTCCATGATCCTGTGATCTCACACCTTTAGATTACTTTCGTTGGGGGTATGTGAAGTCACTAGTCTATGCCGATAAACCAAAGATATTGGACGATTTGGAAGTCAACATTCGCCGGGTTATTGCTGATATACGGCTCCAGTTGCTCGATAAAGTTGTCGAAAATTGGACTTCACTAATTTTTAAAATTCTCTATTAAATACAGCTAATATCATCGACATTAACGTTAGCTTCAAGTATTTTGTTTTATATTGAATTTATTTACCTCTAAAAAAAGACACCCTTTATTTGCATGATATTTTTCCTGGTACGCAGATACCAGTCGATTCTTTTCTCTCTCAAAACCGTATTTACAGCGATATAAATTTGTTATATACCATATGGTCTCATTTAAGGCTAGACCAAAGGAGGCGATATTGAAATCATAGATAGCACATACATTCATCCGGAGGAAGGGCCAAGTCAGGCCAGTGGATTCAACTATACCCCAAAGAGGGTATTTTTTAAGAGCAGCAGAAGCTTTTTTTAAACAAAAACGACAGGAATTGCATTTAAATCAAAACTCTTTATTCCTGACGTGGTGTTTTGAACATGATACATCTTTGTCTTTCGAGGATATTATACCTAATTTGTTCGATTTGGTAGCATACACCGAAGAATTCACATAGATCCACAGAAGTAATAGTGTAGCCCCAAATCGCATTCATTAGTTCATTTCTTTGAATCGAGTGACCAGTAATTCCATAGTTTCATGGGCAATGTGACATGTAGCGGCACATATGTATTATAGTTGACGGACAAAGGGCAAGCTGTGCCGAATTGACAATTCCACATCTCCTTTCACTGAGATCGGCTACAGTTTCTTTTATATGCTCATTATTTCGACGACTTATTTGGGATTGCGTCATGTAGAGGAGGAAATGCAATAATTATTAGGAAATCTATTGAGTATTTCGAAGAAGAAAGTTGCGGACGTAAGAGTTCCAAGCAACAACGGTATCTATTAGAAATGAACATCAAAAACTATCTCTTACGTCAGTCTATAGCTCACCAATGCATAAAATCAAATGCGAGCAATACAAAAAATTAATTATAAAACATACTCGTAATAACAGATTCATAATGGACGGTGACTTCAACGCTAAACACGCACATTGGAGCTCTCGGCTAACCACTATAAAAGGACCTGATTTTATTGCCACTGGTAAGCCAATGACCTATGGATAAAGATAAAATACCAAATTTAATTGATGTCTTTATAATGAAGCAAGTTTCAACAAACTTTCACGTAATAGAAAACGGAACAGACTTAAACTCCGATCCGATATCTCACTCTTAGTGAAAGCGTTATGATGACAAATCCAAACTTACACCTTACAAATAAGCTTACAGATTGGCAATATTTTAGCTTTATTAGATCAAAACTAAAATTTTAACAAAATATTAACTGATGAAACCGAATTGACAAATAAAGTACTTTTATTTACTAAACAAATACAAAGCACTCTTACTGTGACAAAAAAAGCAAACCGAAATTAAATACAAGATGGGTGTGGATGAAAAGAGAAACTCTACAAATCATTGATTCATAGGCTAACTGAATTAATAAGACATCATCGAAAGGATTTTAAAAAGCAATCATTTAACAGATTTGACGGAATACTTTCTTTGGAAGTCTACCAAATACCTAGAACGCCTAATACAACAGAATCCACCCTTACGATTAAGAAACGCTTGGGTTAAAACAAATACCGAAAAGGCAGACTCATTTGCTGAGTATCTGGAGACCTTCCAACCCAATGAATCTCGAATTGCTGACATTTAGCCAGAAGTAGAAGAATCCGATCAAAAAATTCCATCGGAGGAAATCAGACTAATTATCAAAAATAGCTACAGGAACTGCCACCAAGGGCTTTCTGAAGCTGGCAATACTAATGAATGCTTGCTTTAACCTGAAACATATGAGGTGTCAGAGAATCGGAATGTTGCAGACGTAATAATGATCCCCAAACCAGGTGAAGATCCTCATGGACCATCATCTTACAGACCAATCTCTGTTTTACCCATTTTATCTAAAGGTTCCTAAAGAAACTAAGTCCATCCATAATTTGATTTCAGAGATAGACATTTTAGAATAGAACAATTTGCTAACACCATAGAAAAAACTCAGGAGAATAAAATGGTTTTCTCAGCTGTATTTTTAGATGTCGAAAAGGCATTAGATACAGTTTGGCATGCAGGCCTACTTAACAAAATAAAACGACTCTTTCCAAGGGAATATACAGAAGTGCTAGAGTCGTATCTTACAAACAGACACTTTAGGATCAGGCAAGGTAGTTCCTACTCAGAACTCTGAGAAATTAAGGCTGAAATTCCACAAGGAAGTATCATAAGTCCAGTTTTATATTTACTCTATACCAGCGATATACCAACACCTTCAAATTGTGCAATGGCTACGTTTTATGATGACACAACTATACCTACAGCTGAGAAAAATGAACTCAACTGAATGCCTTCAAAGTGCTACAACTAGAGTTCTCAGACGGAATAAAAATAACCGAATTCACTCAAAATCGGCTCATGTGATTTTTACAAATAAACAACTCCTGCAGTCCTTTCGGGCGCTCAAATTTCCTACTCTAGTTCAGCCAAATGTCTGGGTATGAGTCTAGACTTAGATGAGTCTAAGCTAAGGTGGAAGGATCAAGTTAAAAAGAAAAACTCAATTTCAAACTAAGAAAACTTGACTGGCTCATTGGTAGAAAATGGCCACGATCGGTACAAACTTTTAATTTATAAATAGATACTGAAACCAGTAGGGGCAAATGGTGTCCCACTATGGGGTTAACTTCCAAAACCAGTATTGCTATAATTATACGGTTCCAAAACAGAGTCATAAAGGACATCGACAAGGTACCCGATTAAGACTTCATCCCCACCTTAACCTCGAAACTTTGGAGGAGACCATCGCCAATATGTGAGAATGCAGTTCATATGACAACATGTCAACCAAGAAGCAGCAACCGTGAGTGATACCACTGGACTGACCCAAATTTTTACTTTTTTCAAATTAAAACTAGTTGTAAGTTTATACTAGTATCCTTAAACCCAATAACGTTTCAATAATAAAAAAATAAAAATAAAATAAATATACGTAGTACAAAATTTGTCCACAACACACCAGATAGTGGACTCGGTTGATTGATTATGAAGACAAAAAATCAGGCAATCTTCTATACGTTTCGCATTTAAAGACCAATTTTCAAAGTAAGTGAAGGATGGTTTAACCGTAAATGTTAAAAATAGCAGGACGTCTTGAAAGACCTATCAGTCAAAAGAGCACCCTTTGTATGCGTATCCCTAGGCATATACGCTTATAATTACAGTAAAAACAACTAATAATAAAGGGATGTAGGCAACAGGATGACACCTAAACGAAAATAAAATACGTGAGCAAAAGTGAGCAAAAGTGAGCAAAACTACTGAATTCGAATTTCAATTTGGAGTACATGAGGCCAGTATCCATTCATTAATGGAGTCTTTTTGAATGTTGAGCAAGATTTTGTATTCCCCTGCTCCGGCTTTACGTACAACTTGCACCGGATTTTCAGCATATTTACAGCGAAAATATACGATTGTCCCTGCTTTATGGGCAAATCCTCTGATACAATGAAACCGGACCTCTGATTGAGGCTTTACATAGCATGGTTAAAGCCAGAATTTCAGCCGTAAACAAATTGCGGTATACCTAATAATAGCTAAGTTTTGGTACACGGAATGAACACATTCATTCTCAAGAACTAATGAACACACCCACTTCAACTTGACGACTATTTGACAAGTGGCATTTATGCAAAATTCCCGCGTAAAAAGTTTTTGAAGTCAGTTATTTGCAATCATGGAATGGGATTCGCTCGAAAATCGTGTTGTCGTAATTGGCCTGTAAAAGCGGCGACAAAAAAGGAGAAATCTTTCGGATATTGCGCCCACTGAAAATCACACGAAACTTTGTGTATCGTACCGCGAAGTTATGTGAGCATACTGGTGGAATAGTCAACAAAGTAAAATCCGACAGTCCGCGCACTGTGCGAACGCCAGAAGTCATCACAAC
The DNA here is from genome assembly GCA_963966105.1 of Volucella zonaria. Classification (NCBI taxonomy): domain Eukaryota; kingdom Metazoa; phylum Arthropoda; class Insecta; order Diptera; family Syrphidae; genus Volucella; species Volucella zonaria. The sequence continues at coordinate 41,965,189 of OZ014531.1, forward strand.
CATGGAGAATCGAATTCGTCTGTGCATGTCGAAAATCAAGGACAGTGCGGTGCACATCTTAAAATGTGACATTGGGCTCAGCGCATACAAGACACACACCGGCTACTTACTCACAGAAGCATTAAAATGGAAACGTAAGTCAAAATCGAAAAGCTTGCTTCCCCAGTACGCGAAGAATCTTCATAGGCAAATTCTTTTTACTGACGAGAATATATTCACCGTTGAAGAATGCTCTTTTATCACGTCATCCATCGGAACTCGTTCCGAGAGTTAAACATAGTCACCACCCTGCTTCTGTGATAGTTTGATCGGCAATGGCCTACGATGAAATCACCGATCGAATATCCATTTGTGTGAAAAAGGTGTCAAAATCTCGCCGAAAGTGTATCAAAAGAACGTTTTAGAGATTATTGCGGGGCCCTCAACAAAATAATATTCGGAAATATCCCTTGGACCTTTCAACAAGGCTCCGCTCCAGATTACAAGGCAAAACCGACAAAAACATGTCTCAAAAACCACGTTCTGAACTTTATTTCCATGGATGAATGGCCATCTGGTGCCCCATTAGACTACAAGACTATGGCAAATTTTGGAGACAACTATTGTACTTGACATCCAAGTATTGAGTCTTTGAAGTGTGTCCTTGTCCGAGCAGTGGACAATTTTCCAATACATAAGGTGCGTACTGGAGTCGATGAGTGGTCATCTGGTTTCCTGGTTTCCCAGACCCCAATCCATTAGACTACAGACTATGGTCCGTTTTGGAGACTATGGATTGCACTACTCGTCACTCAAGTATTGAGTTTTTGCAGCGCGCACTTGTTTGAGAAGTGGACAATTTTCCAATTCATGAGGTGCGCAGTGCCATCGATGAGTGGCCAGACTGACTTCGCCGTTGCTTGAAGGCAAATGGAGCCCATTTCGAACAAGTTGGTCATTTGTATCACTCATTAAATAGAAAGAAAATGTTTTGAAAAATATTTTAATAACCATTTTAATAACCAAAAATCGTGTAACAAAACATTTGCTATTATTAGGCTTAAAGATGTTTCTTGAACAAGTAGAAATCCAAAGCAACTTATGACATTTAGAACATCTAAAATATTCAATATTCTCATTAATATTATTTGGGTATTGTCTGCATCACAGGCTAGACTGGAATTCTGGGAAAGCAGGTCTGCGATGAACATTATTCAAAACCCAGATTTAGGCTATTTGGTACTGCGATTCGGTCTATCATTGTCGATCGGAGTTTTTAGAAACAACAGACAAATTACAGTGGGTCATTACAACCCACAAGGCTCTTGCTAAGCACCTAAATTTGCTAATCTAAACCCGTACCAGCAGTTGTCCCACTTATGAAGGATAGTACGACAGAGTTTCTACTTTTCTCTGTTAGTATCCTGCCTATTCTCGTGTCAGAAGTAAGATGAATTAAAAATTCAGTCAGGATACCCGAAGACAATTGTTTAGGAATTATATATTAATTCAGATTGGATATCTCCATTTAAATCTTCAGTCCAGCTGACGAATTAAAAAAAAAAAAAACATTGAGTTAGTGTGACTCAGTTAAAGGAGGATAAAACTCATTTAAGTGCTCAATCTTCAACACATCATAAGTGGCACAGGAAGTATTTTATTAGTCGCAGCCCCTCTGACTTGGTAGCAAGTAAACTTAACCTAAACCCCTCCATCCAGGAGAGTATTTCTCCTGTACTTATACTCAAAATGAGCCGGTTTTATTAGATAGCACTATGAGGATAAATTTATTAAATTTCGTTTGAGTTCTCGACTATAATAGGAAAGCGCCGGAAGTGAGGAAATTCAGCAAATAATTTTGATAAGTCTTAAGGGAAGTCTAATCTGAGACCTGAGTCCCCGAGTAGTGCCATTGTGGAAGTTCGCAAAATCTCCCTTATGAACTGAAATAAGCAGCTTTATTGTTACTGCCTGACTTGTGTCCACAACCACCTACAGGAGATCATCACTACTAAGAGAATTATTTATCCTTCTTCGAAATCAGCTAAAAACCAATCGAGTCCCGGTAAAATAGGTTTTATTATATCAGAAAAAAGAAATCAAGAATTCGAAATTTAAAATGTTAAAGTTACTTTTAAATTTAATGTTAAATATGCACCTTAACCATATTACTTTCTCTCTCAAATACCACGAACAAATTATCTCACTTTCAAGTTTGAGTATCCGCCATACCTACAAAAATGTATACCTACTCTGTAATTTCTAAAAATTCTAAGAAGAATGAACTTATAGGTACAAATGTAATTAAAATACTTTGCAGCCACTCCTACTTCGTAAAAAGCCACCCAGCCGGCATAAGCAAATTCACCAACCTATCCTTGCAATTTTACCCCTCAGTTTGTTGGTTGTCTACTTCATGTATTATATAATTAATTTTTAGATAATGTTTAGTATCACCGTAGCACGTACTTATACTATTTGTACCGTGATCCTCTAAAACAATATATGTCTTCTTATTCCAGATAAAACGTGAAACTCCACGAAAAAAATATGCAACAATACGATTTCACTTTACTGACTTCCTGATTGCTAAAAGCCAAACAATATAATATAAATTGAGTATCTTAATCACCGTCTTAAAGCTAAATTAATTGTTTGGCTTCTCCTTCAAATTGCATCCAATAAAAGCTCAGAGTAAAAAATCATGTATCTGCCAGCATGTCCATACCTTGCGTACAATTTTGCTGCTTAAAACCTTCACTACCCGTCAATCTGATCTTATCACTCTTATTAGTTACCACACAAATTAATTACTAGCAATTTTCATCGAATTACATCCACAATTGATCAAATACCGTTCAAAATGATCCTCCAGGTGGATTTCTTCCCCAGGAATATACTTTTATTTATATGTACTTGTAAAACTAAGAAACGTGCAATTCGCGATGCACGAAAACCCGTTTGAGATGTATTAAAACAATTATCCGCACGCAATGTATTCGTACTCGTATCTATGATCTATGATCGTTGCAGATGACACTGAACTTAGGATATAGCCCGGAGCAAAACTTTGGACAAAAAATGCTAAGGCTAAGGCTACAGTACGAATATGTCGTTAGTCGTATCCACTGAATCGAATCAACGCAAAGTACTGTCTGCTGGTGAGTTGACAAATCACAAGTGTATGAACCACAAAATGTGTTCGATATCTTCCACCACCATCAATCTGTAGGAAATTTTCAAAATAGCCCAACCGATAGATAAAAGTGAATATGGATACACACAAACCAACTATAGGCTCTCCCTCGAGAGAGTAAGTTGTATCTTTTTTTTCGAATTTCATTGGATCCAATCTCATAAATGAGAGAAATATTGTTATCAAATTCAAGTTAATCACAGATGCCTTTCATCAATCTGATGAAGATCACGATCAGTGATCGGAGCAGTGATCGGAGCAGTGATCGGAGTGGTGATCTTGAAAAGCCGTCGCACGAAAATGAATTTATAAAAATATCTCTTGATAATTTCCGCACATAATCACTTTTTTCTTCCTCTGTCTCTCGGTCTCTCTGCATCCGTAACATGGATAGAATGTATAAAATGGATAAAACATGGCAAAATGGAATTAAAAAGCTATTTATTGAATTCGGGTTAAACTATTTGAGGGCAGAGAAGATTAAGGATAAACGTGGGTAATCGATTGTTCGTGCTTGTGATGAAGCAAGACATTATATGTTCTGCAACCTGAAGTCCCATGGAAATTTCGGGAAAACAGGGGAAAATCCAACACAGGTAGTTCAATATTAGAAGAAGATTAACATATTTATCTCTTCGGTATTTGCATTTATTTACACATTTGTGTACGAGTATTCGGCCGTTTGCATTCGTAAGGTGTTCGTTTTGAAATAGATTTTAAACAAGATTTTTTTATTTATTTTTTTTTTTTCCTCAAGCAGAAGTTGATCTTTTGATCCCATTTTACGCGATCAAAACCATGATCATGATCATGATTATCATCATTTTGCTTATTCACCACTATAATGGTCCACAAATTGAACATGGCAAAGGAGCCGCACCATTTTCCGCAAATGTTTTAGGGCTGATTAACTTAATTGAACTGATTTTCGCCCGTTTAAAATGCCATTAGTGAGATCGGTGTGATCTTGCTAAATTGATCTTGCCGCAGAGTTATGTTCAAGGCGATTATTATTATTCCGTGTACTCACCTTACAAATGCCTTCGACGCATATAGCACGTCCCCGATAAGAATGTGTGTAGTAAACCGATGGTCTGACGCAGGGAGTCCCGTCGACAACCCATTTATTTAAGGTGGTGTAGTAGTTGAGGTTTACTGGCTTGCAATTTAGTTCGCACTCATGATGTTCTGAAAATAAGGGTGAACTTTTTAAAAATCATTTAGGTACAGCTTTGGTTAGATATGTTGATGAAAGTAACTGAAGATTCATTCAGTTCAAGCCTGATGGATGCCTGAACGATTTTGGCACAATGAAAATGATTGCATAAAATATTTCTGAGCAGTAACAGGGTCAAAAAGTTAAGTTGATTCAGTGATAGCTGGAATTAATCATTCACACGTACGAGTAGGCCAGAAAAGGGAATATGTGATACCGCAGGGTTTCAATGTCCTCACACCTAGAAGTGGATGTCTGCATATGTCTGACATACTTTATGCTTGAACCATTTGTTGATTTTAACAAAGCCGAGGGCTCATCTGGCCGCTTTTTAGAATAGTTGTCTGAGATTATCAAGATGAAGTTTTGTTTGCTAGTGGAAATGGACAGTGACATCATTCGCTAAGGGTAAACGTACACCATACTGACAAGCAGGATACGGAAATAAATAAATTCAACTCACTAAAGCAAATCTGTAAGTCTGTATTGGGCCAATAAGTTCTTGCTGTTTGTCAATAGATGGCTCAAGCAGAAAGTGCCGGTAGATTTTGACATATTCAAAGCTGAACCAAGCTACGACATTTGGTAAACAAAGCGTTTTGACACATTAGTGATTTTGTTTTGGCGTTTTTTTGTTGCGTAAAAATGTCTGGTTTTGTGCCAAGTAATCGTCATTTGCGGGAAGTGTTGATTTTCTTCTTTCATTCGAAGAAAACGGCGATTCAAGCTCCAGAAAGTTTACGGAGATACTGCTCTAAGTGAAACAACGTGCCGTGATTGATTCCGTCGCTTCAAAGGTGGTGATTTCGATGTTGAGGTCCGTCTGCATGAGGCATTGCTCGATGAGAATCCGTAGCAACAGCAAGAAGAGCTTGCTTCAGCATTAAGAGTTACCCGCCAAACCATTTCCAAGAAGGAACTTGTAACGGTATTCGAGCTCTGCCAGAATGATGGGAAAAAGTTGTAGTTAGCGATGGGCAATACTTTGAATGATCCATTTGTAACCATTTTTTCACAATGAGGTTACGTTTTCACCAAAAATAGTAGCGCACTTATTAATATCCAGTATTGTTCAGCCCGAGAAATGACAAATCCAAATTCTACAGACTTCAGAAAACTGGCAGTCATTACTGACAATCGATAAAGCCCAATTGTAGGCTGGGAAATAGTCCTTTCGTCGTCAAAGATTTGGGGGAGTAAATATTCTGGAAGCTGGCACCAAAGTTGAAAAGCTATAATTGCAAGAGACCACTGGAGTCTTTCCCGATCGACATTTCTTCCAGCTCTCCCATACACGAACCGATGAATAACAATGGGACTGTTGTCAACGCGCCATCAGAGAAGCTGCTCCTGATGTTATTAGTTTCAAAGATCCGCTACAAATAAACCTCTGGTTTGGCCATGAATACCAGGAGGTACATGCAGCCAAATAAGGAGCATATATGGTAAAGCTGCACTGCTAAGCTCTACGAGCAAAAAAGGAGGGAATAGCACAGGCAACTCGGAAGGAAAAATGAAGAGCACGAGAAGCGTGCCATTGAGGAAATAAAGAAATGTTACTGAAGGAATGAGGATCTAAAGATTTATCAGAGAATAAAACGAACATTCCAGGCTTACAAAGCCAGAATGGAAGCCGGGAACATGGACGGCGAGTAGTAGAGTCAGAGTTGGTGCTGAGAGTATGGAAAGACTACTTCCGCAAACTGTATAACTGCAATAATGGTCAGAATACCGCTGTCAGGTAAAATGGTTGGGGGCTTAGCGAGGTTGCGAGCTGCTCATGTGGAGCTACCTATGAGGACTGGCTTCATGTCCTATGTGAGTGTCCCAATTACGCTGACATAAGGAACTTGCAGGCTATGGGCATCACCTTTAATGGTGAGACCTACGATGTCAGTGGAATTATCACTGATACCGTACGGTTTGAAAGAACCCGTAGTTTTGCAAAAGATGTATTCAATAGAAGGCGCAGTAGGCAGCTAGCGGGAAGTTCGTAGATTTTGAATTGTTGCAAGGCCGCCAGTCCTGGGCAGTGAGGTGCCCAACTGGAAGTAACCTCAAGGTTGCGAAGCTCGACCGGAAGCTATATTCTGGTACCACGGGAGGTCAGGAGCCCCCGGAACTATGGTTCCGGCCTGACCTAGGAGTTGGCCCCCTTGTGGGAGTATCGTGGTGGCTGTAGGTTTAAACCCAAAATCGCGGGGAGAATGGACCGAATGGATCTTGGACATCTCATGGCTTAGCATGTGTGTAGTTTACTACGACCTGTGCTAAACCATGGGATTGCTATGGAACCAATTGGTCTGCTCGATGTGGAGTTGCATTGCAACCGGGTGCCATGACCCACAGAATGGCTGAGGTATTAGATAGGCCTCGACCCTTCACCAAAGGGGAAGTTCGTGCCTTACACACGACTTCGAATCTGGAACTGGTGGTAGTACTTGTACTACCCGAAGGGCGCTTATCAACGCATTATTTTGATATCTTGTGCGAAGACGCACCGTAGGCTTAAGCCCTCACGGCAGGTACCTACGTAAAACACAAGAGACATCTGTCAGGTAAAATGGTGGCCCCCGCCCAATTATCAAGGCTTCGCCCATCAATGGCGTTGTCTAATAAAAAGCGGGGGTAGATTATTCTATAACTGGTCTTATCGAAAACATCCAGATATTTTGCATGAATGGATGATACGATTTGACCAGTTACAAGTTGCCGGTCATAGGTGTTGTTGGTAGGCTTGACCACCGGTAGTCCATACCAGGACTTAAATCACGGTACCATGGGAGTCAGGAGCCCCCCGGATTTCGGTCCGGGCCTGACTTGTTAGAGGTAGGCCCCTTGTGGGAGCGTCATGGTGGCTGTGGTTTAAACCCAAATCGCGGGTACGGGTTTCCTTTTTGGTTTAGCCCATTGTAGAGTTGCAAATGAAGTACTGGGTGCTGCGACCCTAAGAGCAGCAAGAGGTTTTGGGTAGGCCTCGACTCATACCAAGGGTGGAACTTGTGCCTCCAACACAGTTCCGAATTGGTATAATTCAAAAGCGAACTATTAAATAATACAAGCGAGTGATTAGCGATGCTCCCTATGGGTGTATGGGCACCTCGTAAACATTAAGTCTACATGACAGGAGGTTTACGTTAAAAATCCAGGTACGTTCTGTCAGGTAAAATGGATCATTTCCGCTGGCGAAGAGGGACCACTTGAGCTATTCATAGCAGCTGAAAATGACCTGGTTGGGAACATGCAATAGCTCATCTGTAGGATACAAACAAAGGAAAGCATGCTTAAAAAACGAAATCTCAGAATCGAGTGTCCGATCTACAAGAAAAGAGACTGTTTTGACTGCGCCAACTATACAAGAATAGGTTTCCTAAATATCGCAATAAACTCTTTCTGCCGTACTATGAGAGCATCCAAAAACATTCATGGGAAATCTGATCAGTCCTATTTCAGGCCAGGAAAGTACACCATCGATCAAATATTGTTTTTAACTGCCGTAGATCTTGAAAAGGATCCAGGAATTTCATATCGATATGTCTAGTTTTGACATCACTGCCAAACACATCAGGTTGTGCAAGATGACTATGGAGAATTCTCGCTGCTCCATCGAGGTCGGTAATGAATTAACCGAGACCTTCAAAATTTTAACAAGACGACGTACAGTTGTGTGGCTTTTTTAGACATCACTCTAGAAAGATTCGTGCAAAACACACTGACCAACAAAAGGGAGACAATCTCTTTTAAGTCCGAACAATTAATTGCGTAGGCGAATGACATTGATGTGATTGGACAAACTCAGCGAGTCGTTAATGAGGCGGAAGCGGATGCACACCACCGAAGGCTTGCAATTCGCAATTCGCAATTATAACTTCGAGGTAGTGAGGAACTTCATCTACGGGGTTACAAGCAGCAACGACATCACCACAGACGCAAAATTACTCTTGCTAATCACTGTTTCTTTTTTGACTCGGGAGGCGATTGGGTAACAGATACCTCTATCTTAAGACCAAACCCTTATGATACCGGTCCTGCTCTATACCGCAGAGGGTTGAATCTTCTCGAGAGTGGATGATAGAAAGATACTGTGTGGGATTTTTGATCCCGTTTGTATTGCCTAGAATGTACGGGCTATACATAGTTTAGTCAGATGACTATGGATATAACGCCCATAGCTCAGGTCAAAAAAGTATTCGAGTCTAGCCCCGAGACCAGGAGCAGCAGAGAACGACCGTAATTAAAGTGGCAAACACAAGTGGGTGGGAAGCTCAACCAATCTGGAGTGTGGCACTGGAGGCAGGTGGCGAACGTTCATGCTGTCTCATTAGTGGCGACCCAGGTTCACCGCAGACTGAAGCCTCATCCAAATAAGTAAGTAAACAAGTTTACAGTGATCTAAAAAATCCCTACAACTCAAAAGGGATGATATCAGAAGACTGGTTGGATTTCTAACCGGGCACTGCCACCTTCGAAATCACCTATACAAAATAAGTCAGATTCAGGAAACTAAATGTCGTCTTTGTATGGAAGATGATGAAACTGCGGAACACATTTTATCCTCGGGAAAAATCTCAAAATCTCCACGAGAAGGGTTCTCAATTTCATTCAAAGAAAGGCCTTGGCTTATTAATACTGATTTTGTGGTACAAAAGATCTTTTAGGTCGCAGTGCCCCCGCAATTGGCGGCTCAGATACTTTAAAGAAAAAAGAAAGAAAAAAAAGTTTGCGGTGAACCGTAACCACGACATTGAAGGCAAAGCCTATGTGTACCACATCTAATTATCTGCGTAAAGAACTTCAGAAATGTGGATCTGAAAATCATCAAATATGAGCTCCTATGCATCTTGAACTCAATTTAGCAACTGTCATTCCCCGAATTACCAACTCCCAAATGGCGGCAATTAAGGAAAGTACGACACAAAAGGTGCAGAGTCCTTCTCAAGCTTCAGGGCCCAGGGCATCGGCAACTGCTCTTGGCAGTCTGACTAATGTATATTGCTCTTTATCCAGGGGAGTATGGCCCAGTTAGAAGGTCAAATACAAGCACGGCACAAACACAAGATCGAAGCAATGCTGCCGGGACTATTGCACTTTCAGTGGTAATAGGTACGAATAACAGGTGCTGAAGGTAAATTCATTTATGGGAATCGGACAAAGGGCTACCCTGTTTAAGTTAGTCAAGAACGAAAACCTATGTTGGCAATGGCTAACATTAGGTCTAAGTACTACGAATAGCATCTTCTGATAAATTTTGGTTCCAAATAACGAGATAGAAGCCCCTACAGTCCAACATCTTGTAGCTCTGTTAGCAAACCCTACTCCACGGCTTCTCTCGGCGTTATTTGGGAATTTCTTCGGAAATTCGCAAGTGGACGGGACAAATGGCGAACTTGCTGCACCACAAAACAAGATTAGTGCGGGTTGGTCTATGCCTTTGGTCTATGGTTGGTCTTCGAAACGCCACAAAAAGCCACGGAAATGGACAGATATTTGGTTGATGACCTTTGGCTATCGACTACGGACAACGATAGGATTCTGGAATATTAAGATCCCCCTCGGCTCACGAGATGGAGATCCCCAGAATGCCAGATTCCTCAACTTGAACGAGCATTCTCACGATATAGGAAGATCCCCATCTTTCCTTTCTCGATAGCTGTTCCAGTTTAAGAAAACCAATACAGTGTGTATGCAAAATTAACGTATGCTGTGCTATGATAATAAATGTATTCTCCAAATATTATAAGGAACTCAAAGTCTGTTACTTAAATCCGCGGAGTTTAAATCACCGAAAACTAGATTACTTAAAATATTTGTTCTCCAATTCTTGTATGGATGTTATTTGTGTTAGTGAAATCTGATTTTAGCCAAAAATAACAAACTTGCCTATGGATTTTTCAGAAGTGACAGATTTACCACGACTCTGGGTGGCGGGGTGGCAATTTATTGCAAATCGAATCTTAAGTGTGATACCACCACTAAGTCCGATGACAACGGCATAAGTAATTTACGTAAAATCGGTATCTGCGACAGTATCACCGCATCTAAATGCATATTTGGCCCTGGTAAACTAAATCACTTTTTCTGGGAGATGAGCCTAATGGTTGCAATCGGACTTTATTCTATACCCTGTCTGGAAGATTTCGAATTAGTAGCAGAAAATGATATAATCTCATGCATCACAGCTCTTAAATGCAAATGCATTGGTCAAGATAATATATCAGAATGCTTTATCACTCTCCTTCTACCTCAAATCGCCTCTAATCAACTTTTCCTCCGATTTCGAAAACTGCTAGAGTATTGCCCATAGCAAAGAAATCTAATCCATCTTCTCCTGTGACTTTAGACCGATAAGCATTCTTCCTTGCTTATCAAAGGTCCTCGAAAAAATACTCGTACTAGCAAAACAAATCACTGAGCATTCAATGTCCAATAAATTGCTGAGTGATCAGCAATCTGGTTTAAGAGCTAACCAGAGTTGTTCCACAGCAATGGCCAGCCAAGTGGAAGATATCAGGAAGGATTTCGATAAGGATAATATTTCGATTCTTTGATAATTCTATGCTGGAAACTTAGAAACCATTTTAGTTTCAGTGAAAGAGCAGTGCAATTAATAAAGAGTTTTCTAAGAGGCAGAATACAAAAAGTGTTTTATAATTTGAATTGGTTCATACCGATGAGCTTGCCTTACTTCAAAGTGGTGGTCTCCGGTAACTCCTACTCATGCAGTCTAAACTGGAAAGGGCATGACCGGCCAATAGCCTTATATTGGCCTACACCGTCGTAGGCCTCACGACCCTATACCGAAAAGATTAAAATATGTGGCGAACTAGCAAACGCTTAAAGGAGAACGACCTTTGCATCTGCACGTGAAATAACCGGACCCTTAAAAGGCCACGTGCAGCCGAGCAATCAACTGCGATGGGATGGACCAGACATAAGGAGGATGAAAAACTGTGATATATACATTGAGATTGCTATAGGGAAAAGAGACAAGAAGTTTTGAGCTTCCAACACGTGAACAAGCGTCTTATGACAATCCCCAGCCCGGCTAAATTCGCTAACATAAGCCTAATATGCACCCAAGCCGGTACGGAAAACAAAGACGACGCTACCAGGGAATATTTCTACGAGTTCCTCCACATCTTGTCGAGCAATGTCCAAAGTATGACGTTAAAATCGTACTAGGCGAAGACCAGTGGCAACGCTGCCAACGTGTCATCAGAGACGTCGCAACTCCAACCCAGCATTTTACCCGACCTCCACCAAGAAATCCCTGGTTTGATGAAGAATGCCGGGAAGCATACGCCGTCAAACAAAAAGTGTATAAAGTGGCGATGGAACGAAGGACGAGAGTCGCTCTTGAGCTCTGTGAGCAGAAGAGATGGGAAGAACATCGGCTTCTCCAGAAGAAGAAGAAAGAGCACGATAAGCGCGCGATCCAAGATATTGAATGGTTGTACTCCAGGAATAACAGACGGAAGTTTAGCAACAGGTAAAAGGAACGTGTCAAGGCAAGAAAACCTACATAGAAGCCTGTAGAGATGAAGGAGGAAGCTTCATTCGGTGCTGAGAATATGGAAAAACTTTTTCTGTAGACTGCTACAGACAGAAAAAACTATTCTGCTTAGACGATTAAAACGAATTAAGGATAGCAATATCTACCCAAAAATCCAGCAAATCAGCTGGACCTGCCGCTTAGCAGTCTAGATATTCAAAGGTGCTGGAAATGACTTTGTAGAGAGAATGCACGAAGTCGTTTCTCAGATCTGGTCAGAAGAGTGCATGCCTGGTGAATGGAATCTCAGCATCGTATGCCCAACCCACAAAAATAGACCTCCTCAACTGCCCCAACTACAGAGGTATGAATATAGGTCTCCTCGATATCGGATACAAGATCTTATCTGCTACAATGTGTGAACGTCTGAAACCCTGATTGGTCCCTATCAGTACAGTTTCAGGAAAGGCCAAAGTCGACCAAATCTTCACACTCTGGCAGATCTTGGGAAAAACTCAATAAGTCCATATCGATACCCACCATATCTTCATCAATTATAAGGCCGCAAATGACATCATTTACAGAGACGAGTTATACAGAGCCATGTCTAGTTTTGGCATCCTTGCCACACTCAACCGTCTGTCCAGAATGATGATTGAGAACACTCGCTACTCCGTCAAGGTGGGTAAAGACTTAACCAAGACAAGGTGGCGCGACACTCACAAGTGAACACTGGAGTCACAATCTTTCAAGAGCCTGTACAACTACTAGTGTACGCCGATAATATTGGCGTAATTGGCAGATCGGGCTGTCACCGGTGCATTCTGGATAGTATTGAAACGGAAGCTGCCAAAATGGGTTCAGCGGTAAATGAGGGCGAAACCAAGTACATGCTGTTAACAAGAAGAGGCACACAACATCGACGAATTGCACAGAACGCCAGAGTCGACAGCTATAATTTTGAGTGTCTAGCTTGGCTCTGCTATGAATTCTGTCAACAACACCTCAACGGAAATAAAACGAAGAATTACTCTTCCCAATGGCTGAAAAGCCCTATCCCGAAAAATTAAGAAGCCTCTATGTAAGACGATAATCATCCCAGTCCTACTAATTTGGCGCTGTGGGAGATGAAGATATCTTCAATCGTTTCATGAGAAAAATTCTTCGGAAAATATTCAGTCCCATCAGACATCGACTAAGTACTGCTTATGATATTATACCACGCGGAGACATCATAACGGTAATGGGAGACTTGAATGCCAAGGTTGGCAATGAGAATGATGAACTCAGGCATGTTATGGGAAAGCATGGTGTAGGCAACAGCAACAATAAAAGCGAGCGTTTTGTCGATTCTTGCAACGCCAACCGCCTTATAATAGGAGGAATCATGTTTGAGCACAAAACGTGCCACAAAGTCAGTTGGGTATCGATGGACAGACAAGCAACTTCCAACCAAATTGATCACTTCGAGATCAGCCGGCGATTTGGAAGCAGTCCCCAAGACGTTCGTAACAAAAGGGGTGCGGACATGAGAATGGCGCGGGGCCACCATCTGATGGTTGCTACCGTAAGATTACGTACAGCTGTAGTTCGGAGATCCCAAAAAAACACCCGAATGCCTAAGGTTAATACCAATAGACTAAAGGATCCCGCGGTCCGCCAACAACTAGGGGACCACCTTTCACAAGGACTGAGAGCAATCAGTACCAAGGAACCCAGTTCCATCGAAAACCATTGGTGTGCTGTGAAAAATGTCTTCATATTTGGTGCTGAATATAGTCGGTCGGTCGTAAGAAAGAAAGCTTGTATCGCAGCCACTCCAGCAGCAGGGAGAAATGAGCTAGAGTCTGCGTATCACATGAAGATGAGAGAAGTTCGCCGTAGCGTTAGACGTGATAAGCGTAGCAATATCAACGCATTGGCTACAGAAGCAAGGCCGCTAGTAGATGTGACAGTAGGACCATCTACAGAATTGCCAAAGAGCGCTCACAGTGTCTCGGATGAGAATCAGCTTAAAAGGTGGAAGGAGCACTTTTCTGCGGTTTTAAACCGCGTTTTCGCCGGTAAAGCGAACCCAACGCCCGATCAACCGTCCGCAGTAACAAATTCCCGAATACGCACTGTATCCCCCAATAGAGAAGAAATCTTTACCGCAATCAAAGCACTGAAGAACAACAAATCAGTTGAACTTGACGGTATTCCGCAGAGCTCTTACGAGTAGCGCCAACAACATCGAGTGAGCTCCTGCACACACATATTGAGAGAGCTTGGGAAACAGAGAGCTTTCCTGAATAATGACAAAAATGAATGATTGTCAAGCTCCCAAAGAAAGGAGAACTTACGCAGTGCGAAAACTGGAGAGGAATTTGCCTGCTGCCTGCTGCCTGCTGCCTGCAGTAGCCAAGGTAATAGCAAAAATCGTCCTGGAGCGAATAAAAGACCACCTGAAGATACACTCGTTGTCGAACAAGCAGAATTTCGCACTGGATCTTCCTGTGTGGACCATATCAGCATTGAATAACGATCACCACTTCACCTGCTGTTCATCGACTTCGAAAAGGCGTTCGACAGTGTCAATAGAGAATTTATCTGGCTCGCTTTGCGCAGGAGGGGCATCCCAGATAAATTGATTGCTATGGTCAAGGCTACAAATGTCACGTTCAGCTTAAAGGAAGGTTGTCAGGGGTGTTTGAAATCCAGGGCAGGGCTGTGTACTGTCGCCAATATTGTTCCTGTTGGTGATAAGTGATGTCCTGCATGCAGCTTTGTCGACTGGAAATGGAGGAATTCAGTCGACTTTGCAATCACACCTCAAACATCTGGATCATGGATCTCTATCAAATAACAATAAGGGTGGAGAGAGAAGTTGAAACTTTCTCATCTAACCAAGTAGAGATTTCTGGACAATGAGTGGAGATGGTAGAGAATTTTCAATATCTTGGGAGTATTATCTCTACGGATGGCGGGACCGAACTAAACTTAATCAGCCGAATCGTGAAAGCAAAGTCTGCGTTCAGAATGCTGTCCAAAATATGGAGAAACAACTCTATCAGCCTAAAGAACAAGCTACTAGCTACTGTTCCTCTCCAACGTTGAATTCGTGCATCTTTATGAGTGCAGCACTTGGAAAGCCACACCCACTGTCACAAGAAAGCTGCAAACGTTCATGAATAGATGTCTGCGAAACATCTTGAGGATTTTCTGACCTCTCTAATGATGAACTTCATGCGGGAACAGGTCAGGAACCCATTGACTCTATCATACGAAGACGTAAGTGGTAGTGAATTGGGCATACGATGGAATGGAACCCTCTCACGCAGAGGGCCGACCTAGAAGTACAATACTTGGCGAAGAACGTTCGAAGAGGAATCAGCACTACTGGTGAAGAGTTGGAGAGAGCTGAGATACATCTCCAGAAACCGTAAACGATGTCGCGCTAGAGTACTGGAGGCCCTATACCCCGCTAGGGGAACCTCACGGACATAATAGGTCGAGGACCGAAGTAAGTAAGTATTCCTAAAAAATATTTTGAATCTTAAATGAAATATAATTTTAAAGCAGGCAATACAGTCATATAAACTATATCCAGTGTCAAGTAAAACAATACCTCGATTGTAAGCCTCCCATTCATATAACTTTCCCTTGTAAGGTATTTTGTTGTAAGTGGCGCATTGTTGATCTCGGAAATCCTCGTTTTTAGGGCAAGGCTAAAACAATAAAAAGTTAAACGTTTTCATTGATTATTTTAAGCAAATTCAAACCTTCATATTGCAGATGCGGAACTTCTTCAAAATTCCATAGCATCCCCTACGACCGTCAGTTCCTGGTTGAAACTCTGTTATCAATAGTTCAGTTCCTGTCTGTTTCCTTAAAGAATTTTATTGCGTATAAGTGTCTACTACAATTGATGAACTACGAGTATTATATGCTCTACATACTTTTCAATGCAATTTCGAATTCGTATCTGGATCCCTCCGCCACAAGTCCGTGAGCATTTATTCCACTTAGGCCACTTGGCCCATGTGTAGACTATGCCAGTTTTGACCTTAGTTTGATTTGTCGATACAACTTGTTCTTCTTCGTCGTCGTAGTCATAAAATGATTTCTCAGTGGTCTCAAGATTTTCCTCTTCATCATCATCATCTGGAAGGACCGATGCTGCTCCACTTGAACTTATACGTTCTGTTGTAGTTAAAAGACCATATGTCAAGTTGTCTTCTGCGACATTGGTATTTGAGAAAACTAGCTGACAATTGTACTGTTTGACAGCTAGAAATTCTAAAAACCAAATCAATACCAAAGTCTCCGCAAATCTGCAAAATTCAAAGAAAACATTTATTCTAAGCAAACAGGCAATTAATCTTTTGTTTATGTAAATACACAGCTAAACGGAAGATAAATACGAGTATATACGAATACATTGTGTGACTACGTACGCGAATGGTTTGCCGATAGCCATTTCCCAAGAGACATCAATACTCTTATTTGTATACAGTCTAATGAACTTCTGTAGTTCATTTCAAAGTCTCGTATAAATAAACAAATCGTAGGCGTGTAGGTAAATATTTTCGCGCGTTTGTCATCGCAACGAAAAAACAAATCCGGAAGTTTTGCACTATATGCGTTTTAATTAAATTTTCTATCCATTCGAATGCATTAAATAGAGCGTAACACTCGAAAAACGATCTGACAAAAGTTCAAAATTCGCATTGGCAATTAATGTTGCAGAAAAAAAGTGCCCCATGACACCATCACTCTGTGGATGATGAATTCGAATTTCTAGGACTTTGTGACGAATATACCTAATTGAACGTTATATGTGAATATGCATATGTATAGCATGAATTAGCATAGATTCCCATTATGATAAGTCCAAACGCAGTTCATGAAAAGAATAGGGCACATCAACTACAATACTAACGAACTAACAAATATGAAACCGGCCTTCATTAGTAAGGAATAACTTATCGGTATGTTAAAATCACATGTAAAGCTTTCTTACTAATACAATACTTGACTCAGAGACCTTGCTTCCACGCCCCTTCTTCTATTCAAACTCCCAAACAAAGTTCAGATAAAACACAAAAGATACGAGTATTGTACATATGTACATGCACGAGTACTAACCTTAGACGCTTCATATTGCCCCAGTTCCAAATTCCGAAAAGACAACAAGAACAATCGTGTAAACAATAAATATTTTAAATCTGTAAACACTTGTCCACGTGATGAAGAGATGAATTCCACCCGCAAGGTGTTCCCATTAGGTGCGCTCTCTTCAAGATGACTGCAAGTGCGATCTTTTCGGTTACGGAGAAGCGGCAAACTTTATTCAAATTAAAATTAATTCCCATTGACTTGCGCACGCTGGCGATAATTGAAAAGAACGCTTAAGGCACACGCTCGAAATTAAGCGCGCAATGAACGATGCACAACTAAGTTATAGACCATGCGCTCCAAGCTAATGGAGCTGAAAAAAAAACGTTTCAACGGCTAACAGATCAGTTGTTACTTTTATCTTACATCCAAAACCACTAGTAAAATCAGTCAGATCAGTCGCAGTCTCCTGCAACTGTTATCCAACGGATTTTAGGATTGTTTTCTGGGTGGATGGAGAGCTGTTGTCTACTTTGATTAAGCGAACTGTTTACAGGCAGTTGGGGATACATTTTCCATTGTGAATGGGCGAGATTTTACATGTATTTTTCACACGAAACGAGCTGCATACTTTCAGACGCGTTTTAATGTCTGCATCATGTTGATTGGATTCGAAATGTATCTGGAAAAAATTCTTGAAGTTTATGACTTATGTGGTGAATAAATGCGAGATTAGCATGTTCACGTTCCTACTTTATTAGACAGCTTTAGAGTTAAACATCCTAAAATTTTGCAAAGAACACAATTGAGGCGAGGCACTATGCCCTAAAGGCGTGCAACTAGACTGTTAATGGTTAAACCGTATGGAGGGGATCCCACAGGATAGTAATCCAGATGGTACTCGCAATAGCGATAGTACACCCGTGGTCTATTCGACCATAGCCGTGTCACTGATTCCAAGGGGACCAACTAACATACTATTCTAAGTGAGCTCCAAACTGATTTAGACGCTGACCCAACTGTTGTTACGACACGTTCGATGGAACAATGGAGATACTGCCAGAGAGGCTCAGTCTGTTACGGTTGAACTCCATTAAAATAGACAGGTGGTTAGTTAAAGTGCTATTTTTGACGCTTTGTTGAGCAAACTAAAAAGTTCGAGAGCAGTTCCAGAGGAGCAGAAGACATGAGGTATGCGCGGCGCAAGGAGACGGCAGTGCTAAAAGTCTCACACCCTCAACGGGTACAGAGAAGAGACATAGGCCAGCGTAAGTGACATCCACTGAAACCGACCAAGCATCCAGAACTGAAGCTCTATTCTTCCGTCTTGAATAGGGCCGAGAGGAAGAAATATTCCGGCACTCCCACTGGTCACCATCACTGGTCACCGTTGATTGGATAAAACCGGCGCTATAACCAGCAAGTTCTGGCGCCCGATAGTAGGTCTTTACGCTCAAATCCACCCTGAGGAACAACGCTGGTGATGCTCTACCCGCACAAAAGGTCCGGTGACACCGGATCTGCAGTCAGCCTAGATTCTAGTTCAGGTGGACGGAATTTGGATCTCGTGGGGGAATCCTCCTCCAAGCAAACTTCGAATCCCCAAAGGAGACGGGACAGGCTTCATTTGAATTTGAAAAGCTCTGAATGACAAAAAACCGAACGATGCTGAGCGCAAACGCAGCCTCGACCTATTGTCAGAGGATGTTTGCATTCAAGCAAAGGTACGTGATCCAAGTAGCTTTTAGTTGAAAATGCTCCACGCATCAAATTTTTTAAATAGCTAAGCATAAAATCCGTTCGTGAATACTATGACTTTAGAGCCTTGTAAAGGGTGACCAGATAAGAACGATAGGAAAAAATATTTCAATAAATCAGCAGCGGTGTTGCTACGTTCATGCCATTATGTGTGGAATAGCACATCATTCTAATGGTCGCCTCGGCTTCGCTGGCAATGCTTCAAGCGGTCGGTCCAATTTTTGATGACTCGGCGTTCTCGAATATCCGCCTCGAGCTCCTCCAAACAAGCATAGCTTGTTAGCGTAGACTGAGGACTTGACGTAGCCCCAGAGAACATAATCGGGTGGTGTCAAATCGCGAACAATTGATGAGCGCTCGCCGTGAGATGACCCAGTCGCCAAATTTCTCCTTCACCACCTCGAGCGTTGCGTCGCTTGTATGGCATGTAGCGCCGTCTTGTTGGAACTACAGCTCGGATATATCGATGTTGTCGAGCAATGAACACAGAAAGTCGGTTAACATCGCTCAATACCTGATACCATTGACGGTAACTGTGTCTCCTTCCTCTTTTCGAAAGAAATAAGGTCCGATGATACCGCCTTGCCATAAACCGCACCAAACAGTCAATCTTTGTGGATGCATTGATGCTTGGCCGAACACTTGTGGATTGCGTTCGCTCCAATAATGGCAATTTTGCTTGTTGACATAGCCGCTAACCTAAAAATAGTTCTCATCCGAGAAGATGATTTTTTGCCCAAAATCCGGATTTCCGGCCAAAATTTCCAGTGCCCAATTAGCGCAGTTACGGTATTGTCTATGGTCGTCCGGCTTCAATTCTAGAGTCAGCACACTCTTATATGGATGTATAAGTCGAAACCTCAAAACATACCGGGTTGACTCTCTGGGGATGCCCACTTCAGCAAATCGGCGCGGAATCGACATTTCGAAGCCTTCTTCGATACTGGCCGCTATGAACAACAATAGCTTTTCAGGCCATCGAAGTTGACGTGCGCCACCTTCTCGATTCTGAGGCTACTCATGGAAATGGAGGTTGGATTGCGTTTTATACCTGGTACCCTGGACTCGATACTGAAAATTGAAAAATCCATTCCCGCAGGGCTGAGGTAGAATCGAAAAAACAGACCTGTAAGTCATGTCCCTATGTGCACCTGGGATAGGTTTATGGCTTTTTTTTTTTTTTTTTTTTTATAATCGGCGCGCGCTCAAGGGGTTTTGTACCCTTAAAATGTTCGTACACAGCGCGGGCGAAGGAAATTTAGGGAGGAAGAAAAGACAGGTACCGATGTACATTGTTTTTAAATGTTTGCAAGTTATAACGACCAGGAAACACAGAGGTCGGCAGGGCATTCCATAAGCGAGTTGTACGGCTTAGGAAAGAATCACGATATTTGAGAGTACGTCCGAAAATGGGCTTGAGGGTATACTGATGAGCATTCCTAGCGAGACGGGTGTTACGGTTGAAAGTTTGAATGGGCGGAATGCTACTGGCAATTTCAATGGAGCACTGGTGGTGGAAATAGCGATAAAACAAAGTGAGACAGGAGACTTTACGTCGGTGTTCGAGGGTGTCAATTGATTGACTGATATTAGTATCACCAATTAGTTTTATCGCACGGTTTTGAATCCTATCTAGCAGGTGCAGAGATGCTTTAGGAGCACCTGACCAGATGTGGGCATTGTACTCCAATTTTGGGCGGATAAATGCCTTATATATTGTGGCCAGATCAGAAGGGGTAAAATATTTCTTACATCGCTTGAGGAAACCTAGACATTTCGCAGCATTTTTGGCGACATCGAATATGTGGTCATTCCAACGTAAGTTGTTACTGATACACATACCGAGAATGGAAAGTTTATCGGTTTCGACGATGCAAGTGCCATTCATGGATAATGGCTGGGTATTTGGATTTCGCTTTAATGACAGCAGACAGCATTGAGTTTTGGAAGCATTAAATTCTACTCGGTTGATAGTTCCCCAGTTGGTTATGCTGTTAATATCGGAATTTAATGAGCTTAACATACGCTGCCGTTCCCGTTCTACAGCCGAAGAGCAGGGGCGTGAGTCCGGGAACGAATATGAGAAGCAGAGAGTGCTGTCATCAGCAAAGGAATAAATTGGATTAGAAGTAGCAGACAAGAGATCGTTAATGAAGATTAAAAAGAGTGTCGGAGACAGAACGGAGCCCTGGGGCACACCAGCATTTATTTTGTGAATATCAGACTTGAAACCGTCCAAGACAACTTGAATTGAACGTTCCGAAAGGTAATTTCTAATCCATTGAAGAAGAGAGTCATCGATCCCAAGAGCACGCATTTTCGACAAAAGAGCCTGATGCCAAACTCTGTCAAATGCCTTAGAAATATCAAGTGCAACTAACTTGCTTTCGCCAGATTGATGTACGCTTTGGTTCCACTTTTCGGTGAGACATGCCATCAAATCACCAGTGGACCTGTTGCTACGAAAACCATATTGCCGGTCATTGAGAAGTTTTCGTGTTTCGAGATATTTCATGAGCTGACGATTTATCAGCGTTTCCATGACCTTGGAAAGAAGGGACGTAAGTGCAATGGGTCTGTAGGAGGATAGAGAAGAAGATTCGCCTTTTTTAGGGACTGGCTGGACAAATGCTGTTTTCCATCTGCTCGGAAAGAGTCCTAAAGAGTAGGACTGATGAAAAAGCTTACGCAGTGGTTTTGCCAGCGTAGAAGAACACCTCTTCAGAAGAAGGGGAGATATACCATCTGGACCAGCGGATTTATGCATGTTGAGATCTTTGAGTACTCTTGCTACTACACGAGTGCGAAAGTGGATTCGTCCCATTGTAGATTCGACGCACTCGAGTGTAGGCGGGGACAAAGCACAGTCTGGGAGTGTTGAGCTAGCCGCAAAGTGTGCAGCAAGCAGATTGGCCTTGTCCAAAGAGCTGACAGCTGGAATGTCATTGTAAATGAGCGTTGGGATGGAGGATGAGGCAGAATTTCTAATGTTTTTGACGAATGACCAAAAATGTTTACTGCCTTTGGGACATTGTAGTATTTTGTGCCTCAGTTTTTGGTCGTATAGAAATTTCACACGCTTGAGAAAGACGTTACAGTCATTTCTGGCTCGTTTGAACTTTTTTCGGTTTTCCTCTGTCGGGTTGGTCTTGTAGGACCGAAAAAACAGTTCTCTAACCCTGACAGCCTCTTTACAGCTCGAATCATACCATTCCTTTTCTTTTGGTTTGATACTCTTCATCCGATGTGGGATAAAGCAACTCATTCCAAAGAGAATAGTTTCTGTGATCATGTCAGCAGCGGCATCCACGTCGTTATCGAGGAAACATAACGACCAGTTAAAATTCCTAAAGAAGTTATTAAGTCCGCTCCAATTGGCTTTCTCGTATTGCCATACGGTTCTTTTAGGAATCTTTTCTCTAACTGTGTGGTGGGTGTACGAGAATTTAGCTGATATGACACAATGGTCCGACGAGCCTAGAGGGGAGAGTACATCAACGCAGTACTTGTCAGGGTGAGAGGTTAAAAACAAGTCCAGGGTGTTGGCGGTATGACTATCAACGTCTGGTATGCGTGTGGGCTCATTTACAAGCTGGGTTAAGTTATTTTCCGCAGCGAAGATCTCAACACACCGTCCTTCGGGTGTTGTCTGTCCAGAATGTCGAAGCCAACCAGAATTGTGTATATTGAAATCGCCCGTAATCACGATTTCAGTATGAGGATACAGGGATACAATTCTTTGAATGGAATCAGACAGCGGATCAAACTCGTGGAAGGTCGAGTTGCTGTCCAGTTTGGGGCTTCTGTAAATAAAGCAGTAGTGGATAATTTGCTTACGGAGATGGAATTTTAACCACATGAAATTGAATTCCGGATTGGAACAGGGACTACATTGTGGTGGAATTTGGTAAGCTACATCACTACGCACATAAATGGCGAGACCGCGACGGGGAAAGAATAGTGGCACTAGTTCGTAGCCAGGTAGCTTCAGATCATTGTGGTCTGAGAGGTGTGGGCGGGGATCTACCTGTGTTTCGCTAAGTGCCAAAACAGCTGGTCGGTACTTACAGACGTGGACGTACGCAGAAAAGTGATTGCTTTTTAGCCCGCGTATATTGGCTACGTCCACCCTGAATTCCCTAGACATAATCACAAACAAACATAGTAAACACAAACACCGACGATACTAAGCAAGCTTTCCCAATACTTATTCATTTTAACCTTCAACATTCCAAAGCTGCTACAGTATGCCTATGTAGGAAACCTTACAACACCCCACATAATATCCATAAATGAACCATGAGGGTAGAACAAGCGCTGCTGTTGTTTCGGATGCTTATGAAATTCCACACCACTAAATGACCGGCAATCGGAAAAACAGGTGACTTATCTCTTTGTACCGAATTCGTTCTCACTATCCAAACTTCGGAAATTCTACAAACAAGATTTGTGATACGCTTTGGCATCAAGTCGCCTAGCGCCAATGGGGTATACCCAGTCTTGCTTTAAAGAGGTAAAGACTGCCTGCTGACAACTCTGAATAGAGTCTTTACTGCTAGCCTATTACTCCCAAGCTCCTGGTGAACAGTCAAAAAAGCCAATATACCAAAATTGGAAAAAAATTACTACAGTATGACTACCTTCATGAGCCTGAAGAGGGAATGGTTGAGCGTCATGTGCACGAAACTGTTTTGTGAATCCATCCTCTGTTTAAAATTTAACGTCCACGAAACAACCTCCAACCAACCGAAACATCTGCAGGACTGCCCTTACAAAACTGGTGGGCAGAATTAAAGGCCTACTCGAAAAGATGAAATACGCGTTATCCTTGCAAAACTGAGGAGGACTCAGTTTACTGGTATAACTTGTCTAGTGTTTGAAATCACCACAAATTGTTACTCCAGCGGAGCTATGGTGTCATTCTGAATAAACAATTTATTTGAGCAAAACACAAACTCAAGGGCGCTGTCGGCCTTCTTGAAGTCTAAAGGCGTACTCGGCAAGACATCAAGCTGCATGGGGACTCTCCCTAACAAGCCTGATTCTGATCTAAACACGATGATGAATCTCGCTTCTCTTGATATTCAAATTATAGGCTGGACTCTCAAATTTATCTTCCGTTTAAATAGAAGAAGTCTTTGATTCAACACGCACTGGATTTTTGATGAACTTCTGCGACGATTGTTCTTTGGCTCTGAACTGATGGACATGATGTATACCAAAACTCATGTTGCTACGAAAATATGAAATCAACTTTCCATGT
This sequence comes from Volucella zonaria, assembly GCA_963966105.1. NCBI lineage: Eukaryota > Metazoa > Arthropoda > Insecta > Diptera > Syrphidae > Volucella > Volucella zonaria. Next base: position 41,989,190 of record OZ014531.1, read on the forward strand.
GCTCAGGAATGATTTCGGTGAAAATCTGAGCCCGGAAATAATGTAGTCGAGTCTTCACGGATAGCTTCAAAACTGATCTGGAACGCGGTGCTAGAGTCTTTTAGGAGTACGACAGCATAAGGCATTGATGAACCCTGTCATCAATTAAAAACTAGTTCGAGAATGCAGGGCCTCTCTGAACGCATTCGAAAAACTGGATATATGTACTAAGTCTTGTTCGGCTCCAATATCACAATTGGACCACTGGAAATAAAATGGGGGTTAAACTTGCTAAGCAAGGCTCAGTTTGGTTTTCATATGATCATAAGTGCAAATGGCATGATTCACCAGGATGCCGGTAGGGTCAGCCTGCATCATTCCTGCTGTCCCTCAGTAGCAAAAACTGTAGACGGCGCAGCGTACTGGTGTCGTTACATTGCACTACGCTTTTGATGCGTACCTAAGTGTGCTAGGCATGCATAAGTGACACAGAATCCTGCGACGCTGGATGTGAGGGTGATATGCCAAAGAAAGATCTCCATGCGATCTTTGAATCGAGGAGAAATAAGATAGCCGTGGGAACTGATGGCATGTCCAATTACACTGTGACATAATTCATTTAATAGTGCAACGGAAGGCAATCAATTCCCGAACGAGATAAAGACACGTCCAATCCGACGAATCGTCGATCGTTAAGTCTTCTTCCAATTGATACCTATCTCACATGCTGCATGTAATTTGATCTCTAACATCAAATAAAACAAAAGCAACACACAAGGCACGGGTGCCTGCTTGTACGATTTGTAGGTGGCTTTTGACATCGTATATTTAGAGAGATTATTTTTCAATATAAACATCCTGGACATAAGTAAACCAGTAGGCAGTTAATCGTGATGAATTGCGGTGTTGCTTCTGCTGGAATATTTACAATTAAAAATGGGCAGCAACAGCAAGATTCGCTGATACTATTCACAAAGGATCTTGTGGGACAACTTCACCACGACATGCCGTAAGCAGGCGACTTGACCGCATACAGATCAAGTGCAAAGATTGAAGCCATTAATTACTCTTATAATGTGACTTCGATAAGATTAAACGATTTTGCAAGGCCTGGAAGTTGAAGATCAATTTTCGGAAGTCGGAAACAATTTTTTTTCGGGATGCCTTGGTCTGTAGGTACAAGAGAAAGTTTCCGACCGTGGAACAATACCAGCAATCACTTACTTGTCAAAGTGTAGTTAGGGATAAGTTAGGTTGGAGTGGCTGTTGAAAAAAAAAAAACCAACCCACCTAAGTTTATTGGCCCATTGTGATGCAAAGGGAATCTGTGATCCACCTACTTTTGGAACCAATTTCAGGTTCTGACGAAGCGTAGGAGACTATTGACGTCTAAATTATTTAGATCGGTTAAGTCATTGTAGAAGAAAGCTCGTAAGTGGGATTTTCTTCTTTGGGAAAGAGCTGATGATACACAGAGTAGGTGGAGAATTGTCTCCTCCTCCTCCTCGTCCATGCAGCTTCTACAGAAGACGTTTGTAAAAAACCAGGGCTTTTTGCATGCTTGCCTATAAGACAGTGCCCAGTGATGATGAGACCTATGATACCACTGAGATGTTTTCTATTTTGACAGATCAAACTCTTAGAGCGATTCAGATCCAACAAGTTGAATGTTGAATATACCTGGGAGATGATCGGCAATCAAGGGCAATTTTGGGACATTGTGCGATTAAAACTGAGTCCAAAGATTTTATAGGTATCTGACTGACTTTGTAGATATCACGCTTTTCTCCAGCCAGGACAGGACTTCTTTAATCGCCAAAGTTTCCGCCTTGAACACGATTTAGTAGGCGGAAGGAGAGGCATCCACTTGCCTGCTGAAAATATAGAGGGGTGTCAAGTGAAATAGAATATCCAGTTCCGCAGAGGATGTAGTACTTAAGGCTCCGCTTATGCACAGATATGCTGTCTTTTAGACTTTGCTTAGTTTACTGCAGTCAACTGCATTGTCTAGACCGTCCACCAAACAATCACCTCGTAGGTGAGTATCGGTCTCATAACCCAGAAGGAGGGTCTATGATTGGAATTTTATATTTCCTTTAAAAGAGAACAGGATCAGTTTTATTGGGGCTTATCCCAATCCATTCAATCAATATTTAATCATTCATATTCTGGGAAGGTATTCCTACCTGAATATAGCAATTAAATTATGTACAGTGACTTTGGGAGTCCTAAAGCAGGGATAAAACAGAAGGGCAGGCGCAGAAGGGTTCTTTTATAACTGAAGAATATTCGAGAACACTTTTGAAACACGTAGACAAAAACATGCCTATATTTTTGGAGCGGTAAAGCCGTATAGCTCGTTTTTTATCGTTCGCTAGAAGAAGCAAGACGTGCAGTCACTGCTGACAGGGTTTGGATAGCTTGATATATGCAGGCGTATTATATCCTTAATTTTCTGGAGTACCATTATTATTTAGAAAAGTGTGCATAGAACTTGTGCATTATATTTGTGGAAAACAGAAGCAAAAAGCAGAAAGATGGAGGAGTTTTCGAGAGCTGGGTTTTTGAGCTAACGTAAATATAATAAATAAAATATTATAAGTGTAATATTATTGTGAACATGAATTTATTTATTATTGTTTAGACTTAGTTACGCTGAAAAACAGGAGCACTTGGAGCGATTACCCGGCGAAGAAGATGACCAAAATGATGACCCTTCAGACAGTGAAGACGAGGATTTGTTTTCCCAACGATAACGCTCCGAATTCTGCCAATACTGAAGCATCGGAATATGAAGATTGCGTTGATAACGAAGCCGAAATTGATGGCGGAACTCAAGAAGAAGAAGAAGACAGTGACGATGACGCCGAAAGAGACGCTGAGGAGGAGAGTGACAATGATGTAGCTTCAGATGTTTCAGCTAGCACTAGTACAGCTTTTGTGGGAAAAGACAAAAGGGTTTGGAATAAATCTCCGCTTCAAAACCAGGAAACTCCGGCTAAAAATATTGTTAGGTAGAGAGCTGGTTAGCATAAAAGTACGGAAATGTTATCGATCTCTGGCACATTACAAACATAATCGTTCGATGCATAAATAAAAATGCGGAAGCCCAGTATCAAGTTTACAATAGCAAGCATCCATAAGACGAGCCGCGTGTATGAAGTTACGGCAAGTGAAATGTACTGTTTTTGTACTCCATACGATTCCATAAGAACATAAGATGGAAAACTCATATGCACTACATCGTGCAACAATGGGACGAAGGAGATTTCAGTCGCTTTTACGTTTTATACGTTTTGACGATTACACTACACGCCTGGAACGAGTAGCCAGTGTGGGTGGCCGTTGCTCAAGTGGTAGTGGACTGGCTTCCAAATCGGAAGGTTCGGCGTTCGAATCCCAGCCTCGCCCGAAAGACATATCCATTTTTTCAGTTAACAAAAATCAAGTAAGATGAGTAGTTGACTAAAAATCAGAATCAAGCCAACTTCCACTAAGAATTTAGTCTCCCCATTAAATGTTGGATGCCATCCATATGGAGCGAAATGACTGTGCCCAAACATCTTTCTTTCTCTCTCTATCGCATTTCCCAAAAAAACTTAACACATGCTGTGGTATTATAAGTGTATCCATCCCCACTTGAGTGTTAAGTTCTTTAAAAAAGAAAAAAAAAGTTGCCAATGATAAAGTTGCACCTATTTCTGATATTTGGAACATGCTGAATTCAAACCTAGCGGCGGTGTATACACCAAGGGAGTACTTGACTATCGACGAGCAGCTCTTTCCTTTTCCAGGGAGAATGAAGTTTACCCAGTACATGCCATCAAAGCCTGCTAAATACGGTCTAAAGGAATTTTGGTTGTGGGACGCAAGTAATGCTTATCCACTCAAAGGGATTTTCTACATATACAGGGAAACAAGGTAATACTCGAGAAGTCAATCAAGTAGAACGATTTGTGAAAGAACTGGTCACTACTTATAAAGGATCTGGCCGGAATATAAGCATCAAGAAAGAAAGAAAGCATAAGATTCTTCTCAGCACGATGTACAATGATGTTCTGATCCATCTCCCCAGAAACCAGAAATGATTTTGTTTTATATTGGGTATATAACTTATATTGGGTATATAACTAATTTTTTTTTCAAAATTTGAGCGTTTATTTAAAAAAAACATGTACAATAGTATTATTCAAAGTATTGCCCATCTGAAGCTATGACTTTTTCCCATCTTTCTGGCAATTTGTGGATCCCATCCCAAAAGAACTGCGCCGGCTTGGCAGCCAAGAATGAATCAAGCCAATTTTTGATATTCTGCTCTGATGTGAACCGTATTTCAGTGAGGGCGTTCTGCATCGACTGGAACAAATGGTAGTCAGAAGGGGCAAGGTCTGGGCTATAAGGCGGGTGGGGTAAGACTTCCCATCCACTGTTTTCCAAATAGTTCTTAACCGGAATAGCAACGTGGGGCCGAGCGTTGTCATGATGGAAAATTATTGCCTCGTGTCTGGTCGCATATTCCGGGCGCTTTTCGGCCACTGCTCTCTTCAAACCGATTAATTGTGTTCGACAGCGTTGTCCATTGATGGTTTCACCCGGTTTTAGCAGCTCATAATACAGCACACCCATCTGATCCCACCAAATACAGAGCATTACCTTCGCGGCATGGATATTCGGCTTTGCCGTTGATTTGGCTGGTTGGCTGGGTTTCACATATGATTTTTTGCGCTTGCGGTTGTCGTAATGGATCCATTTTTCATCACCAGTAATAATCCGATGCAGAAACGACTTCCTTTTGTGGCGTTCCAACAGCATTTCGGACATGCAAAACCGCCTTTCGACGTCCCTCGGCTTGAGTTCATGTGGAACCCAATTTCCTTGCTTTTGAATATATCCAGCTGCTTTTAAACGCTTTGAAATGGCTGCTTGAGTGACACCCAAATATTCTGCTAGCTCTTCTTGTGTTCGGCAACAATCTTCATAGAGTAATGCTTCCAGTTTTTTATCTTCAAACTTTTTTGGCTGCCCAGGACGTTCATCGTCTTCCAAGCCAAAATCATCACTTTTAAATCATGCAAACAACTTTTGGCACGTTCGCTCAGCAAGCGCACGTTCACCATAAACTTCCACCAAAATATGATGACTTTCGGCAGCAATTTTCTTCATATTAAAGTAATGAAGAAGAACTCCCCGCAAAAACACTTTTGCAGGCACAAAGTTCGACATTATTGTTGTTTACGCTTCAAATGAATGACATATACTGAAATGACGTACAATGACAGTAGCTTTCCAACGCATGTTACAATGGAATAATAACAAAGGAATAATACAAGTTACGCCATCTCTTAGCAAACCGCACGAATTAAGTTATAGATACAAAAAACTTAACACATGCGGAGGCATTATAAGTGTATTCATACCCACTTGAGTGTTAAGTTCTTTAAAAAAAAAAAAGTTGCCAATGATAAAGTTGCACCTATTTCTGATATTTGGAGCATGCTGAATTCAAACCTAGCGGCGGTGTATAGACCAACGGAGTACTTGACTATCGACGAACAGCTCTTTCCTTTTCCAGGGAGAATGAAGTTTACCCAGTACATGCCATCGAAGCCTACTAAATACGGTCTAAAAGTTGTGGGACGCAAGTAATGCTTAACCACTCAAAAGGATTTTCTGTACAGGGAAACAAGGTAATACTCGAAAAGTTAATAAAGGAGAACGAGTTGTGAAAGAACTGGTCACCGCTTACGAACGGTCTGGCCGGAATATAAGCATGGGCAGATTTTTCAGGAGTTTACGGTTGGCAGAGAGTCTTTTGTCATAGAAGCTCACTATCGTCGGTACTTTGAAGAAATATAAAACATTATCTCTTCAATGAAACCGTCAAACTCTAGCGTTATTGTCAATGCTTTTTGGATTTCACAAGAGGGTTACAATCTGTTCGTATGTTCCGAGGAAACAACAAAACCAAAGCAGGCGTTGATACTATGGATCAAATGTGCAGGAGATATTCCACCCAACAGCAAACGTTCAGATGGCCGCTAGCTTTTTTTTACAATATTTTGGATATTGCCGGTGTTGCTGTATACCTTACTTACTATGCAAATAATGATATACTTGGGCAAAAAACTAAGAGACGCAGGTCTTAGAAAACCGATTTTCTAACCAGCAAATCATGCTACGAAAATCGCAATCGCCTACAAGTTTGAATTTTTGGAAATCCGTGGAATGAAAGTAAAACTCCGCATTAATTTCGGTTGCGTTTGATGGGTTAGAAAACGTTAATTTAGTTCTAAAACTAATTTTCAATCTATGTTCAGCGAAGCAGATCCTTAAAATGCTTAGATCCCAGTTAATATCAGAAACCGTAGGAGTAGCCCTCATCATCTGCGAAAGCAGTAAGTATGCCTTTAAAATCAAGGTCAAAGAGTGAATTAATATCTGTATATGAGGAACATAATAGGTCCCAATACAAAGCCTTGGGGTGCTCCTTGTTTCTTAGCTCTTTGAGATCTATTTGAAAGAAAGAAATCACGAAACCCAGAATTTTTCAGTTTCCTCATTTAGCCATATCGAATGCTTTCGTAATATCCACAAAAAGACCTGCAGTGAGCTTTTTTGAATCAAGGTTAGAGAAATCACTGAATTTCCCTGCTAAAAGCCGTACTGCACAGGACTGAAAAACTTGTTCTTATTTAAAAATGATAAAATTCTTATTTTAGGTCTATAATTACTCACATAATCTGCTGAGCCTTTTTTAAATAGAGGAACTACGTCTGCACATTTGAGATAATGACTGCTAGTACATCTACTATGGAACATCCTATAAGCTTCAAAAGTATATTGGAGATACCATCATAGCCGCTAGCATTCGAACGATTAAATGTCCCAATAACCTTTACAAGTTCAAAAGCAGATATTGGCTCGAAGAAAAAACTATTAATTTGAAAATTCTCATCACAGCTACTATAAGAAGAACAACATTGTTGACCTATTTGTGAAGATGGATTGTTCCAGAGAAGGGGTGAAGGGACATCTTTTGCCAGAAGCCCCACCAAGTTTGCAGTTGATTATCCTGTTATTTGGCATAAGACTAACTAACTCCCCCAGTGAGTTAACTGCGCAGTTGTGATTGCGGATGGGTTGACGTTGTTAAGAGAGCCGTCTGCTCGTATGTCCAAGAAGGCAACATATAATGGTTGCTCTCTATAATATAAGGATTGTTCAATGCCACTGAATGTAGAGCCGTTTCCACCCACTTAGCTTTACAGTAGGCCTGTTGTGCTGTCGACAAAAGTCATGGATCAATTCTGGATTGTATGTGGATATCAATAAGTCGTTCTAGAGCTTTCAGAAGAGAAGATGATAGACTTATAAGTATGATGTCCTTTGGGGCAACATGAAAACATTTTCCGGCTTTGCGAATGAAAACTACATTAACTTCTTTCCAGGAAGTGTAATTAGATACCTTGGAATCTGTCTAGGTCAATACTTACCTATGTACATAGATTTGCTGTGGTCAGAGTCAAACAAAGAGACTGTTTTACAGCCACCAACACGATGGGAGAATGAAGGTTGTCTGGTAATAGGCCCCTATCTGGCCCACGTAAGTGCAAGTTTATTAGAAAAGATTCAGGGTTTTTGTGAGCCTTAGGGCTTGCCTTCACTTGGACAAAACACCAGAGTCGAAGTACACAAAATTCTCTCTGTCTGGCACAATAGGGCATCTTTCATTCTGCCGCCGTTCGGAGTTGCTGAAAAGTCGTAGGGCAGCTCTGATTGTGCTAGGTAGGTGATCCCCACGTAACAGGAAATATCTGGAATGTACCGACAATTAATGAGGCTGGCAATGAATGAAAAACCCAGCGACAAAAAAATAAAAAAAAAACATCGATCATTTTCAGATTCTTTCTTCTATCTTCCAATACACGTTCATACAATATACATATGGATATGTAACTTATTTAAACTACTAAAATTAAACAAGCAATCATTGTAGGTAGCATCGAGAGCATCGGAAAAATCTAGACTTGAATTTGTAGAAATTCTGTCACAGATGCTTTATATAAAATGCTAAGCAACACACTTTTGTTCACAATCTAGTCACCAAGGTTCAGCTAGACAATGAGATACTTTTTGAAAAAACAAGAGGCAATTGCTTCCGATTTTTCTGACTGATCTATCAAATTGAAATGGCTCTGCAATCGCATTCGCATTCGAAATATTTGCGCCAATTACGGCGTTCAAACAGGTGTCTGCTTAAATCATTTAAACACGGGCGTTGGGATTGTAACTTCCGCAGGTACAATATATAAAGGCGGATAGCCTTGAGCTCGAAATGTGAACTTCACTAACAAGTTTCCACCAAGCCTTTCTAATACAGAAAAACTAAATGCGAACTTTGAGAAAATATAAAAGCTATACAAGTACGAATATGTATGTATCTCACTCAATACTTCACACTAAAGATAAAAACTAAAAAACATTCAAACATTTATACAAATGCATGTTCGTTGGTTTTGTATATTCGTATCTATTAAAACAATTTAAGTGACTTACATTGACCAATAAAGGCATAAGCCCAAGACATGTTTACTCATTCATGTACAACCAGGGAAATCCACTGCAACTTGAATAAATTGTTGGATACGTCACGAAACGTAATCAGCGGCTGATTCATAAATATTTCATTTAAAAAAAAGTCGCTCGATGTTTTCAAGTTTTTTTTCTTTTTTTTCGTGAGCGCTACCAGTGTGAGCTTTCGGCATAAACTAAGAAGCTACTAGATTTGAATACAAACCAAGGTGTACCCTATGGAAAAAAGAATTCAAAGAGTGTTTCGATACCAGTGTCCAACGAAAACCGTATCTCACATCATACTTGTGATGAAATATCCCAGCCCAAAACTACAGCTGTATCTTTACACTTTCGAAAATGTCTGAGAAGATCAATGACCATATTTTCATCGAATCTATCTATCTGGGTTCTACAATGAATTTCTGTAATAACATAGGCAGGAAGATCAAGCGAAGAATAGCTACCCTATCCTCGAGGAAAGAAGAAGACGCTATACAAGACTCTCATCACCCATGTTATATTTTGCGACCCAGAGGCATGGACCGTCTCAAGAGCTTTGAGCGAAAGATTCCCAGTTTGACTGTCGGTCCCATCTGCTTTGATAGAATATAGAGTAAACTATACCGGCTCTACAGTGGCATGGATCCGACCAGTCTAGCACATCTAAAATGTTCGAAAGTTTTTTATATGAAGTTCTAAGCTGTCAGTGCAAGTCACTTATATCACCCATTCAGCATTAATTTATGAATTTTAGATCAACTAAATACTACATACTTAGTTGCATCCGTATCCTTTGTGCTTTCAGCCCTAGAAAACGGCCACGAAATCGATGTTATTGCTACAGATTAAGCTAAAGCCTTCGATAAGATATCGCATCTCTTCCCTCGGTTTTGACCCCATATTATTAAAATGGATATCTTCTTATCTAGAGAACCGTTATTATAGCGTTCGTTTTAGGTCAACCTTCTCAACCCTATTTTTAGCCACTTCTGGTTTCCCACAAGGCAACCATCTAGGTCCTCTTCTTTTCATTTTAACAATAGACTAGATCTTGAGAAGATTATTAAACACCATCCATTTACGCCGATAACACTAAAACTACATTTTCCAAAACTATTTCTGCATCCCCAGACTTTATTCTCATTCAAGAAGACCTCGGTTGGTTTTACACTTGGTGTCTAAAAAAATGCTTACAGCTAAATGTCTCCAAATATCAATTTATGGCTTTGTAGCGTAAGTCCAGTCAATCTCCTACTCGACTTTATTTTCTGCATGGCCAACCTATACTCAGGTTCAATCCATTTCCGACCTTGGAATATTATACGACAGAGTGTTAAACTTCCGTTCGCATATTGATGAGATAGTTCTTAAAGCCAACTCATCACTTGGTTTTATCAAACGATGTGGCAAGGTCACTTTACAATACCCTTGTCTGACCCCTTCTCAAATATGCCAGCCAAGTGTGGCCCCTCTTTCGATATCCCGTATGGAGAACATTCAACGTCGTTTCCTTCGATTTGCTTTTCGAGGACTACCCTACGATGAGCCTTTTATTTTACCTCCCTACTTCACTTAAATACACTCGAAAAACGCAAAGAAGTAGCTGTCATTCTCTTCATTCATCGATTGCTCTCTGGTTCTATGGATTGTGCCTCCCTTTACAATTATCAATTATCGTTCAACACTAACCCCCATCTCTGCTACTAAGTGGCGCAAAAATGTCAATTCTACTTTGACTTTTGTGAAAACAGATTCAAAATACACGTCAACGAGATATGATTCGTCATACTCCTAAAGATCGCGGAATAATTGTTACGATTTTTTTGCGGAATAATTCGTCAGTGGTGTTGGCGCAGCGTGAATTTCGCCGCAGATTTGCCGGTCGTCCGACACCAACTGGGCAAACACTACGACGTTTAGCCGATCGCCCAGATGCTGCCTGATCCGGCTGGTCCGAAACAGCCGTTCTGTTGAGAATATCCCAACGCAGAATATCGGAGTATCGACCAGATGACGTGCCACGCAATTGGTCATCAATCGGCGGTCTTTACAGAGAATTTTTGTGAAAGGCTGTAAGATGTTTCCTTACAAAGTGCAGATAGTGTATTAGCTGTTAGCTGTTAGCTGTTGGCCGCCAAGCGCTATCCTGAATCTCGTCCAGGCAAGATCACCTGATTTAACCGTTCCAGTCTTCTTTTTCTGAGGTTTTTTGAAGTCACGAGTCTATGCCAACAAACCTCAGACTCTTGAAGCCCTCAAAGGGAGTACCGGTCAAGATTTCCTATCACCGGAAGTTCTGGCAAGAGTGATGGAAAATGCCATAAATCCGGCCCGAATGGTCATCAATTCTGGCGGCGGCCACCTAGCAGATATCATTTCCTCGACTTAATGGAAAAAAATTTAAAACATCAAATAAACATAATCCAAAAGCAAAACCAAGTTTTTTATTCATAAAAAAAAGTACAGCCAAAGAACAGAGAGTGACAACTTTTTCGCCATCCTGTATATTCCATCCCATCGCACCTCTTTTGGTTAAAACGAACCAATCTCCCGGATGCTCCGTAACGTCATCCGTTTTCAATTTGAACCTGAGCACTTCACGTCTCAAACTTGATCTCCTCCACCATTCCCTTGGTTCCTAACCCCTAATTTGTCTTAGTTTTTAACTTGAATTAAGCTAGTATTAAGCCAAATAAATAGAGGCGTCAACCCCCACCAAAATTAAATTAATATCATCAGGAATCAAACGAGGAGTTACTTGTACACTATCCAATGGCTATTTTTGGCCTAAAAAGGCAAATGAGTAATAAGACCCGCATCATCGCAATTGTGCTCTATTGCGCAGAAATATTGATAGTTTTGAACTCAAGATTCTTCGAGTATTCATCGGTTCTGTTGCGTTAACGGGGTCGTGAGAATAAACAGCGCGTTTATCGTCCAAAGTGCCTAGGACATGCCGATCAAATGCACAACAACGTTGTGGCCGGAACTTTCTTCAATGTCAACACAGAGGGACAACTGGAGTTAGAGTGCATATTAGAAAGCACTACTTGAAGAGCAGTAGTTGTTATAGACCAGTTTCACTCCAGACTGCAGTAATATCTAAATAAGAAAGTAAGTAAGTAAGTCCTACCAAGAATACACTACAAAAGCTGAATCTTATGCTTAAAATTTTGAAAAATTGCCAATAAATCGTTTGCGCTCCGACATGCCAAACAAACCCGGTTATTCCCTATAGTATGACTACAAAAAGCTCCTGCTAAAAGCTCTTGCCTCCAAAAACCACGAAATTACTCAGAACTCTCTGTCTGATGGGGATTTACAAGTTCAAAACCGTAGACCGCATTCTCCGGTATATCTACCTCTCAGATATTTTTTATTCGGATTCTAGTCATGTGCGCTTGCTAACAACGTTCAGATTGCATTGAATGAGCTGTTCCGCTTCGTTATCAAACTCTCGTGTTGTTTTATAGTTTATCAATTTTACCGACAGCAGTATTAAACGCTTTCCACTGCCAGTTTGCTGGATTGTAAATTTCTATCGTCCACGGTGAGTGGTTAAAAATAAAACGCGCCAATAAATAAATAAATGGAAATGTTTGAAAACGTTTGATTCAACATTTCTCCTCTCGTGATTCTAAACCCCATGCCAAATTTAAATAACAAATAACTGACCAAATAGATATTAACATTGTGAAATTGTGTTTTAATTTATCTTTCCAGCAATTGAACCTATCGTAGTTAAGTTAAAAGAAACCAATCGCAATCGGGACAACAACACGTGCGACAGCGGCAACTGGTTGTTTAGTGAAGTGGAGTAAGGGGAGTTACAAATAAAAGGGCTAGAATTGGAATTGCAAATTGGTGCTCACGATAAATATCCACATCTCAATCCAATCGTGACAATGTCTTCGGATACATGTGATATGGCAGTTGCAGCATTGCAGACCACATCTGCAGTCAGTACCTCGCAGATTGTTGCATTTTTGGTCAACATCTTGAATCAAATGTTTATAAGCTTTGTGGCAGTTTATATGAGTTGGTTATGTATCCAGGCGAAGTTTGTAAAGACAGCTTTTCATGCGTGGTTTTGTACAATTGGGGTAATTTAAACAATAAATAGGTGTAAGTGGAAATTTATTTATAGAACGGCTTATGTATTTTGTATTACAGTTTTGCTTTTTGATGGCTGAAGGATTGATGACATTCTATCAAGGAAACATTGTAACACATCCATTTAGTAGTGAAGCAAAGACAACGATACATTGGGTGCTACAAGCAGTTGGTGGTGCCCTCGGCATTATCGGTAGTGTACAGAAAATTTTGGGAAAAAAGAAGCATTTCACAACAATCCATGGGAAAGTCGGTGAGTGTCTAAAAGATTTGTATCTGTCTCTTCATAAATATGAAAATTTGTAGAATTATTCAGTAGTCAGTCAGATGTATTTTTTAAGTAGTCAACGTAAGCAAAGTTGTATTCTTTTGTGTCCACTCAATCAGTGACGTAAGTGCCAGCCAGTATCTATTCAATTTCACTATAGTTGCCCGAACATATGGCCTTTTTGGTTTGTTTTTAAAGATAGCAATCGCAGTTTTCATTTACATTAATCATTGCTTATCTATAAAAGTTTTTAGCACGAAACAGTGTTTATTTTAGTAACGCCTAAAGCAATAACTCTATTGTTGTAGCTAGTTTATTACAACTTGGGTGAGCACTAAGGGTAGAAGCCCACTACACAATTTAAGACGCGCAACAAATTTTTCGCAACATTTTTTTACTGTGGAAATATTAAGCTACAGTTATGACGATGTGTAAATGGAAAATTCTTTATACCACCTATTGTGGGAGGTGGAATAAAGAATCTCAGATCACTGCGTCCACAGATGGGCCTATTGCGGTGGCCTCCATTTAGAGCTCATCTATGATGCCGCAATTTGTTAGGAAGACGGCTACGTCTTTAAGTGAGCTGGCAGATAACGTTGACGTGTTTTGGTTAAGCCATTGCAGTATGTGTTCTGCTGTTTCCAAGTCCTCGTTGCACAATCTGCAGGTATTGTCTTGTGCTATCAGTGTATCAGGGGTTTTTTCATACGGCTGGCATCATGAGTTGAGATGCGGATCCTTTCCTTAATACTCGTAGTTATTCTGCTTTTTCATTGCCTTCATGTCCGCTATGTCCTGGCACCCAAATCAGATGAACTTTATTTTCGATGGCTAGTAATTGTAGGACTTGAAGGCAATCCCAGACCAGTTTTGATTTTATTTCAAAGGAATACTCTGCTGTCGGAGAGAAAATAAATGTTTTTGTCTGTTATATGTCTGTTTAGATTCTCTTGAATGCAAAGCCCTATTGCATGGATTTTAGCCTGAAATACGAAGCTGCTTGTATCCATACTGGCATATATGGGTAACTTAGTGTAAGAACCGTTTACTCCGGCTCCACTTACTTCATTTGTTTTGGATCCGTCTGTGTACCATACATGTGAGTCCTTGGCAAGTGTTGATTTTTCCTGTTCCCAGTTAAGACGGTTTGGAAATGTAACCTTAAAGTTGTGCCGAAAGTTATATCGTGGTAGACATTTGTCAATTAAGCGTATTCCAAGTAAATAGTTCGTTTTTTTGAATTCATGAAGAATTGCAGTATGAACTAGTTTGGTGTTGGATTCATCTTCTGTGATGAGCATGTAGGCATTTACCATTGCTTCTTTCATGAGTTCTAGATGAAGTTGTGGGATGTTTAAGATAACTCCAAGTGCAGCTGTTTTCATTGCACCAGTTACACAAACACAGGCTAGTCTCTGTAATTTGTTGAGTTTGGCCTGTGTTGACCTCTGCATTGCTTTATACCACCAAACAGCGGCTGCGTACGTAATGACAGGTCTCGTTATTGTCGTTTTGGGAATAAGTCCCCAATTTTTTTCCGACAAGGCTTTTGTTGGTCCGTAGAGAGATCCTGGCCTTGTCAATAGTCCAGATGAGGGTTCCAAGTAAGTTTTTCATCCAGTGTGAATCCTACATATTTGACTTCCGATGAGAATTCTATTGTTTCCCTCGCCTTCTTCTCTTAGTCAATTTAACAATGGTGTTTTCTTGGGATTGACTTTAAGGCCAACTTTGGTGCACCATTCAACAACTAGGTTCAGAGCCCTCTGAGGGCGACTCGAGATTGTGTCTTCAAATTTGCCTGACGTCTGCATATCCCTGGACATAGAAGCCATCATTGCTGAGAATCAGTAGTTCATTAACTACGATGAACTATAGTAGGGGTGATAGTGCTCCTCCCTGGGGGCATCCTTTCGTAGCTACCACACTGAGCTTATTGCTGCCTAATGAGGTTTTATTGTTTTATCCTCTAGCATACGTTTTATCAATTTATATATGGTGTTGTCAACTCACATATTTTGAATGCCTCTATATATCTGGAAGAATTCTGTGTTGCCAAAAGTCTGAGAGATTTTTCAATCCTTGTAGTAAGATTTTGTAGGGTGTATGCGGTTGATTTTCCAGATTGATAGGCATATTGATATTTTTAAAGGGGGTTCATCTGAAGTGCCCCGTCTCTAATAAGTCTGTCGAGGATTTTTTCCATAGTTTTGAGGAAAAAGAAAATGAGGCTGATTGGTCTATATGACTTTGGTAATTCATACGGTCTGCGTCCTACCTTAGGTATTTATCATACATTTCTATGTGGCTTAAAGGGTTATTTTGAAACAACACTTTTTCTTACCAGCTACTCAGCAACTGGGGTCTATTGACTTCAACGTTACTACTTTTTGCAAGAGGGTCTATGTATATTCTGCAATTCTATATTCTCTATAAGTTAAAAAAAAAAAGATATACTGGTAACTGGCCACACATTTTCCGGCGACAGCCAGTTTGACCATGGTTATGCCAGAATAACGTTTGCACAAATTTTTTTGAAAATCGTGGCTCGGACATACTCGTCAAATTTGAGTATGTGCGCACATAATTTGAAAAATCATGAATTGTTTCGCACCACTTATACTCTAAAGATTCGTATACCGAAGACGCTGTTGCTGGTTTGGAGCATAGCACTAAAGAGGCCCCGAATGAGATGATTCGACATCTAACACAAGAATTGAAGTTATGTGCATCCACTTTATGGAAGATTTTACGGAAAGTTCCTAGGTTAGGTTAGGTTAGGTTAAACATGGGTATCATGGATATACCATCACACAGACACCAGGCACCAAAACGGGTCCATCGTGATCTCTGTGGAACCAGTTAAATTTGTGTCCAAAGGGCAAAAACTTAAACAAACTCCCTGGTGAAACGCGAAGAAGGTCTTTAAAGTTCGTGCCGTCTATTTCCTCTAGATTTTCGAAAAAGTATTTCCTTAAAAATTTTCTTCGACCACGCGATATTGCTTCGCATTATGTCCTCAACAGCTTGCAGATCACCGCAGAATCTGCAAATATCCGTATCTGAAAATTTGAATCTCTTTGCGTGTTTCCGCAGGAGACAGTGTCTTGTCAAGATTCCTATTACTGTCATAAGCTTATAACTGTTTAATTTTATTAACTTCCTAGATCGTTTGAGGTCAAAAAAGCGGTCAGACAGTCTTGGATATCCTGTGTCCTTCAAGACATGACCACCTTAGGTGGGAGTCTTTGTGATTTTTTCCCCGATAGTGCCCCTCACTATGCAAAGGGGTGGTTTGATGTTGGCAACCTCACTATTGTCGAATAGCCTTCCTTTTCTTACAAGCTCATCCGCTTGTTTACTTCCTTTAATACCGCAGTACCCTTGCACCCACCACAGTCTTACCCGGTTCTGACTTCACAGTGCCCTGAGCGCTGTGTCACAGCCCCTGACTGTGTCAAAGTTGACGTTGATTGATTCCATTGCCTTGAGTGCGGCCTGGCTATCGATATCTCTTCCGGATACCGATCTCATCTGCATTAGCTCAGCCGCCCTGAGAACAGCTAGAGCCTCTGATTGTAAGACACTGCTTGCGTCCGGTAGTCTTATAGACACTCTTAGTTCTGGGTCTTCATATTGCTCGAAAACAGAGGAAGCAAGAGATTCCTCTGTTTTCGGGCCATCTGTGACAGTTGCAATTTCATTTGACCTGACTATTGAATTTTTTTGCATATATCATACGGGATGTCGAAGTCGACCAAGGAAGGAATTTCAGCCGTTAGAATTGGATTGCCTGGCAGTAGATCCGCTAGGATCGTGCCATGTCCGAAACTACTGCTCTTGAAGTAAGTTAGTCAGATGAGTGATTGCTGTTGCCAGGAAGTTTTTTGATCTGTAAATCAAGCCATCTTAACATAGAACTATGTTAAGAGCAACAGTTCCAACTTTGAAAGCGAACATTGAAGCCGCCATCGCCGAGATAGAGCCCCTATTATTTAAAAGAGTGATTGAAAATTGAAAAGGATGAGGATCTCCAAGCAGAGCTGAGGCGGTCATTTGGAAGAAATTGTGTTCCATAAATAATCCCAATGGAGGTTTCGAAGACATCTCAACAATTGTTTGTTTTACTCAAAAACCACCCTCTACTTCTATAGTTGGCGTAGCTGAGCGGGTTTCCCTTCTTGTAGAAAATGCAGACCTTGCTGAAATTCCATTTATCAGGTATATACTCTTCTGACCAAATCCTAGAAATGAGTTGATGTATTTTCTCCACAAAGTCGGTTCCAGCAGCTTTGAATGCATCGGCCGGTAGGCCTTCACGTAGAGCAGCTTTGTTGTATTTTGGTCATGTTAGTTACTCTTTGTCGCCAGTCTACAGAAGAAGGTTTCTTTACGGACTTTGTTGCCTTGACACGTTCCACTTACCTTTTACTAAAACTTTCGCACGTTGTTCCTGGAGAACAAACTCTCATCATCGATCACGCACTTCTCATGGATAAGGACAAGAATACCATCAGGCCGGGAGGCCACACCAAAAACTGCACTTTTCGGGTGTAAATGATTTTCATGAGTTTCCCATCGATTTTCTTTTTACAAGAAACAGAATGTTGCTCGTTAACAAACCCATTGAGTCAAAAGTATGTCTTATCACTAAAGTCGACTTCAAGCTACTCAAGAGCCCAGCCAGAAAACTCCTGCTGCTATCTAGGTTTCGTGGTTTTAGTTCCTGCACCAACTAAATCCTATCGGTGTTAAGGCCGGACGCGGAAAGGTCAAACTGTTGCGGTCTACAATTCCGGATCTACTGACGCTCTTTTACTCACATTGCTGCACACATAATTTTGTAAAATTTTTCTTACAACCCGCATAAAAAATATTGAGAAGTACTCGTAGGAGAATAAAAAAGATAAGTCTTAAAGAAGTGCTAATTCCATTTAGTTCTTCCCACTTCTTAGTCGTAAATTGCGAGAGTGTAATTGGTCTCCTCAGCTCCTTAATCACTTCAATCAATATATTTCCAATATCCTCCATCAAAAAAGGATGCCATCGAGAATAATGTCGACAAAGATACTCGTATAACCTCAATTTAAGACAAAATCAAAAATAAATAAAAAATATTAGATCAAAATCTCATGCACCAAATTCAGTTAAGCATCCTTCAGACACAATGGCATTTGTATCTATTTGAAAACTTTACGAGTATATTTCAGTATGATTATTTTATTTATAATTTTTTCTTCCAGGTCTTGCTGCAACTGTGATATGTGGTGTTAATATGCTAGCCGGTATTGTTGCCTTATATTCCAAAGAACTTCAAGAATTTTATTCGCCGCTCTTCAATACAACGCTTCATAGTTTTCTGGGCGTAACGACATTCGTACTGGGAATGATAACCCAATACTATGGCTATGAGACTGGATTTTTCAAAAGAAAAGTAGACCATGACTTTAAAATAATGATAAAGTTCCTAACGATAGCAACCGTTGTTCTTACAATTATTGGTCCAGTGAAAAACATAATCAGTACCGTAATGAGTTAATATAGCCGAGACCTTCTTGCATCTAAGTTTTAATAAATTAGTTGTGTAAGCATAAATGTTAAACATAAATTTAAGTTAAATTTTAAGCGTTTCTATACATAGATATATATTTGTGATGTACGAGTATTTAAATAGTTAAGATTCTAAAAAACAATAACGTGCTATCGATTATTCTCAATAAATACCAGTTAACAAAGTCTGGCAGGGATCTCATGTCATGTTGTGCTGCACAAATAAAATGTTTTAAATGTTTTGTAGTCCACTTTTATTGGCCTTTTTCATTAAAATAAAATTCATGTGTACAAAGTTGGTATATTTTACAAAAATAATGTTTTAAATATATTTTAAAAAAGATTGTGTCGTTTGTGTGTTTCGTTCGCCCTTTGTTTCCTGGTGCGTACTTCGTTCGTTTTGCATCTTGACGTCGAATGTATGCATTGTTTTAGTGCCGCGATCGTCTTAGTCGTCTTTATGTCGCCTGTCGTCCTTTTACCGGATCCTACATCTTCGTCAATCTAAACTATGTTGTTACCCAGAGCTATGCCCATAAATAACGAGAATATCGATTCCTGCGAAAAAAAACTGCAACAAACAGCAGTTTAGTTTTCTCACAATACCTATAGAAGGGAGCACGCAACATTATTCAGCAGTTCATTTTTATAAAAACCTCAAAGTGTAATAATAAACTTAACAATAAGTGACTCTCTGGTTGTTCTATGTACCTATGTAGTGTGCAAACTGTCATATATACTCGTACTTAAAGTCGTAAAATTTTTTCTTCGCCTAGCTACCGCAGCAAAACTGAAGGCGAAAACCCAGCCATAATCCAGCCCGCGTGTTTCTTTTTTTTATAATTCGTGAAAGGCACAGGCATAACAATATATGTATTCGGTGTTTTTTGTTGTGCGACATTGAAAAAAGTTAAATCAAAATTACTCAAATTTATCACAAAAAAATGCTATCTTGTTTGCTAATTAAAATTGACGCGATGTTCATTTCTCATTGTTGCACTCACAACAACAAATTATCTGATCGTAAGAAAATATAAACAAGAAAAAGCTCACAGCTCAGATGCATTTAACGAGAAATCTTAATATAGATTTAGTGACTATAAAATTGTTTACGAGTGCACAAACAAACATTTCCGAGAAGTGTTTTGAGATCAAAACAGAATTACTGAGCTTTGCCTGTACTGCTCTCATAATTTTATGACTAAAGCAATTTTGTTGAAAGAGCAAAAGAATTGTTCTTGTCAATTTTACTTCGATGTACATTTAACTTTACTGTACGATTGGGACTCAGATCAGGGGAGCAAATTAGACAGCCTGGGATGTTGGGCCAAGCAAAGATATTAAACATATAAGCTAGTGACGGGCGAACAACGATTTCTTTCTAAATGTCCATCACATACCACCCTGCTGCTAAGAGCATATTTTCTGCCGCGTATAACTGCGTGCATGCTCCAAAACTTGTGCCACCCTGATCATTATGGAATCTCCATCATAACCTACTCCTTGAACGATGTTGCTTAGTAAACATCTGATACACTTTTCCCATCTGTTGTCTGACTTTTGGCAAAATCGGGGCTCATCGGTGAAGAGCACTTAATCTATAATTCTCTTGAAATCAGTTTTCCTGACTTCGGCCGGCGCTAGAAAATCTTATTCTATGACGTCTGGTAACAAGATAGACTGCTGCTATTGCTGCAGTTAGGGCTTCTTACAATTATGAAAGATATTCTATATTCATATTTCCAGAAGTTTTCTTCTAACATCCATTCACGTTGTGGACATTTCTTTGAGGACGTACAGGGAGCTAATATACTCAAAACATGTTAACCCGTACTGTGTGTTAAGGTAAATTAAAGAGGAAACAAGGAGAGACACCGATGTACATTGGTTTTAAATGTTTGGAAGCTGTAATGGCTAGGATATAAAGAGCTCGGCGGGTCGTTCTATAAGCGGATAAAATGACTTATGAAAGAATACCGATATTTCAGATTACATCCGAGGAAGAACTTATGAGCACATAGAGAGATGGGGGGATGGGGGGATGCTACTCGTAATTCCGATGGAACATTAGCGGTAAAAGGAGCGATGTATATAACAAGACAAAGCAGAAGGCATTATGCCGGCAATCGAAGATATTATTCGGCCTCAATTGATATTGATTTCACTAGGGAGTTTTTTGGTATTATTTTAAACTCTATTTACAATAGTAGGCGCAGCCAGGTTTTAACAGCAACTGACAAGATATGAGCATTGTACTCCAATTATGGACTATGAATTCCATATTTGTAGACAATCCAACATGTAATCCCAGCTCCAATCCGGAATTCCTTTCCATATGGTTGAAATTCCATCTCCTTAAACAAATTATCCATTACTGCTTGGACCTTTAACGAGTCCGATGTGCTGTCTGATTCCATTCAAAGAATTGTATCACTGTATCCTCATAATGGAATCGTTATTACGAGCGATTTTAATATACACAATTCTGATTGGCTTCGACATCCCGGACAGGCACACCCGAAGGACGGTGGGTTGAGATCTTTGCTGCAGAATATAACTTGGCCCAGATTGTAAATATGCCAACACGAACACCAGATATTGATAGTCATACCGCCAACACCCTGGACTTGTTTTTAACTTCTCACCCTGATAAGTACACCGTTGATGTACTGTCCCCTCTAGGCCCGATGGATCATTGTGTCATACCAGCTAATTTCTCGTAAACCCACCACACAGTTAGAGAATAGATTCCTAAAAGAACCTTATGACTATATGAGAATACCAATTGGAGCGGACTTAACACCGTCTTTAGGAATCTTAACTGGTCGTTATGTTACCTCGATAACGACGTGGATGCCGCTGCTGACATGATCACAGACACTATTCTCTTTGGAAACAGATCCTTTGTCCGTAGGACTCGAGCTGTAAATAGACTGTCAGGGTTAGGGAAATGTTTTTTTCGGTTCTTGAAGATTAAGCCGACACCGAAGAAAATTCTTTCTTAAGCGTGCCAAATCCCAAACTGAGGCAAAAAGAAAAATTGATTCTGGTTTTATGTTAAAGCTACGTTCATGCCATTGTGTGTGGAATAGTACTTCATTCAAATGGTAGACTCGACTTCGCTGTCAGTGCTTCAAGCGGTCAGTCCAATTTTTGATGACTCGGTCCGGCGTTATGCCGGCAATAGCGTATCGAATGTTGGCCTCGAGCTCATCCAGAGTGATTGGCTTGTTAGCGTAGACTAAGGACTTGACGTAGTCCCAGAGAAAATAATCGAGTGGTGTGAAATCGCATGATCGCGGCGGCCAGTTGACAAACGCTCGCCGTGAAATGACCAAGTTGCCAAATTTCTCCTTTACAACTTCGAGCGTTGCGTCGCTTGTATGGCTCAAATATATCTTTGTTGTCGAGCTTTGACTAAAGAAAGTCGGTTAACATCACTCTATACCTGAGACCATTGCCGGTAACAGTGTGTCCTTCCTCATTTCGATAGAAATAAGGTTAGAAGTTGCCGCCATGCCATAAACTGCACGAACACTTGTGGATTTTCGCTCCAATACTATAATGGCAATTTCGCTTGTTGACATAGCCACTGAGCCAAAAATAGGCCTCGTCCGAGAACATGATTAGCGGCGTTGTCTATGGTCGTTCGGCTTTCATTCTAACCGCAAAATAAGCCTGGTTGACTCTCTGGTGATGCCCAATTCCGCTGATCAGCGCCGAACCGACATTTCTGGGTTTTCTTGGATACTGGTCGCTACAGCGGCTATGTTGTCTTCATTTCGCACCAATCTCTATCTGGTTGGTGGCTTAAGATCCAAAAGAATGTACTCACGCTCAAATTTTTCCACGGTGTGACGAATTGCCTGCATACGGAAGCCCCTTTAGGTTCGTCGGACAGTTGTGTCATATCAGCTAATTTCTCGTACGCCCACCACACAGTTAGAGAAAGATTCCTAAAAGAACCGTATGGCAATACGAGAAAGCCAATTGGAGCGGGCTTAACAACTTCTTAGAAATTTTAACTGGTCGTTATGTTTCCTCGATAACGACGTGGATGCCGCTGCTAATATGATCACAGAAACTATTCTCTTTGGAATGAGATGCTTTATCCCTCATCGGATGAAAAGTATCAAACCAAAAGAAAAGACATGTTACGACTCGAGCTGCAAAGAGGCTGTCAGAGTTAGAGAAATGTTTTTTCCGATCCTACAAGACCAACCCAGCAGAGGAAAACGGAAAGAAGTCCAAACGAGACAGGAATAACTACAACGCCCTTCGCATGTGAAATTCCAATACGACAAAAAACTGAAGCAAAAAATACTACTCGTACAATGTCCCAAAGGTAGTAACAATTTTCTGTCGTTCTTCAAAAACATTAGAAATTCTGCCTCATCCTCCAACCCAACGCTCATTTACAATGGTCCATATGGTATATCTCCCCTTCTTCTGAAGAGGTGTTTTTCCAAGCTGGCAAAAGCACTGCATAAGCTTTTTCATCAATCTTACTCCTTAGGACTCTTTCCGAACAGATGGAAAACAGCATTTGTCCAGCTCGTCCCCAAAATTTCTTACAGACCCATTGCCATTACGTCCCTTCTTTCCAAGGTCGTGCACACGCTGATAAACCGTCAGCTAAAGAACTATTTCGAAGCACGAAAACTTCTCAATGACCGGCAACATGCTTTTCGTAGCAACAGGTCCACTGGTGATTTGATGGCATGTCTCACCGAAAAGTGGAACCAAAGCGTACATCAATCTGGCGAAAGCAAGATAGTTGCACTTGATATTTCTAAGGCATTTGACAGAGTTTGGGATCAGGCTCTTTTGTCGAAAATGTGTACCTTTCGGAACGTTCAATTCAAGTTGTCTTGTACACTGTCAAGTCTGATATTCACAAAGTAAATGCTGGTGTACCAAAGGGTTCCGTGCTGTCTCCGACACTCTTTTTAATTTTCATCAATGATCTCTTGTCTGCCACTTCTAAAATATATTCCTTTGCTGACGACAGTACTCTCTGCTTTCATATTCGCTTCCGAACTCACGTCTCTGCTCTTCGGCTGTAGAACGGAAGTGGCAGCGTATGTTAAGCGCATTAAGTTCCGATATTAGCAGCATAACCAATTGGGGAACTATCAACAGAGTGGAATTGAATGCTTCCAAAACGCAATGCTGGCTCCTGTCGTTAAAACGAAATTTAAACACCTAGCCGTTATCTATGAATGGCACTTGCATTCTTGAACTCGAAAAACGTTCCATTCTCGGTATGTTTGTCAGTGACAACCTACATTGGAATGGCCACATATTTGATGTCAACAAAAATGCTGGGAAATGTCTAGGTTTTCTCAAGCGATGTAAGAAATATTTCACCCTATCTGATCTGGCCTCAATACATAAGGCATTCATCCGCCCAAAATTGGAGTACAATGCCCACATCTGGTCAGGTGCTCCTAAAGCCTCTCTGCACCTGCTACATAAGATTCAAAACCGTGCGATAGCGCTCATAGGTGATGCTAGTATCACCCAGTCATTTGACACCCTTGAACACTGACGAAGTGTCTCCCGTTTCACCTTGCTCTATCGTTATTTTGACCACCAGTGTTCCATAGAAATCGCCAGTAGCATTGCGCATCTTTAAAAGTTTAACTGTAACACCCACCTCTCGGTATGAATGCTCATCAGTATACCCTCAAGCCCACTTTCGGACGTACTCTAAAATATCGTAATTCGTTCCTACGCCGTGCAACTTGCTTGTGGAATTCCCTGTCGAGCTCTTTATTTCCTGATCATTATAATCTTCAAACATTCAAAACGAACGTACATCGGTACCTCTCCTTCTTTCCTCCCTAGCTTTCTTTTGTCAACACGCAATTTAAAGGAAAAAAAACTCCTAAAAATATACCTCTTACTAGGTCTTAAAACTACTTTTGTTTAGATACATAAGTAAACCCAAATGCATAATTGAAACGGGATATTGTATACTTTTAGGTTTAGTGAAAAATGTTTATTGGTATCTTGCTATCAATTCTGGGCGACTCGTACTTTATGGCATTTTAACATCTGCTTCCCGTGAGTTAGACGAATTGGATTTGATTCACGTTGCAAAAAAGGCGCCAAATGCAGAGCGTATTTCCTCAGAATGATTGTGAATGAAATGGAATAAACGCTGAAAGAGAAATTCGACTTTTGTGTATTAGAGAACATTACAACTAATAAGAAAAGTGAGTACAACACGCGCCCAGGTACAAACATCTGCACAAAAATAAGTTAAAGCGAGTTATTGCCATATTCCGCGCACTTACACTCTTACCGTTCCGGCATACAATTATCAAAAATTGCTAAAAATACGATACTTCAGATATAAATAGCTTATTGATTTAATTCAGGCTATCGATCCTAAACCAGTTCGTAGTCTAAAAATACAGGTAAAGAGCGATTTCGAATCGATCATACTGCTTTTAACAATCATAAATTGATGTGACTCTAGAGATTATCAGTAATAGAAAAAATGTACGATATCGCGTACGTGCTGTCTAAAGATAGAGCGTAGTATTCGCAGTTATCGATCCGATTAAATCATGCCAGCCTATGTGTGAATGTACCTCGAGCGTACGTACGTACGATCAAAACTTATCGTAGTTAGTGCGTATGACTTATTTATAAGAATTCGTTTTAAATTAGACGATCGATGGGCCAAGATCAAAGTGCAGTCGTGAGGTTTATGCTTCTGATCGGTTATCAGTACAAATATTCAAGAGAAAGCTCGTAGTATGGAAGTATAGAAGTCTCAACTCTTCTTAACATCCTCCAGAATACACATACTCGTACGTATATTCATACATATTCGCGAAAGCAAATCAAACTGATATCAGCATGGGGTATTCCCGGCCCCAGCTGGGAATTACATCTCCGAGTATTGCCGTTCAAGCAAAGCTTCAGAATATTCATATAACATATGATAGATACAATAAGCTTGCAAATAAATCGAGGGCGGATTGTGCCAGCAGAATAAAGTCGCTGCTCAGTGTCAGACAGTTGGGGGTCGTGATCGGTTTGTGGTTATTGCAATTTATTTTTTTATTCTCTCACCTGTATCTGCCGGTTCTCTTTGTGCATAATAATTGTAAGTTTTGTATCTAATATCTGCAGTTAAGTAATACGGTGTATGGTATATGCATGACTGAGTAAAGTATCACGTTTTCGATCATTGAAACTGAATATGTGACAACAAGTACCTTTGATGTGTCAACTTGTTTTCTTTTCTTTTTTTTTGTTCCTTTCATTGTTTCGGCAAAAGGAATTTTTTTTAAGTTTTTTATTAATAAAACTCACGCGTAATACTTTTTATTTTATTTGAGCTACAATAATGTTTACTCAAATTTGTGATCGAAGTAACACCCGCTGAAGTTCAAGACAACTGATATCGCTAAGCAAATTCTTACCTTCGCGCGTCATACAATATTATCGGCGTGCTTCAACAAATTTAAATACAAAGGTCTTAATAATTGCTTTGCCAGATGTTAAAGAGTTTAGAGATAAAAGCGTTATATGGTTGCCTTATGACTCAAATTCGGTTTATCATTTTCAGACGTTTTTATCGGCCAAAACCACTTTCGATGAAAAAATCACTCAGTATTCCATTATCAGTTTTTCTTTTGTTTAAGTGGCATGAAACCCCCCATCTATTAAAAAATTTCATAGCCTTACAACGACGCAATTAAAGCCTTTTCATGCAACAGTGATCACTAATCTCTAACCCACGATCAATAATCCGTAATCTTAAAATAATATTATTTTGTTTATTTTTAATTTACAATATTTCCATAAATAATACATTATAAACATTATTGCGCTACGGCATCCACGATAGCTTGATCATTAAAACGGAAATTTGATCTTCCTTTCATCCCAAACCTGTAGGCTGTGATTCTAAGGACTCCCTAATGATCCATATTGTGAGTGAAATCGACGTGATTTGTTCTTTTAGGCAACATCAACTCATAGAATTTGTGGTTGTATCTTCCTCCGTGTCCAAATATTCGACAAAGAATTGTTATCTCAAAAGTGTTCGATATCTGCTCTGCTTTCCTGCTTACCGTGCAGCACTCGGCTTCCTATAGCAACATTGAAAGGATAAATGATTTTGCATAGCATGCATTTTGTCTTCCGAGTTAGGGGTACTAAGCGTATCTATTTTCCCAAAACGCAAGTTGCAGCGGTTCCTAAGTTAAGCCTTCGCTGAATATTCCTACTAGGATGTCATTCGTGGGGTTGATGTTTACTTCGAGGTACGAAAACTCCAGAACCACTTGGATATTATGTACTATTACCAACGGGGACAAAATGTACTTGGTTTTGTCCTCATTTACTTCAAGACCAACTAAGTTCGTTTGTTCTTAGGTAGGAAGGTAAAAGTGGCTATTAGAAAGGCTAACGCACTTAGGCCTATTGGCCCATTGTGATGCCACGTGGATTTGTAATCCTCTTACTCATGGAACTAATTTCAGCTTATGATAAAGCCTAGGAGACTGTTAATGTTAATGTAGAAGGAAGCTCCTAAGCTGGGAAAGAGTAGGTGGAGGATTGTCTGCTCTTCCTCGTCGTCCATGTAGCCATGGACAATCGCCAAGAAGGCGCCAAGCCTTCTTGCCAGTGATGACATCGATGAAGGAACAGACTCTTAGAGCGATTCAGATCCAGCTCTGGCCAGATCTGTTTGGTCGCTAGACATGTTGAAATAAACTTCATTCGTATAAAAAATAATAATTACAATCAAATAAATCGGCTTCTACGACTTTTCATCTTTTCTGTTCAACAAATCTCCAACCACCCATCGCTGTTCTAATCACACATGAAAGCAGAGACAAGTAGTCCCTTGGCGGATACATATTTCTCTTACACGGCCATTTGAATGTTTTCATATCCTTCGAGCTATTATCCATCTTACAGTGCTTCACTAGCACTTATTCGTAGTTGGCAATGAACACCATTAGTCCGACTCCCGTAAGCATTGCTGAGATCTCCTTAAGTGATTCGCCAAGCTTTGTTGACTCTTCCAATTCGGGCAGCACGCTTACTACTGTAATGTAAATGAAGCTGCCAGCAGTGAATGGCAAGACCCATGTGGCAGCAGCATCATTTCCAGCTCCGAATAAATCTAAGGCAGTGCCAGCCCGAGCTGCGAGCACTGTCACCAATTGCAGAAGCATTCCCTTGCGCTTCGTGCAACCAGACTTGATGAGAATGGCAAAATCACCAATCTCATGAGGAACTTCATTCAGAAGGATATTGATTGTGGTGATAATTCCAATGCTGTTGCCAGGCAAATATGATGCTCCAATAGCCAGACAATCGGTAAAATAGTGAGCGAAATCAGCAGCCAGATTGAGGTAACCAGCAATTTCAACTTCTTCGTTGGTCTCTACAGGCTTTTTGGCCGCCTTCGTCGAATCGGAGGCATCTTTTGAGTTCTTCTTTGACTTTTCTGGAGGTGGGGACTTTTTCAGCTTAGTTTCGGAACCATGACTGTGTCCATGTCCACCGAGAACCCAAAGTCAAATTGACATATCACGTGCGTTCGAATAACCGTGGGCATCTTTGCTCTCGTGGCTATGCCCGTGTGATGATGGTGGTTATCATTATGTCCATGTTCACCATGACTATGTGGGTGCGATGCAAGGAGACCCCCCGAGGCTTAGCATTCGAATTTTTAGGCTCGGTCGCATTACTTCACTATTATCCAGTGGAATGATGTACAGCAGCACAAATGGACCATCACTAATGAGGAAGGTCGATGCAGTCGAATGTAAAAGTCTTTGACTTTTTTTCTCCGTGAAGGTGGTCGTTATGATGATGGTGCTCATCGTGGGTATGGTGGTCCTCATCATGGTGATGGTGGTCCTCATCATGGTGATGGTGGTCTCCATCATGGCGATGGTGGTCCTCATCACGATGAAGATGGTCGTCGTGATAATGGTGGTTCCCATGATCGTGATGATGGTGGTGCCAAAGGTGATGCTCATGTAACTGTGCACTACTCTTGTCGAAGTTTACATTGGCTTCGCGGGAGTACTTAAAACTTGGATTGATGTGGTCATCCTGTGATTTATAAATTGCCGGCAGGGATAAGAACACGATTAATAGCGCAAATGTGATTGCAAAGTTCCGCTTCCATTTATTCGAAGAGTCTTCATTCTGGATGTGTCTTTTATAGTTCCCATGATTTTAGAAATTATAATTTTTGTGATGTCGCTCTTCTTATTTTCGTACACGTTCCAAAACAAAATCCAGAAGGAGAACACGAAATGTTAGTCGTACAGTCCACCTAAGGCCTATTCTTTTATTAGCATCCAGCTTTAAGGGATTAGGCCACTCTAGAGGCCGTAAAAATAGAGTTTTTTGTCTTTCTTTTTTTTTCAGAAAAAATATAAAATAAATCGAGTTTACAAGGGTAATATGTAATATTGTACATATGATTGACTGTAAAACATAATTTTTATAGAATAATTTATTTAAAATGGTGGCTGTGCAGCGTTCTCAGATGACCTCTCTTTTTCGAAGGGTCTTCGGCCGTACCAACAGCTCCTGTAAATTTTGAGTCATGATGAGTCACTAAATTCTTTTTTCTGTACATAAGAGCAGCTAGAGAAGTATGCACACCTTTTTTGATATATTGATTTGTGGCCGAATGGCGCACTTCCAAAATCAAACATGCAAAAAACATCGCCAGAAAATTGTTAATAAAAAATGAACTATGCCATATAAAAAAAAACCTACATACTTATTTAGAATTTTTAAAGATCTAGTTAAAATTTGAAGTAAATTGGTTGAAAATTGTTCAACTTGAAAAATATAGATTGAGATAAACGCGCCTAAAATTTTGAGTAGGATCGCTGCCTAACTGGCGGCCTTGTACTATACTTTGAAAAACAAAGATATCTCCCGGCCAAAATGTTTTAGGATATCATTTTTGAAGTCCCAAATGCCCACTGGAAGCAATAAAAAAGAAATCGATTTTTTGAAAATCCTAGAGTGGCCTAACCTCTTAATATTGATTTGCACGTAGCGATACCTATGCTACCCTTTTCCGGTCAGTTTTTTTCCTTAATGCTATACAAAAAAACGCTTAAAAATTAGCTTAATTAACTTAAAATTATCTTATTGAAACTTACTGGCCCCATACGGGCACAACCCTTTTCCGGTAGAATAGGTAGAGTGGTTTTAATTTTGGCGAATTCATCGGCCCTACTATTCCCTGGAATGTCTCTGTGGCCCGGCACCCAACAAAGGTGAAGGTTGAACTGCTTTGCCATCTCCATAAGAGATGGTCGGCATTCAAGAGCGATTTTAGAATTTAATGAGACTAAGTCCAGCGACTTGATAGCGGCCTGAGAATCCGAAAATATGCGGATTTCCTTTGGAGATATCAATCAGGACAGAGCTTTTTTAATTGCTAAAATTTTCGACTGGAACACGCTACAGTGATTTGGAAGACGGAAGGAGAAGTTTAGATTTAGCTTATCTGAGAAAACATCGCCACCAAGCCCGCTATCGGTTTTAGGTCCATCTGTGTAAAAGTGAATTGACTTATCCTCCATGAAAGCATCTTCCTCCCAGGAGAATCTAGAGGGGAAGCTTACATGAAAGTCTTTATCAAACCAAAGTTGGGCTACAGTGTTAATTAAGAACGTTAGCGTGGTCGCTTTAAGATGAATAGCTGCATTTGCAGCAACTTGCCTGCTGAAGATATCTAGGGGTGTCAAGTGAAACAGAATGCCTAATGACGCAGAGGGAGTAGACCGTAAGGCTCCGTTTATGCATAGACGGGCTGGACAAATGCTGTGTTCCATCTGCTCGGGAAGAGTCCTAAAGAGTAGGATTGATGAAAAAGCTTCAGAAGGAGGGGAGAAATATGTACCATCTGGACCAGCGAATTTGTGAATGTTAAGATCTTTAAGAACTCTTGCTTTTACACGAGTCCGAAAGTGGATTTGTCCCATTGAAGATTCGACGCACTCAAATGTAGGCGGGGACAAAGCACAATCTGGAAGTGTTGAGCTAGCGGCAATGTGTGCAGCAAACAGAGTGACCTTGTTCAAAGAACTGGTAGCTGGCATGTCATTGTAAATGATCGTTGGGATGGAGGATGAGGCAGAATTTCTAATGTTTTTGACGAGCGACCAAAAATGTTGACTACCTTTGTCACATTGTAGTATTTTTTGCTTCAGTTTTTGGTCGTATTTTTTTCTTTTTTTTTTTAAAGAACTTAAAGTACTCTTTTCATCTATTGCAAATCTATTTGTT
Source organism: Volucella zonaria (assembly GCA_963966105.1). NCBI lineage: Eukaryota > Metazoa > Arthropoda > Insecta > Diptera > Syrphidae > Volucella > Volucella zonaria. Next base: position 42,019,980 of record OZ014531.1, read on the forward strand.
CCCCGTTGGTAGGTTTCCCTGCTCATCTTCAACATACTCGTATTTCTGCGATTGTTTCCTTGTGATTTATTTCTTAGTTGTGGAGCAATCTTAAGAATGTTAATTCGCTTACCCGTGCTTCGACATTACACTTCAACTATTTGTCGCGTGCTTATAAGTTGTGAGGGTAGGTCTTCTCATTCCCGACATCTGTTTTGCTATCGCTTTTTTCAACGTTCATAGTCTACTTAGCTCAAGACGCACAACCCCGGATACAATTTATTATTGTATTACAAGCATATTCTAGACTTGAAACTAACAATTTCACTTAAAACTAAAAAAAAAAACTATAGGGTGGGAACGGTCAAAGGAAATTAGGACGTAAGGCATATGTGGACAGAAGAATGTCCTCGAGGAACAGTTTGCCGTGGTTGTAGTCGAAGAGAGGCAGAACATCGTTAACTTCACCAAGTACTCTAAACATTGGCTCAAGGTGTCCGTAATTCCTTCTGTGAAGACTGACCCGGAAAAGTAACACATACTTAAGATTACGTGGGTTGGTGTTTAAAGAGATAAGTTGGCAGAAGATCATGGTCAGGGATATCATAAAGGGAGGGTTGGTTAAAAAGGAGAACTGATAAGAGATCAGAAACATTTATAAGGTCAAGCAGCCTAACGATAGCGTTGTCAGAAAATCGCATTGAATTGCAGTTACGAGTGCTTACGATATGAAGTCCAAAAGAAAAAGTCAAGTCTTTGATTTGGAAAGCACGAGAGTCATTTTTTATAAAATCAGCATTGAAGTCGCCAGTTATAATAATGTCCTGATATATCGCGGAAAATACAGAGAGAGTACTGAAAAAAGGATGTGGGGAATAGCCTCTATTCGGTTATAGACGCAGGATACTAAATATTTATTGGAGCCGTCAGAAAATTTTACTATTAGGTACTCAATGCCTGTTGCTTCTGATGCATCAAGAACCTTGCACTTTAGTGTAGAATTAACATACAATACATTGCTACTCCTCCAATCGTGTCAATAATTCTGTCTAATGTGTTATGCGATAGACGAATGCCTCTGAAATTGAAGGGAAAAGTCTAGAAGATGGTTTCACGGCCAGCTATGATGCACGGGTCAGAGTGTCGCGTGTCACTAAAAGCGCTCGAAAATAAGATCTCAACCGCAGAAATGAGAATGCTACGATAGTCAATCGGCATAATCCCTAAGGATAAAGTACGCAACTATTACGTCAGAGGAAGTCCGAAAGTGGCATCCATACACGAAAAATTAAAGGAAACGAAGATACGTTGGTCTGGACATGTGATGCAAAGAAATAACAACCATATCGTGAGAACAGCAATGAATTTGGAAGATAGACCGAAAAGACCGGAAGACTAAAGGTGACGTGGATCAGCACTATTAATAAGGACATGAGAACGGAAAATGTATCTAATATGACAATTCAGGATAGAAAATCTGGGAAGCTCAAGGTAAGGAGATCCGACCCGAACTAACTGGGACTTAAGGCCATTAAGAAGACTACACATAAAGTGCTTGATACGAATTCCGTTAAGCTGGTGGTTGTAGATCTACCACCAAGCAGAGCTTTTACACGACTCATACATTTTTCTTCAAAGTTCCGTATACTTTGCGCACCCAGTCTTTCTTTTTGATTGATGGCATTTTGGAGCCATTCTCACAAATTTTCCGCCCACAGCTTGATTTTTTCCTCGCTTAAATTTTGAAAATTTAATTTCTTGACCGTAGCCGGTTTTCTTTGATTTTCCTCTGGTCTCTTCAAGAATTCTGTCAGAAAAGTTGCTGGGGACCTGCTAAAGGTTCGCCGAGGATCTTTTACTCGCCTTTTCGAGTTACCCCACTATAGAGGGGAGTCTATCTGGGTTTGGCATCCACAGCTGAAGTATGTAATCAAATGCTGCTCTTGCTTAAAAAATGTCGTATTTACTACAGTCAGATAGTGTGATTTGCATGAGTTTCCACTGAGCTTCTCATTCCAAACCATTTCCTTCTTTTCCTCCATGGCAGTCTTCTTAATTCTACACCGATAAAAATAGATTCCTTGAATTTCCGTTTAATGTCTCATCAAAGTCGCTGCAAAATATTTCTCCTACTTGTACGAGCATTGTCATTAGTCGGTCGGCAATTTTTCATACGCTTACGATCTTATCTAGGACTTAGGCTGTCAAGATTATGGCAACTCTATTTATATTCTGCTATTTTTAACTCAAGTTTGTAACACCCTCGTCAATAAAAATATTTTTACTAAATTCGTGTTACCTATAAGTCCAGCAGAATGTGTGGGTTTCATTTGCAAATATAAAACCGCAGCAGGGATATTAATTGCAGAGAAATCGCACACAAAACCACTGTTACGCAACAAGCTGAATAGTATTGTTTGTAATTACCAAAAAGGATTAATCCGGTATACCTTTCCTCTCGAAGCAACTACGAGTGCTACAGATATTTTCGCGAGCTAACAATGAATGAAATAATTTCCTAATACGAGTACGAGTACTACTTATGTTTTGATGAAAACAAAAGATAAAGAAACAGGGAAATCGTTTAAATTTGCATTTTTGTCTAAAAGTACCCAATGCTATCTGTCATACTCGTATTATATCTCTATAAGTGTCCAATGGTCATAAAGTAATGCTAACCGATAACAAGAATTGCTTGCTATTAACCCATCAAATCAGTGTCGACTTTCAGGTGGATTGTTCAGTTGTACTACCGGAGTCACGTATTTTGGCCTCCTTATAAGTAATAATCTATAAATGATAGGCCATTTCAAAAGGCCCTTGAAAGATGTATTATCAAAGCAGCCGTTCACGTACGTGCTTACGTGCTCCTGATACCAGACGGCTTTCACTTTTCAGATAAGATTGCACATTTGATTTTACTAGACTGAAGAAGGGGTTTTTTTTTTTCTAAATGAAAATATAGTATTATTCGAGGAACTTATTTGTTTTAAGATTTTTCAAACTTCTCTCCCAGTAGATTACAACTCCACGAACCAACTAAAATTTTTGACAAAAATAATCTAAAACGTGGAAAGATCAGGTCCAATCAGAACAGCGTTATCTCGCTATTCGGTAGTAAAACGATAAGACAGTCTGCAGACGAATGGAAGCCAATGTTGTGAATGGCATAATACCCCAAAATCCTATTACGTCTAGTAGTGAGTCTTTCGCCAGTCAAGCAAGTAATAATACCTTTCTGCTAGAATCAAACGCAACTAAAAGGAGTACAGCCATGCCAGATCAAGATCCTAATCGTACTCAGAATCGATTGCTTCGATTTGAATTTGTCATTAATATTGTCAATCATATTCTCATTGGATTTGTGACAATCTATCTCAGTTGGATGTGCTTACGGTTGGGTCTGAGGAGAACGGCTCTACATGCTTGGCTTTGCACTATAGGGGTATGTACTCAAATATTCTTTTTTTGTATTCATTGTTGCTGATTTAATGAATTGAAAATTAGTTCAGCTTTCTGATGGCCGAAGGAGTCATGACACACTACAATGGAAATGCGCTGCTGTTCTTTTACACACGCAGAGCAAAAACAACCGTCCATTGGGTGCTGCAGGCCCTGGGAGGCAGTCTTGGAATTGCTGGCGCAATCGTGAAAATAGCTGAAAAGGAAGTACACTTCACAACTACTCACGGAAAATTAGGTAAGAAACGAATTTTGTAATATTTCCCTTGTAATGTGTCTTCCCCACCAGGTTTGGCAGCGATCATACTTTGTGGTCTGAGTATGATTTCCGGACTAAGCGCACTATATTCCCAAACGTTGAGGCGAATAATTTTACCAGTGTTGAACAAAGGTGTTCATAATTTGCTGGGACTGGGCGGTTTTGCTATTGCCCTTGTTACGCAATATTATGGTTACGAGACTGGTTTCTTTAGGCGAAAAGTTGAGGACGATTTCCGAGTGATGATGCAGGTGATAACTTTGATGTCGTTAGTTTTAAGCTTTTGGGGGCCACTTAAATCGCTTTGGGGAAAAGGTGTTACCCTGTGTCGAAATTTATGAACTTTGAATAGTACAAAAAAAAAACAACAGTGAGAACTGATTGTGGTGATAATTCTGATTTGTAGCCGAAGAGGCGAATATTGTGGAATAAAAATTATATTTGTTAAATGTTGAGTACTTACGAATTTTTATTACATCCTGGTTAGGAAATGATGGAAGCTTAAAATTTCGCTTGTCGTGTTTCGATCTAGTTCTAAAGCAATATTTCTCCACATTATTTGGATGTATTGCAATTTGAATGCTCCTGTCATGCAAAGGCAGCGGTGGTTTTCTTTTTTTCTAGTTTTAAGTCAGCTCTATCTTGAGTAGCCAATTTTTATAACATGATACAGGTAAGGATCAAACAACAATGGGATCCATTTCTGATTATCTAATTTATGAGAATAGTTGACATTTGACATTTTTATTTAGTGAAATAAATAGAGATAAATGTCACAAGTGTATGTACAGTACTGTGCAAAACCTAAGCAACCATCTGGAGTCAGCATTTCATAGTAAATCTTTTCAACTTTCTACTCCACCAAATAAAAAGAAATGGATATACGAGGGCGGGTCAATAATTCCGTGCATTTTTGAATTTCTGACCTCTTTACTGAAACAGCAACACTGCTCCTGTCAACAGGCATTTGTCAGTTGACTCCTGTCAAAATTTAAACTTGCTGCGTCAGTTAGTTTGTGTTTGACAGCTATTTTTATCAGACTACTCACTAATTTGAGGAGAAAATGGAAAAAAGTGAATTTCGTGTGCTTATTAAGCATTATTTCTTGCGAAAAAAAACCATTACCGAGACCAAGGCTAAGCTTGATAAATACTATGGGGACTCTGCACCATCGATTTCAATGGTAAAAAAGTGGTTTACTGAATTTCGTTGTGGCCGTACAAGCACTGAAGATGCCGAACGTCCTGGACGCCCAGTTGAGGTCTCTACACCCGAAACAATCGAAAAAATTCACGATATGGTGTTGGCCGACCGAAGATTGAAAGTGCGAGAGATTGTGGAAGCCGTAGGGATCTCGCATGGCTCAGTGGTTTCAATTTTGAATGATCACTTGGGCATGAGAAAGCTTTCCGCAAGATGGGTGCCGCGTTTGCTCACAGTCGACCACAAACGCAATCGTGTAACAACTTCACAGGAAGGTTTGGCGTTGTTTAATCGCAATATGGAGGAGTTTTTGCGCCGTTTTGTAACCGTGGACGAAACATGGATCCATCACAACACACCAGAGAACAAACAACAGTCAAAGCAGTGGGTTTCTAAGGGTGAATCGGCGCCAAAGAAGGCCAAGGTGGGTTTGTCAGCCAATAAAGTTATGGCGACTGTTTTTTGGGATGCACGCGGGATAATCCACATTGACTACCTTCAAAAGGGAAGAACAATCAATGGGGAATATTATGCCAACTTATTGGACCGATTCAATGACGATTTGAAAAAAAAACGACCTCATTTGGCCAAGAAAAAAGTTCTTTTCCACCAAGACAATGCAAGGGTGCACACATGTGCAGTTGCCATGGCAAAAATCCATGAATTGGGCTATGAATTGCTCCCTCATCCACCCTATTCTCCAGATTTGGCTCCGAGCGACTACTTCTTGTTCCCAAACCTGAAGAAATGGCTTGGTGGAAAAAGATTTGACTCCAATGATGAAGTCACCTCGTCATTTTGAGGACCTCGACAAATCATTTTTTTTGGAAGGGATAAAAAAATTGGAGAAGCGTTGGACAAAGTGTATAGAGCTCAAGGAAGACTACGTTGAAAAATAAAATTATTTTTTTATCAAAAAATCTGTTTTAATCCAAATCACGGACTTATTGACCCGCCCTCGTATAATGACGTGTAATTGAGTGTATTTTAAAATTCACAACTTTTTATAAAAGTAATAATACTCCAGATTTAAAAAAAAAACGCAAAAACCAACAAAGTATTCAAGTCGACTGATTGGGACGGCCATTCAAGGACTTGAATCCCACTACCCGCTAGCCACTCCTTTACCAACTTCGATGTGTGTTTCGGATCGTTATCCTGTTGAAACACCCAACGAAGTGGCATTTCCCACTCCGCATGTGGTAGCACTACCGATTCTATGTAGAATGGATTTATATTTGAATGGACCTACACCTCCTGCCGAAAAACAGCTCCACACCATCACACTACCCCCACCATGCTTTACAGTGGGTGTGCAGAATCTAGGATTGAGTCGCTGTCCTTTACGACGTCCCACATAACATATCCCATCAGAATTAATTAAATTAAATTTTGACTCGTCGCTGAAAAGAACTGTTTGTCATTTTTCAGGATACCAGTGTTGGTATTTTCTTGCAAAATGTAGCCTAATATGAAAAAAGATTTCAGTTTGAATTATGTTTAAAGAATTTAATTGCACTACTAGATGGAGTGAAAAGTGATCCTTGACCGCAAGAATGCGCTGCTATTGCAAAAAAGATTATGGTGCCTTGAAGTCCGTTCATATTTAGGCAGAAATGCCAAATTTCAGTGCGATTCTGTCTTTAGTTTTGTTTTGACACCTGATTGTTGTTGACGTGTTTGGCATCATGTTGAGTATGGACAAAAAGGATTTTCGTTCTCTCATAAAACATAATTTTTTGAGAGGCAAAACGGCGAAGCAAACAAAAGAAAAGTTGGACAAATATTATGGGGCTAATACTCCGTCAAATATTGGTTTCGAGAGTTTCGTGGTGGCCGCAACTCCACTACCGATCAAGTCCGCAACGGCAGGCTCTCCGATGCGGTTACAGAGGACAATGTCAAAAAAATACATGAAATGGTGTTGGCTGACCGGAAAGTGAAGGTGCGCGAGCTAGCAGATACCACAAAGATTAGTACTTAGCGCGCACGCCATATTTTTGACAATATTCTGTATATGAAAAAGTTATCCTGCCGCTGGGTGCCGCGAATGACCAAAAACACGAAGGCGAGAGCACGTCGAAAGAGTTTTTGGACTTGCTGATGCGGAATCGGGCGGACTTTTGGCGTCGATTGGTAACTAGATTTGGATCCCTCGGACTATTATCTCTGCCCAAACCTCAAAAGATGGCTCATCAATAAAAAATTCAGCTCACGCGAGGAAATCATCGACGCCACGGAGGAGTATTTTGCAGACCTTCCGGAAAATTACTTTTCGGACGGGATCAAGAAGGTTGAAAATCGCTGGAATAAGTGTGTCACACTAAAAGAAGACTATATTGAATAATATTGTATAAAAAAAACATTTAAAAAAAAAATTTTTTAATTCCCAAGGAGGTCACTTTTCACTCCATCTAGTACCTGCTCCTTAAATGTCTTTTTGTGAGCCTCGGTTTTTTGCACGCCTGTAACTTCGAAGATTATTTTCAATTGCATGTCTTCGCACCGTGCTAGCATCAATGTTAAAATCAAGTAATTTTACGACTTCATTCGAACTTATGAACGGTTGTTTTTTAATTACACTACAAATGTTTCTATCCGTTCGACATGCTGTCTTACGCGGCCTACCACCGACATTTTAACTTTCAACGACTCCTGTTGCATTATGTTTTTTTATTAAACGTAAAATAATCGATTTATTAATATTATAACGTTAAGCTAATGTTGCCTGAGTATTTCCAGACTTAAATTCATCAATAATCTTTAGTTTAAGAGAAGAAGAGTAACTTTGTCGCGACATTATTAAAAAATATCAATTATGCGACTAACTTAAAAGAAAATTGATCACAGACATTCACTCAAGATCAAAGACAAAGAGCTTACAACATTTCATGTATAACCGGACTGGAAAAGTACTGTTAGATATTTTTTTTACCGTGGGTTACAAAGTTGCTTAGGTTTTGCACAGCTCAATTTGGCTACTTTGTTGGTTTTTGGTTGGTTTTTTTAAATCTTAAGTATTATTACTTTTATAAAAAGTTTTGAATTTCAAAATACACTCTATGACACGTTATTATATATCCATTTCTTTTTATTTGGTGGAGTAGAAAGTTGAAAAGATTTACTATGAAATGCTGACTCCAGATGGTTGCTTAGGTTTTGCACAGTACTGTATTTTAAAATTCATTCAAATTCAAAATTTATTTAATATAAAATAAGGAAAACATCAAGGCAAAGTACCATTAAATAATGAAGCGCAACAAGGTATCAATTTCATTGTGACTAATATCAGCCACGCTTATACTTTTTTTTTATTATTAGTATGTAGATAGATATATTTTATTTTGTAAAACAATTTCAAAGGTGTTGTAACCGTACATTTTAAAATTCAGAGATTTGACTATAGTATCTTATATCTGAAACATTATGGTAATAAGGACTGAAACGAATAAAATCTGTAGAAGTATAGCCCGTATTAAAGGGCTATACTTCTAATGCGTAAAAATTGAAATTCCATTTTGTACCCAAATTAGCCTGTATATTCTCTAGTTTCAGTTTGTTATTGGTTTTAGTTCGGTGCGGTTTAAAATATTTATAAAATATGAGTCAAGAGGAACGCCGTAAAAAGATCAGCGAAAAATGGCTCAAAAATACTTCGCGTCCAAACCATTTCATCGCAAAAAATTTAAACATACGAGTAGCACGCAGTACAGTGGATTCTGTTATTAAACGATATTTGGAGACGTTGACAGTTAAGCGAAAACAGAAAAGTTCAGCTAAAAGTGGAGCACATGATACAAATTTGGATAGGAAAATATTGGGTACCATCGTAAAAAACCGGACTATGTCATCCAGAGATGTAGCTCGGAAAGTAATACCAACCAAACAATGGTACAAAGATCTATAAAACGTAACGTTCTAAAAACGCGAAAAAAAAACAAAAAATACCAAAAGTTACTGAAAAGCAGCCCGAAAGCTATACGAGTTGATCGGCAACAAGAAAGCGTGCTTGGTTTTGGATGACAAAGCCGACTTTACTACTCTTCCAGGTGCGGAGTTTTACAACTCGTTTGAACAGAAACGATGTTAAAAAAAAATGTTGCAGATGATTTTTATAACATCGGCACGGTTCAAACTATAAGAAACCAAACGCCCTTACACTCGTAATAGGAAACTCGCACAAATACTCGAACAAATACGAATCATTAGTGTTGGCAAAAAAAAATCATAGTTCGGAATTTGGAAGTCTTCTTTATCGCAAGGATAAATCCATATCTCCGACAAGAGATATGCGTACCCACAAAAATAACAATAAAATATTCAACGGTTCTGTGTTTGATTCAAAAATAACTGACCACTGTATGATTACCTTAAATGTATGTAACAATATCGATGATCCTGGTTGTAATATAACACATATCCCCAAACAAAGGTATTACACTAACTATGCTCAGCTAAAGGAATCCTTAAAATATGAATTCTGGGAACCAGTCTATGTTGAACCTAACCCATCAATTGCATTCGATATCTTCCTACAAATCCTAAAAAATCACAATAAACACAGTACTTCCGTTTCTCTTACATCCACAGACAAGAATAATTTTCTAAAACCGTGGATGACAGTTAAACTCTTGCATATGAACAAAAGTAAAAACTAGTTTGCGAGAAAAGCTAACAAACATCCACAAAATGTAAAATTTAAAAAAATCTATGCTAAGCTATGTAAGTCAGTTCAAAAAAATATCCAAGAAACACGTAACAAGTATTAGTCTGATATGTGAGAGAAGAATGTTGACAACATCCTAGGGAAATGTAGACAACCAATAGGTATCAGTAAATTGGAAATAAATGGAATTGCTTTTACTGATTCAGTAACGATCTCCAACAAAATCAATGAATAATTTACTGAAATTTCTAAAAAACTGAAACCAACTTCACAGAAATCATCTAGCTGCAATTGTTCTGCTTCCTCAACATACACTCAACCAAACTGTTTCGTATTCCAACCCTTTAGTTCAAGAGAAATTCTTAAGGTTATTTTCTCATTAAAAAACAAAAGTTCATGTACTAGTGATGGTATCTCTAATTTGTTATTGAAAAAAATATGTTTCTACGTAATGGATAATCTTTGTTACTTTGTTTAACCAGAGTGTCCTAAACGGATGCTTCCCTGAGTACCTTAAAAGAGCTGAAGTAATTCCAATTTTTAAAAAAAGGCAATAAAAAGTAATATGTGTAATTACAGACCTATTTCTCTACTCCCTTCGTTCTCAAAGATTTTTGAGAAACTTATAAAATCACGAATGATATCCTTCCTAGACCAATCTAACTTTTTTAGTAAAAATCAGTTTGGGTTTAGGACAGGCATTTTCACCGAAGAGAGACTCTGTTGCCAGTTATATGACAGTATACATTGTAATAAATCCACAATGGTGCTCTTCATTGATATGACGAAAGCTTTCGACATGGTTCAACATGACCTACTATCAAAAAAATTATACAACGCTGGTTTTAGAGGAGTAATACATAATTGGTTTACTTCTTACCTTAAAAGGAGGCAGCAAATGGTCAATGTAAATGGAAGCTTCAGTGATCTTTGATTGTTAAAAAACGGGGTTCCGCAGGGCTCAGTTCTTGGCCCTTTACTACTTTTAATTTACACTAATTCTATCTTTGACTTAAACCTAAACGGAACTTCTGCGGATACTGAGTTCGAATATATAGCAAAAATATCGGAGGATTTAGAAAAATTAAGAATATAGTTCACGCTACACTACTTAATTATAAGTGAAAAAACAAAACTTATGTCCCTTAAATTAACAAACACTATTGTAAAAGATTATAATCTATGTTTTCATGCTCATGATTGTAAAAAATTTTGCTTTCCCTTACACTGTTGTGGTAAAAGTAATTATATCGATATGTCATGTTGTTCTAGTAATTGTTTTAAAATCGAAACAGTACGTCACTTTAAATACCTTGGAGTAGTACCTTGGAGTAAATTTAAATTGGAAAGAGCAAAGAGCACATACATACCATAAAGTTGCATTTGCTACTGATTACACGTAAAATGTATCTCATCAAGCAATATTATTCCACAAACGTTTTAAAAACAATCTATTATGGCCTTCCTCATTCTAAACTGTAGTATAGTATCTCAAGTTGGGGTGGTTCTTATAGCACCTCATCAAAACCGCTACTAACAGCTCAGAAATATCTTCTCAGAATTACGTGTAATAAAAACCGCACTTCTTCTAGCTGGCCTTTATTTAAAGAACTACGTATGCTACCACTGAAACACCTTTATATCTTTAAAGTACTAAAAGACTTTTTCAAGAGAAGTGGAAACATTCCTAGTAGATGTAACCAGCTTTATAGTCTTCGTGTAAATACACTGCATCTTGTCAATGTCCCAAACGTGCGCAAAACCCATTTCTCTAATTTCTATACTGTTACAGCTCCCGTATTGTTTAATAAATTGCCTCTTACTATTAGAACAATAACACATTTAAATTCCTTCTCAAAAAGAGTTAAAGACTGGTTATTTACGATAAACCACAACAATATTGTATCGCTTCTCAAAATTGACAGGCTATCCCAGTATTAGCACAAGTTATTGCCTTATAAAAAAAAAATATATATATATATAATTGTTAATTAATTTATAACCTCACCATATTTATTATATTCTATTATTATTTATTATTATTTACCTTGAATTACTTAAATTGATAAACTGAATTTTTTGTTCTAATTTTCTTTATTTGATGTTTCGATGTTTTGCCCCATATCAAACTTCCTCTTTAATTAGTTATTATTTGCTGAATCAATCCACACTAACTCTTAAGTTAAAGATTGATTTCTATTATTTTCTGTAATACTTATGAAAGAGAAATCACCAACAAGTAACCTGTAGACTTCGACACCACAAAGCAATATTTTGTGAATTCGATACACTTTCAGTCGGCCCGTTGAAATTTATTAAAAATCATAATCACGGTTGACAACATTTTTAATCGATTGTGTCGCGATGATGACTACACCAGAGTTCAAGTACAAATTCCCTAGCCAAACGTTTACCTTTAGAATACGCCTAATCAATCAGAGTCTTATCTATCAACTGAAAGATATAAAGACAATTGTAATACTCTACCCTAAATGCTAATAAATCCCTTGCACAGCTGAAACAGTAATTTATTCGCCAGCACCTCCAGGCCATCAGTCTTCTGGCAATCTAGGTACGAACACCTCGCAATGGAAATTCAAGCAGTCGAGGAGAAAATCACAGTAGAAATCGAAGTAAGGACCTCAAGATCTCGATGGCTTCGAGTCGAATACTTAGTTAATACAATTAACCAAATGTTGATTGGATTCATAACGATTTATCTAAGTTGGGATTGTTTGCGTTTAAAATTGCGAGGAGTTGCGTTACATTGCTGGCTATGCACCATCGGAGTAAGTATCTAACAAATATTCAAAGATCTACAATAAATCACTTAAATATACTTTTCCTTTCTTGTGTTACAGTTTTCATTTTTAATGGCTGAAGGCTTGATGACCCATTACAATGGTAATACCTTTATGTTCTCATATCGAAGGAAAACTAAGACAACAATTCATTGGGTTCTTCAGGCATTAGGTGGAGGAATCGGCATTGCCGGAGGAATTGTTAAGATGTGCGAAATGGATGTTCATTTTGTTACACTTCATGGAAACTTGGGTAAGCAAACTACGAGTAACATTCTCCAATTTCAAATACATTTTTAAAAATGTAAAAGATACTCATAAAATGTGTTAACCTTTTCTTCTTTAGGCTTTGCTGCAATGATCCTTTCAGCCCTTAGTATGATTTCAGGCTTGAGTGCGTTGTTCTCTACAAATTTGAGGAGATTCTTTGCACCGTTATTAAATAAATCAGTTCACAACCTTTTGGGTTTATCAGCATTTGTACTTGCAATTGTGGCACAATTTTATGGATACAGTACTGGAGGATTTGCCCCTTACGTAACACATGACTTTCGATACATGATTGAAGTTTTAAGTTTGCTCTCGATGGTGCTAACGTGTTTCGGACCTTTTCTATCGCTGTGGAATAAATGTCGGAGTTTTTTTTAAACAACGCTTGACTTAGTTACTACTAAAACTCTATAACCAATACGCTTTTAATTATTAAGATGAATATAAAAAAAAAAGTACGAAATTGGATATTGTTTTATTTTGTGGGAATATTGTAAATATTTTTATTTGTGTAAAATATAGTTGGTGATCGTTATTTACCGATGCGTTGTAAAATATCAGCCAAGGACTTGTGAAATGAAAGAAAAAGTATTGGCCCGAAAAATCAGGTCGATTCTAACTTCCCACACCACTCACTACATAGTTAACTGAAAAAGTTCCAAGCTCCGTGTCATAATTTGGTTGGTAACCGAACAGCAACAAATTTATCCTAAGTCTGCAGCATTATATTGGAACATCAACAAACAAAAACAAAAGTAACAAAAATTAAAACTGACAGAACTGAATAATCCGTTCATCTGATCGAAATGAAGTGTGGATAGCAAGCTCATGTGCAACACGGCTACTAGACTGGATGGCCTACCTACCGGTCAACATCCCAAAGGAGGGAATTAATTTATCTTAAGTCTCCACCCTTATGCTGGGTAATGGAATACCTCTACTGAATTAGTTTTTCACTCTCCCGCGATTCGGTGTTGGCAAAAAATCTTAGATCCCTTCTCACTGTGAATAAAATGGCAAGGCGAACACAATAGCAAATGGTATTGGTCCAGGCTTGGCCCACTAAAGACTGCCGCGGCAGCAATTCATTTATTTATTTTTAATGCTTTAATTTTAGTAAACCGGCAACCTCCAAAGTGTTTGTTATGTTTCAGGAAATTAAATTCTTTCTTACCATTTGTAAGAGTCCTTACACAGAACCTCTTTTGATTTGATTCTGGACTTTTCTTCCATTTAAAATATTTAAAGTGTTTTGTGTGGTTCTTGTTGAGATAACACCATTCATATTACCAATTTTTTTCACTTGTTAGCACCGTACGGCTTATCTGAATAATGTTATCGTCCTTAACATCATCAGCGTATTCTTTTGCGCCGCTTTTGTCTACACCACCGACGCCATCAATATCTTCCCCCTCCTATGAATACTAACAACTGCTTTCCTAAGTTCGATCTTACAACATGAGCCAAATATCCAAAGTTTATCAGCTCGCATATGTTAATCCCGCTTCTAGGTCGCCTTCTTCCTCGGTTTCACGGGCGCCTGCCCCTATTTTTGATCCCCTGTCGCCATCTAACGTTAAATTGACCCAAAAGAATATAGACACCACGGAATGCCGTTATGCGCTCTTAGGCTAAGGGATAAAAAGATATACAAAAATACACGTGTCCTCCTCGCATATCTTTACGATAAATCCGACTCTGTTTGCTTTGAAGGAAAAACCAAAACAAGTGTCAAAGTCTCCATTCAACAGAAAGGCTTTCCTACTGATATAACTAGTCACAGTGGGGTGGTGGTGGTGTAGTCGCTTCTAGCAATCGCTTCTCACTCGGAGGGTCAAGGTTCGAATCCTAGCCACGGCAAGTTTTCATTTGTGTAATTGGAACTCAGTCAGAAAAATCTGCGTATGAAGGCATAACACTGACATGTAGATTTGACTGTTGTAGGGTTTTCAAGCACAAAACAACCGTTAAAATCCACAACCTGAATCATTCCGGGTGAAGAATAATCTCTCCGTCCTATTCAGACTCCCACCCCTGGAGAGTCAATATCGAAACCAAACACACCTGAGTTTCAAACCACTACATCACAACAATGCTTTCCTTTCTCCTCCTTCTATCTTTCCGCCCGCACCTTGGCAACAGTAAAAGGGTATCATAACCCCTCAGGCGCGCGTAAATTATAAAAAAAAAAAAAAAACCGGAAACCTTACAACAAGTACCACGAAATCTTCAACACGCCTCACTCTAAAGAGTTTCCCTTCTCCAAAGTAGTCGAGCTGACCATAAAAAAAATGTTCGTTCCTAACTTGCCTCCTATGCCTGCATCTCATCTACACTCGCTTACTCGCAACAAACTAATTCTTACATTTTACTACCAAAACGTAAGAGGCTTGCGCTCTAAAACTCCTGCTGTTTTGTCTAAATCTCATAGGCACTCTTTCGATGACTATGCTCTTACAGAAACCCATCTGATCCCCGACTTAAAGAGCCAGGAGCTATTCCCATCTTCTTATAATGCTTTCCGAGATGACGCTCACTCTCTCCCTATGGTTAATAATCCTGCCCTCCATAAAGTTGATTCTCCATGCAGAGGTGTCCTACTTGCTATTCACAATAACCTCAACTCTTCTCTCATCGCTACCTCTTCTTCTGTCAAACTTGACTTTCTTTCAATTAAAATAATACTTCTCAATAGGTCCCTATACGTTATAAGTTGCAACATTCTTCCAGCTCAAGCCATCGAATCCTACAACCTTGCTATTAAAGCGATTGATCAACTTATTGACCTAAGTGATTCCATCGACGATATCCTTATCTTTGGTGACTTTAATCTACATCTGTTGGAGTGGATTCCATCGGATGATGACTTCTTTTTTACCGCGTCAAACCCTAGTTCATCCAAGGAATGCCTATTCACTGATCGTATAACAGACTCAAGCCTGTGCCAAATAAGTGGCGTCCCTAACTCCTTCAGTAGCCAACTAGAGCTTACTTTCACTAGCGATCCCATTAACTCCACAGTAAGGCTTTGCCCCTTAAGCCTATCAACTATCGACGACTTTCACCCCCCCTCTTCTTCTCTCATTTTTCCATAACTCCCAACCCGAGTCAACTTCCCTTCCCTTCTACTATCTCTTCTTACAACTTCCTTTCGCAAAATCAATATATATCTTAGCAAATCTTGTTTCGGTTTTAGCAACCTACCTTTATCTGATGCTGTCTCCATTTTTTGTAGTGAAATATTTAATTCCATTTCTCTTTACGTCCCCTTTTCTGGACATAAAACATCATCGACTTCCCCTTCCTGGTATAATAGAAGACTTCGTTCTTTACGAAACAAAAGAAACAGGCAGTTTTTCTTCCCACAAATTCTTATTCTGACTACTTTAACTATCTTGGAACCTACCTCCAATTCGACCAGCTCTATAACTGCCTCTATCAGCGCTTTCTCAACACAGCGCAGATAACCTTATCAACGATCCTAAGACTTTTTATCAATTCGTCAACTACAACAGACGGTTCTTCGTACCTGCCCCCATATTTCCATTTTTTATAATTAGCATGCTCTCAAGGGGTTATTATACCCTTAAAATGTTTGCATCCAGTGCGGGCGAAGAAAACTTAGGAAGGAATAAAATAGATGTACCGATGTACATTGGTCTTAAATGTTTGGAAGTTATAACGACTAGGAAATAGAGAGCTCGACAGAGCATTCTATAAGCGAGTTTTAGGGCTTAGGAACGAACCACGATATTTTAGAGTACGTTCTAAAGTGGGCTTGAGGGTGTACTGATGAGCATTCATCGTAAGACGGGTGTTACCGTTAAAAGTTAGAAGGGGCGGAATGCTACTGGCGATTTCAATAGAGCACTGGTGGTGGAAATAGGGATATATTTCAAGCACCTTCACAATTTCTCCATTGGTCCTTCTCTCTCTCTCTCAATCTTTTGATCCTACCCTTATCGAAGAAAAGTTACAAAATCTCAATGACGTATTTTTACCCGGCCCAGACGGGCTCTCACCAATATTTCCCAAAAAGTGTGTCTCCAATCTTTCGCACCCACTTTCCTTCCTATGCCATCTATCCCTCACACAAGATGGATTCCCCCAAGTTTGGAAGACCTCTTTCATAACCCCGATTCACAAAAAGGGATCTAAGAATGAAGTAACCAGCTATCATCCCATTGCTAAGCTTTGTCACATACTTAAAATGATCGAAATTTTTTTATATGAAGTTCTAAACTTTCAGTGCAAATCACTTCTATCACCCAGTCAGCATGGATTTCTGCTACAAATTTAGTTGAATTCGTATCCTTTGCGTTTTCAGCCCTAGAAAATGGCAACGAAATCGGTGTTATTGCTACAGATTTCGCTAAAGCCTTCGATAAAATATCACATCAATTGACCCTTTTCAAATTGTCTTCCCTCGGTTTTGACCCCATATTGTTAAAATGGATATCTTCTTATCTGGAGAAACGTTATTATAGCGTTCACTTTAGGTCAGCATTTTCAACCCCGTTTTTAGCCACATCTGGTGTCCCACAAGGTAGCCATCTAGGTAGCCATCTAGGTAGCCATCTAGGTACCCTCTTTTTCATTTGAACAATAAACGATCTTGAGAGGATTATTTAACGCCGCTCCCTATCCATTTACGCCGACGACACTAAGTTCTCCAAAACTATTTCTTCGCCCCAAGACTCTACTCTCCTTCAAGAAGACTTCGATAGGTTTTCCACTTGGTGTCTAAAAAATTCCTTAGAGCTTAATGTCTCCAAATGTCAATCTATGACTTTGTCACTTATGTAAGTCCAATCAATCACCTCTTCGACTTTATTTTCTGCATGACCAACCTGTACCCCAGGTTCAATTCCTTCGCGATCTTGGAATTTTATACGATAGAGAGTTAAACTTCCATTCGCATATTGATGAGATAATCCTTAATGCCAACTCGTCACTTGGTTTTATCAAACGATGGTCTAAGGAGTTTTGCAACCCCTACGTGGCAAGGACACTTTACATTACCCTTGTCTGGACCCTTCTCGAATATGCCACCGATGTCTGGTCCCCCTTTCAGTAAGTCTATATATCACAAATTGAGAATATTCATCGTCGCTTCCTCCGATTTGCCCTTCGAAGACTACTATCGTCACCGCCTCTAACTTCTTAACCTGAATACTCCCGAAAAATGCAGAGACGTAGCTGCCATTATCTTCATTCATCGACTGCTCTCTGGTTCTGTGGATTGCGCTTCCCTTTACTATTCTATTTCCTTGTACACTAACCTTCGTAATTTACACAGTGCTCGTTTCTTCTATATTCCAACCCATCGCACCTCTTATGATTCCAACGAACCAATCTCCAGCATGCTGCGTAAGGTCAACTCAAACCTCCCCCTTTTTGACTTTAACCTGAGCACTTCCTTCCTTTACTTTCTATAACTGTTGTTGGTTTTTAAGTTAGTTTAAGCTTGAATTAAGCGAAATAAATGGTGGCGTTAGCCCCCACGAAATTCAAATTCAATTCTTCTCGAACACCATCATCTCAATCAAAACCAAAATATTTCCTGCATTAGAACTGCATGTAGCGTCATCCTGTTGAAACCACATGTCATCCAGATCAATGTCGTCGATAACATATTTTCGAACAACTACTATTCACCGATTATTGTCGTTAACTGAAACGCGAGTTCCGACCTCATTTTTAAAAAAAACTAGGACCGATGGTCCCACCGGTTTGATGATTACACCAAACTATTCACTTTTATGGATGTAATTAAGTCTCAAGAATCTCATCTGGATTTGCTTCACTCCAGAAGCCGGAATTTTGCTTGTTCACAAACAAAAAGGGATCTTCGTCACTAAACAAGATTTTACGATAAAAATAAAGGCCGACTTCAAGCTGCTCAAGAATCCAATCAGTGAAATCCTGTCACAAAGCAGGTCTGGTAGCCTTAGTCCCTGTACGGGCCGTGTTCTTTTCACAAAATTTTTCCCGTAGTGGGCGGACAGAGGCAATTTTAAAATTATTTAATATCCTTCATTCGTTATACCTGTTTGCAAGCATTTTGGGAGCTTACTCAATCCGTTGGAAAACCAGTCTTCACTTTTGCAGGCAAAAAACTGTTAAACTGATAATCGTACTTGGATACCGTCAAATTTAACACTCATTTCCATTAAGTTTTATAAAGATCGTGCAATATCAGGAGAATATGGTGGCTGAGGGAAAATTTCACGTCCAAGTCCGCACGGTTTTCCCTGCCATAAGTGGTCTTGCGTTGTCGTGATGAAAGATGGCACACTTTCTGTGGGCCAAAAACGGATAATTACTCTGAATTTCTGTCCTTAAAATATCAGGCTGAGTACAATAACGATCAGCTTTTCCTGTTTAATTTTTTTAAGTTTCTCCTCTGTAAACATAGACCCATTTCTTACAATATTGCTATAATCTATCCACTGCCCATCTCCACTAGCCAAACAATCCAAAAACGGCTCCCTTTTCTGGCAAGCAGGGTTTAAAACACATATTTGATTCATTACCATAAATTTTTTTCGCTTCATTCGTGTGGTACCCATACGGAAAGTTTTTACAAAAAATCAAGCCCTTGAATACGATCCAACGCACTAAAAAGAATTGTGAAAAATTCCCTGGTCAACAAAGAAGGCACGATGTTTTTTAAGTCCGCACAATAACTATATAACTTGCATACGAGAATAACATTGATGTGATTGGAATTAGCACAGCAAGCTAGCAAGCTGTCAACAAAGCTTTCGTGAGTATTGAGGCGGAAGCGGCTAAAATGGATCTGACAATAAACGAGGGCAAAACAAACATCAACAAAGTACGCATACTACCGACGTTACCACCAAGAATGTCACCAGTAGCTGTTATAACTTCGAGCTAATTGAGGACATCGTCTATCTTGGCTCCTTAGCTACAGCCAGTAATCAGTAATATAATAAGTAATCGCAATGCGAGAGTGCGCTTCAGAATCTGATAGTCAGAATTGACAAGAAGGAATACGCCTTGGACATTTTCATCGACATTGAGGGTGCTTTCGACAACGCAACTTTTGACTGCTTTTGTAACTCGGACAGACAACACGGCGTAGATGAATCACTAGTTGTGTGGATAAAAGCAATGCTGGTGAATAGGACATTGATTGCGGGTGCTGGCTGCGGCCAATATGTGGTGGCGGATGTAAACAGTGGTTGCCCGCGGCATTTTGTCTCCACTGCTTTGGTGCATGTTGGTCGACTCACTGTTCAACGCGCTCAAGAGCTCTAACGTCTGTTGGATCTAAATCGCAGACAGTCGCTAGCCGCGATCGACGAGTGGTGCACTAGTAATGGGCTTTCAGTCAATCCTCTAAAAACTGAGGTTGTTCTCTTTACGAGAAGGAGGACGTTACCTGGTCTGACTCATCTACTGCTTAAAGGCATCACCATCCAATTTTACAAAGAAGCTTATTATTGGGCGTTATCCTGGATAACAAACTTCTCTGGACTAAACATGTTACGTCGAAAGCATCTAAGGCACTGTCGGCCTTCTGGCTGTGCAGAGGAGCTATCGGCAAGACATGGGGCCTGTCACCAAGAATTGTCCTTTGGATCTACACGGCTATGATAAGGCCAATTATATCCTATGCGTCGGTTGCCTGGTGAAATAAGCTCTCGTGAAAATACGTGATTGCTGGTTTTACCAGACTCCAAAGAACGGTTTACCTCGGATAAATGGGGGCTTGCCCCAACACTCTTGGCTCCGCTATAGACGCATAGATGGATCCCCCTCCCGTTGATATTCATATCCACTCTCAAATCCATCTTCCGTTTAAAAAGAAGTGGTTTTTGGTACAACACGCACATGAGCTTTGATGACTTTACCCGCCGGCTGTCTTATGACTCTGGTCTTATGGGCATACCGTCCGATGCAATGGCACCAGAACTCCTGTTGCAGAAAAAATACGAAATCGACTTTCCTTGTGCCCAGGACTGGTTTCTTCCAGAATCTGAGCCAGGAAAGAAATGCAGTCGGGTCATAACGGACGGCTCCAAAACCAGTATAGAATGTGGCGCTGGTGTCGTTCTGGAGGACGACAATGTTAGATTCCACTTCACGTTAGGAAAGCTTGCATCTGTCTTACAAGCGGAGACGTACGCAATCCTGATGGCAGCGAACTACTCGTATATTGCGGAGAACCGGTAGAGAGGGCGAAGCATTTGCATCTGCAGCGACAGCCTAACTGCGCTTAGAACCTTTCTGAACCCTCTTAGGACTTCGAAGCTAGTTCAAGAATGCAAGAGACCACGGAACGCAGTAGGAAGGCTAAATTCAGTAACCCTTGTCCTTGTCTGGGTCCCAAGTCACAATGTGATTAAGGAAAATAAAATCGCCGATGAACTTGCCAGGCAAGGTTCAGAGAAGAGTTTTTCAGGATCCGAACCTACGTTCGGTCTGCCTGCTTCCTCGGTAAAGGCTTCCATTGGCAGTTGGGTCTCATATGAGCACAGTTTTAGATGGGAAAGCTCCCCGGGATGCAGGCAGACCAAACGAATGCTTCCCGTTGTCTCCAAGTCAGTGGCCTTTCTGCTGTCCCTCAGCAGGAAAGACCGCAGGTTGCTTACTGGTGTCGTGACAGGGCATTACACTTTTGCAAAACACTTAAATGTGCTGGGTATAAGCGACACAGCATCCTGCGATTCTTGCTGTGAAAGCTGTGAATGTCCGGCTTACGCTCGCATCAGGTACTCGGCGCTGACGTTGGTACCTTATAATTGAAGTGCTTACTCTTCTTTCTTCGTAAGACTAAACGATTTCATTAAAAGGAACTTTACAAAGAGTACAATGGACTAGTTCTTTGTCTGAGTGCTCTGTTCCAACAGAAAAAGAAAAAAAAAAAGAAAAATCAGAAAACAGAAATCAGATGCAGAATTACTTTTGTGGATGAAGGATGAAGTGGATGTATGATTTTGTATTGAAGAAAATGAACTCCGAGTTCTGGCACAACAGAGAATGGCGCACGCAAATGGAACGGGAACCTTAACCAACTTGGAGTGCGGCACTGGAGGTAGCTTCCGAGAAATGATGGTAGCTGAAGGGGCTTCTTAGTTGAGGTCTAGGTTCTACTTGAACTCTAACTCTACCTAATTAACTGCATAAGTAAGTCATTAAAAACGCCGTCCTGTTGTATGACCCAAAAAAAATAAATTATCAAAAATAAACGCAAGCCTTATTAAGCTGCTCACACAAAATTTCTTATATGAAAAAAACACTCAGCAACACTTTTCTTCAATAACTCAACCATTCGGCTAACTTATCAATTTTGTGGCTCACTTGTAATTTATTGTTTGCTCGCAAAACCCACTTACAGAAAGAAATAATTACAAATTAATTAAGACAATGCCGGAAAGCTCTTGAAGGCAATCAGTACAATTCCGTTCCTAAATGGTGCAGTATGTTTATTTCAGAAAGTGGTCAGGAAATAACTCATTTCCAAAAGATCGAAGTTTTTCTTAAAATTACAAATCGTATGTTAATTGGTTTTGTAACAATCTACGTGAGTTGGTTATGCCTACGAAGGCCCGATATACCATGGCATGCATTTTTCTGTACAATTGGAGTAAGTTGATTCGTTTTTATTTGAATAAACGTTGAAATCTAATCTTAGATTGGACTATCCGTTGGTAGTTTAACTTTCTTATGGTAGAGGGATTTCTTTGTTACAGCGTGGGAAATTCTATCTTAACCAGCCGAAATACGAAAATGTGGCTTCATGTTGCATTGCAAATATCTGGGTCTTTACTGGGTATTGCTGGAATTGTCATACGAATAAGAATTGATGAAGTTCATTTTGCCACTTTGCACGGCCGATTGGGTAAGAACCAAAATGTATATATGTATATCTCTGGCTTCAATTTTAACTTCTGGTTGCATTTTCCGCAGGTTTATCAGCTCTAATCTTTTGTTTATTAAGTCTGTCCTTGGGACTCAATGCAGCATTTTCAGCAAAGATGACTAATATCATGCAACCCATCATAAATAAAACTCTTCACAATGCGATAGCGGTGACCACCTTAACTATTGCTCTTATAGCTTCGATGTACGGTTTTGATACGGACGTTTTTTCGAAAATCTCACCTGTGAACGGTGATTCGTTTGTAAATATCGTCAAGGTGCTAAAAATATCAGTTGTTACAAATTTAATACTAAGTATCTACGGGCCCTTATTTGGATTGCTCAAAAAATGGCATAACTATTTCATAACTACATAGCGTTACAAGGAGAATCCAGAGAAACGGTCCTCTTTCGAATTTCAAACGCATTAGATGTTATTCAAATAAAAATATTTTAATTGTAAGCCTAAAATAAATAATGTTTTTGTGCTTTGTTTAAACTAAAAAAAACGTTGCTAGGTTTCAGGCGAATATGGACTGATCGGATTATCTTCCTGGTTAATTTGCGATCATGTTCCGGCTCTGGTATGAACGTCTTTCTATCTCTGTTTCAACGCAGTATAATTTACCAGGCATTGTATCAGGTATCTAGTCATGTGACGTGGTTCAAAGGATCTATGTTCTGCGCCAAATAGAAGCAAATCAGGAGTTGGCAATCGAAAGATTTGCAGCTAAAGAGATGGCCAAACATAAAAATGTTATAACCAGTGTGGCCTTCTAAAGACAATTACGTAAAATCCACAATCGATTTGCACAATCGAAGCCTACGGAAAGTTGAGGACCAATTTTTTTTCAAATACCGCAAAACGTTAGTTTCAGAAATATGTAATCCCAACGTAAGGATTGTATTTTTTCCTCCGAGTGACACTCTCTCTAGTTTTGCATTATTTGACTTAAAGTCATAACTTATACATATTATGTAGGCTTTAAGAATTGCTTCTTCTCAAATAAACCTAAATTCTGAATTTTCAACGAAATTTCAATAGAAAAACTGTAGAGGCATTGTATCGGGAACTAGATGAGTTGCCCTCATAACCTGCAAAAGCAGGTGACAAGCAGTAGAATGCAACTTCGGACCACGGGTAAAGGTACTAACGTTTCTAAGATTTGGGCACAAGGAAAAAAAAAATTCCCGAGGGTAAGGTCATAATAAAGATGAACAGGGATATAAGTAATAGAATTTGCAATAGAATGCTTTTGCAAGTTACTAAAGAAGGAATTCCCGCCGCCATTAACAACTATTCCGTCAGTAGTCGAGCAGCAAGAGGACACGGCAGATTTTACGGAAGCCAAAGTTGTAAGTTCAATCGAAAATCTTAGATTTACTAAGTGGGGTGAAAAGTAACCTCCTTGGGAATTAAAAAAAATAAATTTTTTTAATGTTTTTTTTATTTTATTCAATATAGACCGCTTTTAGTTTGGTACACTTATTCCAGCGATTTTCCAACTTCTTGATCC
Source organism: Volucella zonaria (assembly GCA_963966105.1). Classification (NCBI taxonomy): domain Eukaryota; kingdom Metazoa; phylum Arthropoda; class Insecta; order Diptera; family Syrphidae; genus Volucella; species Volucella zonaria. The sequence continues at coordinate 42,044,029 of OZ014531.1, forward strand.
CGTCCGAAAAATAATTTTCCGGAAGGTCTGCAAAATACTCCTCCGTGGCGTCGATGATTTCCTCGCGTGAGCTGAATTTTTTATTGATGAGCCATCTTTTGAGGTTTGGGAAGAGATAATAGTCCGAGGGATCCAAATCCAGCTACCAATCGACGCCAAAAGTCCGCCCGTCCAAACACTCTTTCGAAGTGCTCTCGCCTTCGTGTTTTTGGTCAGGAGTGAGCATGCGCGGCACCCAGCGGCAGGATAACTTTTTCATATACAGAATATTGCCAAAAATATGGCGTGTGCGCTCAGTACTAATCTTTGTGGTATCTGCTAGCTCGCGCATCTTCACTTTCCGGTCAGCCAACACCATTTCATGTATTTTTTTGACATTGTCCTCTGTAACCGCATCGGAGGGCCTGCCGCTGCGGACTTGATCGGTAGTGGAGTTGCGGCCACCACAAAACTCTCGAAACCAATATTTGACGGTGTAATCTGACGGAGCATTAGCCCCATAATATTTATCCAACTTTTCTTCTGTTTCCTTCGCCGTTTTGCCTCTCAAAAAATAATGTTTTATGACAGAACGAAAATCGTTTTTGTCCATACTCAACATGATGCCAAACACGTCAACAACAATCAGTTGTCAAAACAAAACTAAAGACAGTATCGCACCGAAATTTGGAAAACGGACTTCAAGGCACCATAACCTTTTTTGCAGTAGCAGCGCATTCTGGCGGCCAATGAGGTTACTTTTCACCCAACTTAGTAAATGGCCTGCGATTTTGTTCAGTAAAATGATAAGAGGCCACTGTATGTTATATGTATGAAAGCTAAGGAAACATGAGGAATTGCAACAACTACCGATCTGTGAAACGTATGTCGAATAATATAAAAATTTACATGAGAATTCTGGACAGTTAACAACCCAATGTTATTAAACTCCATGGCGGTCAATGCGGCTTTACGGAAGGCAGAGGGACACATGCTATATATGACGCGGTTCAAAGTGTACAGATAATAACGGAGAAACACCGCGAAGCATCTTTCGTTCCGGAGAACATCGATTAAACTGTGACCCAACATTGGTTTGACAGAGGCTTTCATGTAAGTCTCCCCTCTAGTTCATTCTGGGAGGAAGATGCTTCCATGGATAACAAGTCAATCCACTTCTATACAGATGGATCCAAGATTGATAGCGAGTGGCGGTGTTTTCTCAGATAAGCTTAATCTAAGCCTCTCCTTCCGTCTTTCAAATCACTGTAACGTGTTTCAAGTGGAAATTTTGGCGATTAAAGAAGTCCTGTCATGTTTGAAGTAAAACATAATATCTGCAATCGATATCCGCACCTTTTCGGATAGTCAGGCCGCTATCAAGTCACTAGGCTCAGTCTCACTAAATTCTAGAACCGCCCTTGACTGCCCATCAGCTCTTAGGGAGATGGCAGAGCAGTTCTATCTAACCAAATCTGAATCTGAATCGCTAAGAGTTTGATCTTTCAAAATAGGAAAAATCTCAGCGCTATCATAGGCGTCATCACTGCACTGGCAAGCATGCAAGAAGGCTTAGCGTCTTTACAAAAGATGTCTATAGAAGGTGCAAGGACGAGGAGGCAATCCTCCACTTATTCTACACATGTCCAGCTCTCTCCCAAATAAGGAAACTCTAATTAGGAGCTTTCTTTATCATAAGCTCAAATTAGCTCCAAGAGCAGGAGGATCACAGATCTACATGGCATCGCAATCGGCCAATAGGCCTAAATGGGTTAGTCTCTCCAACAGACAATCTTACCTAACCTTACGTAGTATTCGAGCTAACTTCTACCATAATCATTGTAGTTGCTGGGTACTTGGAACATACCTTGTGTACGTCTTATTGTGTTCATCTATTGGTTGATTGGTTTTATAACTCGGTTTTCGTCGTAGTTCTCCAGTATGATCTTAAATATATTTTGGATACGAAGAAGCATAAACCTACTTTCTGCGAAATCGCGAAGATTATGGTTATCATTTCGCTCAGTGCTGAGTTTTGAAACGTTCGAAGTTGCTGATGAGTTAATACATGCAAGTATTCCAGATCTTAACTTTGATTCCACCAGCGCAGAGTACACATGTTTTAAAACAGCCATTGTGGTACTATAGATAGGTAAGTGCGTATAAAGCTCTTTCAGATTCATGCGTAACTCGACGTCTTTGTCTCAAAGATGACTTCAAGACTTGTGCTTGTAGCATTTCTACTATATCAATCATTTGGTTAGCCGTATTAGGGCAGACATCATTTCTGAAGTAGATTTTATGTTGGGTAGCTGGAATTGTGGATTTCTCAGTTACATCATCTTTGTTTTTGAAGCGTTGATCGTTAAATAGTTGTCGTGGCCACATTTGACAGTATTGCCTCCGCCATCTCTAAAGACCTGTGACGCACGATTATCGCTGTAATGTCATCATAAACCAAAGGCCAGTAAAAACGTAGATAAAAAAGGCTAAAATCGCAACGCGTGATGTACAATAGTTTCGATATGTTGTTAGCACCAGTTAGAATTCTATAAACCCAAGTTTGTAGTTTTGGAAAGCCTGTGCTTGTTGTGTAATACGTACGTGAAAAGCTGCAATCAAATGAAAACATACAAACGCAACAAACAAATTCATCAATATCCGCCCATTTAACTCATCAGCATTCATTTGTTTTTCAACTTATAACTCTATGGTTTACAGCTTTGACACCTAGATGAAGTACGCTTTCAAACAACTTAAATCTCCAATACACGACACGATTTCATTTCAGAGTATCGAAAAATTTAATTTATTCAATTACTAAGAAAAATATCGATATTGAATTCTTTTTTCGTACAAAACCGTAATTAATACACATATTCTACATACTGTAATGTTTTAAAAATCCCGATCTTAACGTTCGGATGCACAATATCATTAAACATAAATTCTTGCCTACGGCTTGGTATTATACGCCAAAATAGACGCGAAATTCCAAAAGGTATTAACCGCCACAACATACCATAACAGATAAAAGGCTGTTAAGTTGCATTCGTCGCCCAGCCAGTTCAAGAAGTGAAATATCGGATCCGCTGGGGGTTTGGTTCATATGTCGCAATACACTTGAAGGTCAAGTAACAGTAGTGAAAAAACGTGATGTACTTTTTACAAGCGTTAGATCATGTCGCTGTGCGTGATGCTGCAGGAAGAGATACAGACACTGGTAACGTGAAGAAACTAGTTTGGTACCCACCCTCCATTTCCATCTACAGATGAAATATTATCCATCAACGGCGGAATAATGGGAGTTCCTAAAATAAATTCCCATTAAGCCCAAGAAAAGAGAAATTGAAAGGATCAAACAAATCACTGGCCACTCGTTTAAAAAGGTAAATTTTAAAGGAAAGAACAAAATCCTCACATCGGCGACAATCACCAGCACTACTACTATTCATGACAAACACGTTGACGTGGATCCACTCACCATCTTTCAAAAGTTGTGCATCACTAAGCAGTCGGACAGAGAATTAAAGGAGCACCGAAACGATTCGATCAAGACAATCTTAGCTAGCTACATGAACTACATCATCAAAAACTTTGGCAGGAAAGTGTAAATGCTATTCGATGGATACCCTGAAGATGGGGCCCTCAGGACTATTAAAACCGCAGAACGATTGCATCGCTACGATACCCCTTCTTGCGACGAAATCTTGTTTGACTTCTCAATTATCATCTTCTGCCCCAGGGGAAACTATTAGCCAACCACTTGTGCTCTGCGTTTGGAATCGAAGGCATTAAATTTAAGAAAGCAACAAAAGATGCAGACTACGACACCACCTCTGCCCTTTTCGGACAAGGAAAAATAAAAGGCTGCAGCCAAAGCTGGAGAGAAATGCCTGGTCGCTCTGTATGGAGCGAGACTCTATATGATCTTCGGTTCCGTTTGTATGTCAAATCAGCAACCAACGCGACGTTGAACCTGGCGTATTTGCCCCCAACCAAAGAAGCTGCTTCCTTTCATTCGTATCATACGTACCACCAAGTGCAAAAGTGGTTGGGGCTGGAAAAATACACCACTGAGTGGGGTTGGTCGAAGAACTCCCTTGGTTTAATACCAATAACTACATTATGCGAACCAGCCTCATCAATTCTTCCCAAATCTCTCTCATGCACGTGCCACAAGGGATGCACGGAACCTTGCGCTAGCCGAAGAGCTGGGCTTGAGTGCTTAACTCTATGCTCTGGTAAAACTAGCCAAAACGTTGCTACAATTCTAATCAACGAAGATGAAGGAAATCCCGACGATCCTCCGTTTTCAGACAAGTAGCAGAGACGGAAAATACTCGTATCTACGAGGGGCGTTCAATATATTCTCGGTATCGATATGAAGGAAAATGCGAATTCAATTTAAATTGTTTTTATTTTTCAATATGATCTCCCCTAACATCAATGCATTTGTTACATCTTGACATAAGCTTTTTTAAACCCTCAAAATAATAAATTTCCTCTTTCTCTGCAAAATACCGACTTGAGTTCTTCATCATCCGAAAATCTTTTTCCACGAAGACATTTTTTCAAATCCGGAAACAGGATATAATCACTAGGGGCAAGGTCTGGACTATAGGGTGGGTGTTGGATTTCTTCGAAACCACAATCTCGCTCAGCAGCCTTGGAAACTCGCGCCGTGTGAACAGGAGCGTTGTCATGAAGAAGCAACACACCCGCTGCGAGTTTACCCAGTCTTTTCTTTTTAATTTCCTCCCGCAAATTATGCAAAGTGGAAGCGTAGGATGTGGCGTTGATGGTTTCACCTTTTTTTTTGTACTCAATGAGCAAGATTCCCTTTGAGTCCCAAAAAACTGTGGCCATGAGCTTTCGGGCAGACGGAGTGACTTTGAACTTCTTCGGGGGGTCTGTTCCTTTTTTATGCCACTGCATGGACTCTTGTTTGCTTTCAGGGTCATAGTGGTGGACCCATGTTTCGTCCCCAGTAACAATTCGATCCATAACACCGTCCGCGTTCTCACTACACATCTCCAAAAACTCTCTACAGCATGCGATTCTCACTTTTTATCTGAGGCGCTGTGAGCATTCGTGGCACCCACCTTGCACTGACCTTTGAAAGGTTAAGATGGTCATGAAGAATGGTGTGAATGGTACCAATTGAAAGCTTGGTGATCTCTGCCATCATTTTCACCTTTATTCGGGCATCCTCAAGAACAAGTTTTTCGACTTCTTTGATGCTTTCTCCCGTACAAGCAGTAGCCGGGGCGCCGGAGCGGGGGTCGTCCTCAATGCTCTCTCTGCCTCTCTTGAACTCACTTGACCACTTTTGCACAGTTGATAATGAAGGTGCGGAACCCTGGTAAAAGCCACCATCTCTTCATGAATAGTTTTTTGACTTTTTCCTTGCTTAGTGAGAAATTTAATTACAGCGCGATGCTCAATTTTCACCATCATCGCCTCAGTTCCCATTATAATTCTGTTTAACTAGAGATAAAACGCGAATTAATAATCACATTTATATGAAATTTTACATGAATGCACTAAAATAATAGTATTACTTGATAAATAAGTCAATTTATATATGCAACCACAGCTTCACCCCGATTCCGAGAATATCTTGAACGCCCCTCGTACAATACATATCACCTTGATCAAAAAGTTCCCGGAGGACACCCCCGTGTGGCGCTCCCATTGTTCCGACTTGAGTTCTGTTTTTTTTGTTAAGTTGGTAAATCTGTTGTTGACATTCCCTCTAAATCTTAGCGTCATAGCTTGACATTTGCAAAAGTTACGTAGCCAAGAGTACATCTATCTCTGTGTGTTCGCGATTTTTTACAATTTTAGAAATGGATTTAAATTTGCAACAACGAACTTGTATTACATTTTGGGTAAAAAACGGATTTAATGGTGCGCGAACGTTGGAAATGTTAGAAATGTTTTCTCTAAAGAAAACGGTCGTTTACCAGTGGCACGAGCCAAGCGGTTCAAAAGTGGTTGTGAGTCAATCGAAGATGATGAACGCTGTGGCAGACCATCGACATCGAAAACCGACGAAAACATTGATGAAGTAAAATGTTGGTAAATAACCGCAAATTAACCATCAGAGATATAGCGGAGGACTTGAACATTGCCTATGGATCCAAGACATTTTGATTTGGGTTTCCGTCGTGTAGCAGCAAAGTTGATGTCAAAAGACCTCAATTTCATGCAAAAAAGAGACCGTGTTGACATCGCAAAAGAGATGATTTGCGAGGCTGAATCCGATCCCACATTCATCAAAAGCTTCATTACTGGAAATGAGACGTGGGTTTATGAGTACGACACGCAATCCAGACATCAAGGAAGTAAATAGCGTTCACCAAATGAGCCGAAACCAAAAAAAATTACGTCGTCTTCAGTCAAAAAAGAAGGCAATGCTCACTTTTTTCATGGATTACAACGGTGTAGTGCATCATGAATTTTTACCAGAAGGCCAGACGTTATGAGACGTTTGCGTGAAGTAATTCGCCAAAAGAGACCAGAATTGTGATCAAAAAACTCGTGGATTTTGCACCATGATAACGCACCGTCGCACATTGCCATCATTATTCGTAATTTTTTGACGAAAAATGCAGCAAATACCATTCAACAGCCACCGAATTCACCTGATTTGGCTCCCCGTGACTTCTTTCTGTTCAATCGAGTTAAAAAGCCGAGAGAAAGTAATGGAAAAATCGCAGGAAGCACTGATGGACATACCGAAAACCGAATATAAAAAACGTTTCGAGGATTGGATCAAGCACTGGCATAAGTGTGTTGCAGTCGATGGGGATTACATTGAAGGGGACAATATAGATTTTAAATTTTCGGAATAAATTTTTGATCAAGGTGGTATATCCCACCAACTCTCTTCAGCGTCGGAATACCACCGTGATCAACCAGAACCGTTTCACGTATTTTTTTTTATCTAAAATTTTTCGGAGCAGCAAACCCTAGACCCTAACTGGTCCATCACGCTTTGGGATTTTAATGTTTAATTGTACAGGCCTATGTATTGTAGTATAAAAAGAACTGGAAACTATACTGACTTTTGTCAATTCTGTTTATAATTACCTCTTTTAGACACTTTTCAACCACCGGTATCAATGATAACGGTCTGTAATTGTCACAGTTTTCATCCTGTTCGGAATTTTTACTTGCATCATTATAAAAGAATGATTTCTGTGCTGTTCTTATCCTTTTTTTTAGATTTGGCGATTAGATTTAAGGACATCCGGGGGTTATGTTTTCTTGTATTCTTTTACATATATTCTTGTAGATGTTAACCCAAAGCGTGATAGATCAAGGGTAACGGCATCACGTTCACTTAGAACTTCCTCCCAATCTGCTTCACAAATATTAACATACTCGCACTATACAATTTTTCTTCGACAGCTGATGTTCGTGCAGCTGTGAAGTACTTATAGGGTTGTGTAATAATCAGAGATCCAACGTTCAATTATCTACTGCTGAATTTATTTATTCGCTGCGCCTACTAATATGTGACCAATTTCAAGCTGCCTATCTTTGGACCTACCCTGTACGATAACGCAAAAAGAAAGTTAAATCCGGAGCGGGAATCCGAAGTTAAAGTTGGCGTTCATCAAGGCAGTGTACGCAGATTTGAAAGCAACACATTAACGAGTCGAGAACGTCTTCTCTACGCCGATGAAAGGGATATCAAAAGTAATGATGTGTCAGTCCTTTAAACAACTCTTAATCATTGGATAAAGGTACTAGGAGAAAACAGGATACAAACCAGTCGTACCAGGACGGCATGTGTGCTTATCCATTTTTTTTCCGAACCAGCAAACCCAACTCCTCACATCTCTTTAGGATTCATCATGTCAAAGTACGAAAAATTTAAATATTTAGGCATTGTCGTTAACCACTAAGAAAATTTCGATGACGACTTCGCACATAAAAACAGTGTGGGTTATTTAGATGGCGCGCAAACTCAGCAATATTGGTGATAGTAAAACGCCACTTAAACTTAAAGGTTTGTTGTACACGACAGTCAGGGAACAAGTACGGACATTCGCATGTTTTCAGGCTGAAAAAATTGCTGGTTTTGATACGGCCAATGAAGGTCGTCGGAATATCCAGTCTAACACACAATGGAGACTTCAGTTCTATTCGAGGTTAAACCTAGAGGAAGCCGAAAGAAAAATACCTGAATCACTGACATGCAAAAACATTAGCACTCTTGGCCTTCCTAAGAAGCGATTCTAAATAGAGCAGCATATAGAATAGTTCAGGTCAGCAGATTTAGTTCATAGCACCAGAGGCGCAACTGAAGAAATTATTTTACATATATAGTAAATTCCAAAATATGGACCCTTTTTTCTTAGTGGAGAATTTTAATTCTCCCAATTTAAGTCGTTTCAAGTTAAGTCGACATTTTCTGGAACGTCACCCTGTCGTAAGTCTTTGAACTCCTTCAAGGTATAAAATAGTAAGTCAACGAGAAGATGCAGATACATTCAGTGAAAATGTTTGAAGGAATACACAAACAATTAATATTTTTAAAAAAATTTAACATTTATTTATATTTCTTTTGAAGAATAACAAGTAACAAAAATATATTTCTATTCACAGCATTGATGATTAAAACAAGGATACACAGCAACAGTGTTCCTTTTATGTATGTGCTACCGACAAAGACTAGTCCTCATATCCCATCCAAAACGCAGTTTCTAAAAGAGAACAGAAAACAAACAAAAAAAAGAAAAATACTTGTGGCGTATAAGTGATCAGAGATTAAGTAAATATTAAATATAGATAACAAAAAGAAAGGTGTAGACACTTGTTGTTTAAGGCTTTTTGCAATTCTGTAGTTGTCTTCCGTTGGTTATCCTAGCTCATCAAAGCTGGCTGTGATATGCGTTAAATATCCATATCACAACCACTTGATGAGGCTTAGATAAGCAACATTTATTTTAAATGTTTTGCATTATTATTCATTGGTTTCACTATTTATAAGGGCAATAAATATAGACAGTAAATATATTTACATATGTACGAAATAAAAATAGATGAAATCTTTTGTAGAAAAGTTTGATCAACCAAGCTCATCAAAGCTGGCTGTGATATGTGTCCAAACATTAACCATTTCACAGTCACTTTGTGAGGCTTTGACAACCAACAAATTTTCATTCATTCATTCATACATTTAAAAACAAAAAAAGGATTGTGTTGGATTGTAAACCGGCTGCTGCATATACAACATATATGCGTCTCAGTCAGTTTAATCTGGTTGCTTTAGATAAAAACCGTCTCGCTCCTCAAAGCTGGCTGTGATATGCGTTTCAAATTGTAATTTACCATGTCGCAGCCACTCTGAAGAATGTGACAATTTTCAATGTTGTTCAATTTTTTTTAGTTTTTTTTTATTTTTTTTAACAAAAGAAAAGAAATACTCGTACATGCATAGTGGATTGAAAAATTCGTCTTAAATATTAAGTAGTGTGAGATAGGTCGAATAGGGCAATGTCAATATACCGATGACTAAGACTTAAATAACGCATTTCTACTAGCACTGTGTCCTCTACATTCTATCATCAACACAAGAGATGAATTTTGATAATCTTTCATTCTACGACTAGCAACAGAAACGTAAAAATATTTTTATATACACTAAGCCGCTTTAATCTATCGCTCTTTCGGTTTACAATTCATTAAAGATCTCTCTACTGGTATATGGTTTTGGTTTGTTTTTTTTTTTGAAAACATTTCATAACGTCATATATTTTGGGATATTCCCTCTCCGTTATTATTCGAAATGAGACTTATTTTTATTAAGGAAAATCAAACCAAATAAAAAAACAAAAACAATACAAAAGTGCAATGAACAATCTACGAGTATGTTCAAGGTTTTTACTGTGTTTTGTTGTTACTCTCTCAGTATTTTGAATGGAAGTTGTGACATTGGCGGTCAGCGGTCTTATCACTTTATTGGTAAGACGGCGCCTTAATGTTAATTTTATTTCAGTGCCGCTGATATCAAAGATGATGCAAATTTATAACTGACAACATGACTTATGTCGCAGTAAAATATATGTTTTCAAAACCACTCACTCAATTAAATGACTACAAAGTAATTTTTGGGAAAGGAAATTCTTGGCTGATTCATCGGGAAATGCAAGTCAAGACTTCGTCATTAGAAGAAGTAACTCATACCTAGTATCTACCTACATCGTGAATCATATTTCTAATAATTCTATTATGAGGGGAAAGCTGTTTTCCAGAACTAGAAAGCAAGTATTTGTTTTGAGTGGTATGATTCATGGCAACAAGTACAACTGCACATATCATAACAAACTTATCTCGAGTCCTTCTATGGAAAAAAAAAAGAGAAATCAAACGTGCCGCTGTGAACTTAATGCAATCAATTGCTTTCAGAAGAATAGGACTTGAGAGTTTTTTTTTAAGTTTGCTTAAAATTTGCAACAATTACGACCACTGCCTGCAGCCCATTTATAAAATCTCCAAAAGCCAGCGATTGAAACTAATAGCTTGTATACGAATACAGCGTTCAAAGTTTGAGGCTCATTTAGAGCATAGCACGGAAAAGACCTTGATATATTCAACAAACTTTTGAAACGATAGACCTTTTTGACAGATTTAGTATCGAGACGGTTATTAACAGAGGAACCCTGAGGATACCAATTTAGGGAAATTCTTAGTTAAAAACTATCCTCTTAAACCCAACAATATCAGCCAAAAGTATGCCTCTTAAGACAGACATTGGCAACGTGTAAGTCTTGTCTTGTAAATCCGGTTAACTGAGGATCGTTTTTGAGGTTGTCAATCGTAGCCTTGTAAATGTTGACCCCTTCGAGCTAGAAAATTTAAGATTGCTATATTTATTTGAAACTGAATATGTGGTAGATAATACATACAATTTTCACATTCTCTTCAGACATCAGGGCATTTATCCAGAGCTTGTTTAGTTTCGTAATATGTGCAAGTGTTTTTTCTTTTTATGAAGATGCAGTATTTAGGGAGGTTTTCGAAACCTTCATTTAGTGAATTGTTAAATTTTGTTGATTCAGCAAATATCTTTGTTGGAATGAGATTTTGGGGTGGCATTAAGAATGATTCCTTTAGTTTATTGCTTCAACAAGTACCTAGGAATATTTTTCGTTATCTGCGGAATGGCTACCACTACTAAAAACGTCCTCCAAAATCCAAATCCTTCAGCATAAAGTTCACATTAAAAAAAAAATAAAAAAAATTCAGACAACAGGTTCTGGTGTGTAGTTGATAGTAGAGGTACACACACTTTTTTGTTCTATTTTTTGTTTACGTTTGTTGATTACAATTGAATCACGTAGACTTACTATTTTCAAAAAAAAAAAAACGAAAAGTAGTAAAAAAAAAAAAACAGCAAGAACTGAATGAATTAAATTTTTGTAATGAAACCCGCAAGTGGTGTCTTCTATCGTTGAAAAGAGGCGCACATAAAAGATAGCGCATAGTGCACATAGTTAAAAAGGGCGTAGGTACTTTCAAAGGAAAAAAAAAAAGGAGGACCAGAACCGGCAAGGGAAAAAAATGACAAAAAAAAAAACTCCTTCAGCATCTACAAAAGGAATGTTCTCCATAGCCATCTCACTACTAAGAATTGGATTTAATTTTTATTTTTTATTTTTTTTTTTTTTAAAGTTCAATGTTTTATAGAACCACGCCAAACTGTTGAACTCTTCTCTCTACACACGACAAAAACTGTTATACTCTTTACAAGAAAAAAAAAAAGAAAAAAACAAAAAAAATTATATATAAAAATTTGTATACTGAAAACGCCGAAAGAGGCAAAAGTATGCGTGCGTGTATGTGTGCTGAAGTTTAAAAAAAAAAAATCCATATACGAATAGTGTACTATCTCTCATCGAAAAAATCACCGGATATTTGGTTCAAAAATAGAAAATAAAAAAAACTATAAAAAAAAAAAAAAAAAGCTACCGGAGGAAATATTACTGCGGTGCCTCTGGTAAACACTTGCAACAAATAGATTCCGTTTCTCTTTTCCCTAATGTTACATAATTTTCTCCACAAATTATGTACTCGTATTTTCCATTTTCTTTTTTTTTTTTGAAAGAAAAATTCCACAAGCGTCCTTTTTCTCTGGTAAAAACAGGCGCGTCACTTTTTTTTCCCTCTTTTACACCATACAACACATAACACAACTCAAATTCAAATCCAAAACCGAACAACACCAACCAAAACCAAACAGCAAACAAGGGGGGAACAAAAATGAAAAAAAAAAAAAAAAGCGAAAAGGAAAAATATTTTTCAATCAAAACAAAATTCCAATGAAAAAGAGACACGGAAAAAACGCCAGTCAAACTTGAGAAACTTGAGAAAAATACAAAAAATAAAAGGAAAAACGAAACGAAACACACAAATAATGTGGAAAAAAACTGAAAAATGAGAAATATTTTTCGCAAAGAAAAATATGTGCGTGTAGAAAATACAACTCGAATTTCCGAATGAAGTGAGTTTCCTTCTTCTATTTTTTTTTTCCTTCTCCTCCTGTTCCTTTTTTTTTGTGTCATTTTTTTTTCATCGCCGTTGTAGTTCAAAAAAGCCAATGGTAGCAGGCAGCAGAACGTATTCCGTAGATTAAGCACAGAAGTAGCAGCAAACGCAAAATAATATCGTAAAATGGACCTTCTTCTTTACTAGAGTAAAATACACCACACACACTCGCAAATAAACATTACACAGCTACTATAGCAAACACACAAACACATAGAGAAAGAGAAAAACGCAGGAGTACAACACTCTACTACCACTACCACTACCACTATGTTAGACCGGCGCTGTTTTTCATCGTTGAATCCTCTTTTCTTTCACCCGGTAGGTACGTTTCGTTCTTATATTCTCTTTTCCTCTTTCGGATTAAACACGCCTTTTTAAATCTATATACGTGTACATGGAGGTTATTTTACTTTTTGTCGTTTCTTCTTTTTTTTTTTCTTCTTCTTCTTCTTCTAGTTTTTCTATTTGTTCTACTATAAAATTATTCCGCTTGTTTTTCTAAAAAAAAAAAAAAAAAAAATATTTTTCCCAAACTTATTCTGATGGTAAAAACGATGCCCGCACTTAAACATTTAAGAAATACAAAATTCAAGAGGGGAAAAATAATAAACGGCCAAATAACATCAAAACGAAAACAGAAATGACGCAATAATCGCGCCGCAAAGTCAATTCACTATTATGCCGCCCCGGTCATGGCATTTTTATTAATTTTTTTTTCTTTTTTCCTTCTTATAAATGAAAATAAAAATTTCTTTCAAATAGACAGGCAGACAACAACGCAGTCCACAGAGAGCAAGCCGAATACGACATAATCCACAAACGCAAACCACACAAAACACTACGAATACGAGACTATGGCTACGATCTACAAAATACAAACCACGCAACGCAAAGCAAAAGCGCAAAATGGATGACAATCTTTCCCTTTTTTTTTTTTTTCAACCGACGAAGACGAACAGCCAGAGAGAGAGAGAAACAAATAAAAAAAAAAAAAACGCCCGCCAAAAAAAGAAACACCACACGGCATGTTAAACATTTTAAACAAAACAAAAACAAAAGTCCAATTGATGAGGACCCGAGAGTGAGAGACATACGAAACAGCCAGAGAGAAGGAACTTTAATAAATTACAATCCACACACATTCCACAGCGGGTAGAATGAAAAAACCGTAAGAAAAAAAAAAAAAAAAAAAACAAAAAATAACAATGCGCACCGCATTGGGCACTCGTAAAAGCAGCACACAGCACACATAGCACATTACAATTTTCCAAAAGAGCCCACAGACAAGGGACAAAATACCACACCAAGGGCGTTGAACCAACAAAGTGAGACGGTGTGAAAAGTGCTCGAGTACACCTCTACACATAGAGAAGACGACGACACACCACACCAACAATTCGCGTTCCTATACGCGGCTACCATTCCCTACACTGCTACCGATATACTCGTACCAACAGCTACCGTTTATTCTACTTGTGTTCGAGGATTAGATGTTTTAGTATTTCTATACTCTGTCTCGGTCCTTCCCTACTGCGCATCTCCTCTTTTAATTCGATTTTTTTTTTTTTTTTTTTTATTAATATTCTACTCATTCCACACATATTTTATGGATTTCCTTTTTTTTTTTTTTTTTTTTTTTGTTGTTTTTTTCCTTTTGGATTTCTGTTTCTTCTCGATTGGAGGGTGACTTTGAACCGTTGGACGAAGAATAGAAAGCAATGCCCCAACCAACCAAACCAAACCAAACCAACAACATTGCGCAGCAGCATCGCTGTTTTTTTTTTTTTTTTTATTATTTTTATTATTTCCCGTCGTTTTCTACGCTTTTGCGTTCCTTTGCTCTTTCTGGTTTTATTTTCTTCCCCTCTGTAGTATTTAATTTCCTTGACAAACAGGAAATGGACGACAGAGAGCCCTGCACAAGTGTTTGTCTGTCTATGGCCTTTTGCCCGCATCCGTGCCTTATGCGTATTCCGGTCGTCTACATATACCGACGACACCGATCCCGACATACCGCCCGTCGCCGCGTGTGACATGACATCTTTTTCGTCTTCTCTTTTCCTTTGAATTGGAGAAATTCAAATTCCAAGAAAATCAAGTCACACAATCGAAATTTCGAAACGACACAACCGGGAACCCGACCGCCGTCACAACATTTCTCAGAACTACAACAACAACAAAAATAATAATTTATTTATTGAAGAATTTTTTTTTTTTTAAGACACACCACGACGGCACAGTCGTATTTCTGTGGCTGAGTGGGTAAAATGCTCGCCAAATACTACACAGCACGGTACGACATCACTGCTGGCTGTATCCATTCGATGCGGCCAGTGTTCAGGGAGGTGTTGGAGAAATTTCCCTTCCGTTTGTCGGAAATAATCCGTTCCAACGACCTCATTTCTTGCCGAACTCAGACCATACCAAACTGAACTACCAACCAACGATCGTCTAATGAATTGGCCGAATTGGCACACTTAAGTGACGAGAGCTTACGATAGAGAGAGAGAGAGAGAGAGAGCGGAATGCAAAAGCAAAGGAAAAATAAGAATTAAATGAAATTCCCCTTATGCTCAGTGCTCAGTCATTGAACCAAGTATTGGGTCGAAAAAGGAAAATGCGCGAGGAGATTTACTGTATGTAGTGTTGTGTTATCAGTTTTGTTTCATTTGTTGGTTGTTGTATTTTGTTTGAGCGCGGTCGGTTTTTTTTTTGTTTTTTGTTGTTTTTTGTCGTTTTACTGCTGCTTTACTGTTTCTTTTCTTTTTTTTTTTGGATTTTTTTTTTATTTATTTTTGAATTGAATTCACCTGTTATGCATTGATGATGATGATGATGATGGGGGAATGAATTCATTCATGTGCTTGTTGTTTAGTGTGGAATGTTTGGAATTCAATGACGAGTAGCAGTAAACGAGTATACAGTTATAATCTAGATGGTAGTGCCTCAGTGCAATATGTTCGACGGGTTTGGAGGCATGGAATACGCATTGTAGGGTGCTGCCAAGGTATTTGTAATCACACTGATCGCCTGGTTTAGAGTGTGTCCATTTAGCTGTTAAGCAGTGTTCAACATGATCACGGTGTACACTTGTTCTTTCGTTAGCACTGATCATTTTATTGATTAGCTGATCATGATAATTAAATGTAGGTCATGTCTCCTAGACCGATCTAATTTATACATATTTATGAAGATACGAACATCGAAAATAGAAATCGCCCCGATGAAGTGGCAGAAAATTTGGAAATCGACAACTAGAGAAGATTTTAACCTGCACTAGTAAACATTTCAGGTCGCTAATTCTTCATTCTTCATCATATATGTGGTGTTGCTTCGCATTCTCAGGGTACGAGTTTCCCTTTTCTTAAGATTGATCAAAACAGATCACCCGAGCTCGCTGTAAATAAGTCTCAAAGCATGATCTATAGAAAGATCAGAAATATTTTCTGTTCTCTGCGAAGATATAAACACGAATGGCAAGTGTATGGTATTTTTAATTTGCACCTCCCTTGAAAAATGTGAATTCCCTCAAAAACTTTGTATGGCTAATATGGAATGCAGAAAGGGCATATGCACTTGCCACTAGAGCGTAACTGATGCTACAGAGGCATATATTGTCTTCATATCAAACAAATTTTCACATGAAAACCCCGATCATACTACGAAACTGTCTCCTGTGGCAACACGCAAAGAAAACCTAGAGAAAATAGACGGCACGAACTTCAAAGGCCTTCTTGCCTTTTGCAAGGAAATTGGGTGTTTCACCAGGGAGATTGTTTAAGTTTTCGAATTTGAAGACAAATTCAACTGGTTCCACAGGGATAGCGATGGACCCGTTTTGGTGTATGGTGTCTGTGTGATCTTTAACCTAACCTAACCCAAGCTATCGCAACAATGAAGTTCTAAAATTTTAGAGCTCTGGATGTAACAGTAAATGGTACAAGTCATTTGAGGCATTTCTTCTTGATTATTTTTGTTTTTAACATACCTACCTACACTATATTTTTTGGCAAGGACACAATCATAAGGAAAGAAAACTGAGCAATGGTAAAAACCGGATGTTGAAGCTGGTGTGCACCAGTTCTTTGCTTCTCAAGGTCGTCAAAGATTTTCTACTGAATTATTATAAATTTAGTGGTAACTTTGTAGCCTTTTTCAAATTCCACGCTTTGGGTCCACAACAAATTTCTCCAAATGATTCGTCCCCGATACTCTTGCCTAACTCTAAACGACAGGTCTTTATTAATGCCAATCGTTTGTGGAAATCCCTACACTCCAAAGTACATATGTATGTATAAAGAGAGCAATGAGTCCTATTTTTGCTGACCACGGCGTTATCTAAGTGTGGGTATGACATCCTTTCAGGCAATATCTAATAATTGAATAAGGGCGGTAGCAGGTAATAGTTTCTGGCAACCAGCAAACCCAACTCTAGACATGTTTTTACGAATAATTAAAACACTGAGTCCGGGCGAAAGATGTTTAAACAAAAAAAAATAAGAGCGGAAGAGGTAACAATGTTACCAATGTCATTGGGTTTATTGAAACTGAGTTTATTAGAAATATTGGTGTTCGCAGATGTCGCTATGTTAGGAAAGAAATTGTATTGAGTAAAATCCGTTCACCCGTTTGAAGCCTTTCCTTCCACCTGACGTCAGAAAAGCAGTTTGAAGGAAAAGCAAATATGGTAGACCGCACCTGTTGAATGATATGACCCAACCCCACGAGTTCCTGAGGTGAAAAATACACAATATTTCAGAGCAGGACCTCGCCAAAGGCAAAAACAAGTACTCCAATGTCTTTCAGCCGAATCGTGCAGGGTTCCATTGCATATGGAGGGAGAATTGAGAGTAAAAGCCACAAAAGGCCAATACTGCGGACTGCTTATCGTGCACTTGACAGGAATGGTTTAGGCGTAAAACCAAAAAAATCTCCAGATTAACATTTACTACAGCCCATAGTAGTTGGAGCATTAACCAATGGAAAAAAAATAGTCAAGTTCTAGAAACCAAAGCTAATCCCATTGGCAGCCCGTATTTTCTTATTCACAGATTTGTTAATTACCGTAATGGTGAGGACATGCTTTTTCTTGAAAATACTTTTAACATTTTAGATCGAAGTTTGCTAATATATTTATCAACAACTGGCTTATCCGACTTAGAAATAGCATTCCAAACAAGATGGTGATCCCACACACACTTCAAAAGCTCTAAAATAATTGCTTGAGAATGTGGATTTCTAGAAAATGGAATGGCCGGTCCAAAGCATCGATCTCAGTCCAATTGAAATTTATGAGGAATTGCGAAAAGATGATCATTCTCAGAATTATCCATCCAACACTAGTGAGATATGGGATCGAATTACATACAAAAGGAGTCAGATACGAAGGATAAATTGTAGTTGCTCGAGATCATGCCAAGGAGTGAGATTAAGTCATTAAAAACAAACGGCTGTGGACAAAATAATAAAACTGGACAAGCCCACGAAATTTTGTTTTGGTATCAGAAGAAAAAATTTGTGAAACGAAAATATTCATAGTCAATCGATTATACGAATATTTTTATAGGCATTACGATGTTTTTCTTTTTTAATTTTTATATTTAAAGTGTTCAACATAATTGTTAGTACTCACATCACTTCACTTCAAATCCTCAAACATGAGGAAGAGTACTCCAGCCGGCAGCAAAATATTTACAAACATCAGAGACATTTGTAAGTGGATGAAAAAGTATAAAGAATGCGGTAGTGTCGATAATGGGTCAGGTAGAGGAACAAACCCCTACTGAAAACATACTAAGTTCGGTAACACAGAATTTAGACCGGGATTGGAGCCATATCACATTTACAGATGAGTCATCTTTTTTTTTTGTTTATAATCATTGGAAGAAAAAGGGTCGACAAAAAAGACGAAAAGTTTCGTTCATGTTTATGTATGCTTCTCGGCCAAAGGATTCGGAAAGTTTACTATTCACACAGGCAAAACTATACCAAAAGGGTTTGCTAAAGTCTGAGGAATATCTGTATGGACTAAACAATTACGACTGGATTTTGCATGATAACGATCCAAAACATCGGAGTCGCCTCTGAAGGCGTTGGAAAGAAGAAAATGGTATAGAGACATTAAATTGGGCGCCCCAAAGTCCTAATGCGAATCCAATGGAAAATATGTGGTCGGTCTTTAATCAAGCAGAGCTTTAAGGGGGCAAAAAAAATAGCGACGATAAAATAGCTTGCGGGGGTCTTGAAGCAAATTTGGAGAGGTATAAGTTTAGAATATGCGCAAAAATTAAGTGAAAGTTGCACTAGGCCACGTAAAAAAAAATATAAATAAAAATGGTGACTGGACTTTCTACAAATACAATTGCGCAATTCGTTTAGATATATACATATATGTATGCATGTGTACTTGAATAAAAAAAAAATATGATTTAATAAAACTCTGACATCTTTCATTGGTCTTTTACATTCACGTTTTTATTGAACACACTGTACATATGAGCTTATACCCACATATACGAGGTGAGTTCACAAAGTAATGGAAAATTTTATATTTCGAGGGTTGTATTAGCCGGAGTCGCGCAATTTTTCATAATTATGTTGGTAAACATGTCTTAAACGAATATGTACACTGGTAGGCATATTGGGTGATTAGTCAGTCGTCAGTTGTGACAAAAGTTACATTTGCATTTGCAATTGCATTATTTTTGAAAACGGAATAAAATGCAACAAAGTTTTAAAAATTTTGATTACTGCTTTTGATGAGTCCGCTATGGGTAAAACAAGGGTGAGTGGTACAAGCGTTCCGAAGATTCCCGTGAAGACGTTTGTCACCACGAGCGTTTTAGACGCTCCAGCACATCAACAATCGATGAAAACGCGGAAAAAGTGAAAGAAATGATTATGAACGATCACCGAATCACAATCAGAGAAGTTGCTGATGAAGTTGACATATCAAAAACCACGGTGAATGGAAGATGCTCAGAAATCACTAAATGAAGGCGAAAGACAACACTGTAATGACGCCCCAGTCTCCATATTCGCCTGATAGAGCCCGTGTGACTTTTTCCTCTTTTAGGGCCGTCGTTTTTCAAGCATAGATGAGATTAAAAGCGCATCGCTGAGAGAACTGAATGCTATTCCAAAGCTGGAGTTCCAGAAGTGTTTCGGGGACTGGAAGAAGCGATGGCATGTGTATAATATATATACTTTAACAATGCAAACATCTCAAAAGGTAAAGCTGTCGTTTCAGATTAGTTCGGTGCCATAGACCACGATATGCGTATGGAGCAACGAATCTTAAGTCGGCGTCAAATGGGAGGAGGTTTCGTATTGGTATAGGTGGGAATAGACTGCAGAGGAAGGACTGAAATAGAAATTGAATGAGAGATAATAAGCAGCAGTAACAAAGAAATTGAAAGGTTTGTTTCAAATATTGCCGAAGAAAATATCATTTTTCGACAGCATAATACTTCCCACCAAGTCAGTCAATGAGTACTTTAGCTCATAGAACATTTCATTTCTTAACTGGCCAGCAAAATCACCCGACTTAATATGATTGAGAACATGTGGGGGTAACCTTGCGCTAGCAATTTATGGTTGTGGAAACCAGTACACCGAGCCGAATGGAAGGCGCCAGACGAGTCAAAACCAAAAAAATCTCGTTTGAAGAAGTTAAAAGTGAAGACAATGTTGATTTACTTTTACGATTCCAAGCGCATTGTCCACAAAGAGTTCGTTCCACCGGGTCAAACAGATATTTTTATTTTCATTCTATCTTGGTGTTTTGAAGCGTTTGGTTCATTGCATTCGTCGATTCGGCCAGAATATCACGCAGAAGGAAGCATTTATACTTATGACCGATTTTTTTACTTCCCGTAAAAATGCATTTGACGATGAAATGACAGCGTACACGACACGTACACGTAGAAGGCATCTCCCTTCGAAATCAACTAACACCTAGTAATCTGCTGAAGTTATTGTTTTGATGGAATGACCTTTCAGCCAGCCTGTGCTTTCACCAATTGAAACATTATGGCACAAAATAAAACAAAAATTAAGGCAGCAACCGACAAGGATAGGATGTATGGCGGAAAATAAATGATATGGCAATCATTCACTCTCATTACGAGGGTGGGTCAATAAGTCCCTGAAAATTAAAACAGATAGCGTTGCGACCTCAAATCCAACATCTTTCAAAAGAACGCACCCAAATTTTCAGATCTGTCAAATAGTTTTGTTGTAACAGCCATTTGAAACAGACACCTACGAGAATTTTCGTAAAAATGGAAAAACGTAAATTTCGTGTGCTCATAAAACACTATTTTTTTAAACCAAACAAGTTTGAAAAGTATTATTGGGACCATTTAAGCCAGCACAAGGGACACCGAACGTTTTGGTCGCCCATACCTACCACACCAGAAATGGTCGGTATGATATTGGACGATCGGCGAGTGAAGGTATGCAAACTTGAAGAGGCTACAGGCTTATCGAATGTGATCAGTGATTTCAATCTTGCAAAAATATTTGGATATGAAAAAGCTATCCGCCAGATGGGTGTTTGCTCACAATTGACAAGAATCGCAATTGTTTAAAAAAAAAAACTTCAAAGAAGTGTTTGGCGATGTTGAATCACAATCTGAACGAATTTTTGGACGTTTGGTAATTGTGGGCAAAATATGGATTCATCATGCATGGTGTTCGGTCAGTCAAGTTTTTTGTGATTATGCAGAGCTGTTGTATCGATTCGACGCCGACCACCGAGACAAGTCCGCAGTCGCCATGGCAAAATTGCATGAATGAGGTTGCGAATTGTCCCCTGCGTCTAACAATTTCCTGTTTTCCAATATAGAGAAATGGCTCGGCGGTAAGAGATTTGGATCGAATGGAGAGGTCATCGACGAAACGAACGCTTCGAGAAATCGTTTTATGTACTTCGAGGGCATCAAAAAATCGTAGAAACGTTGGAAAAGGAAAAAGAGTGTTTCTTATTTCAATTTTCAGAGACTTATGGTCGGACCTAGTCATATTTCTAGAACTAATAGAGTTACACAACGCGTAAGTATTCTGTAACCAAAATAAATTAATAGATCAATTATTTTGCATTTGGGCTCTTATAATTTATATTTGTTTCAGAATACTTTTTATTCTCTAAATAATCGTGCTAAACAAACTTTTGCTTCTGTTATTTTTACATCCCTATGCATCCTCTGTTGGCTAATGATTCAATCATACAAATACTTGGCAAAAAACAAAGCTTAAGCAAAGCCTGTAAAACATAAAACATACAGTATTGTGCAAAACATAAGCAACCATCTGAAATTGACATTGACAAAAAAAAAATAGCCAAATTTAGCTGTGCAAAACCTAAGAGACTTTATAATCCAATGTAAAAAGGAGCTAACAGTGCTTTACCAATCAGGCCACACATTGTCAGTTTGTCTCTGATCAGTTTCTATTAACTTAGACGCGTAATTGATGAGATTTAATAATGTCACCACAAAGATATTCCACCTGTTTTAAACTAAAGATTATTGAAGAATTTAAATCTGGAGACTCTCAAACAAAATATAAATTTAGTAAATCCATTATTTCACGTCTAATAAAAACATATCATGCAACGGGAGTCGTTGAAAATTTAATTTCGGTGGTAGGCCGCGTAACACAACAAGTCGATCGAACAGATAGAAACATTTGTGGTGTAATTAAAAAAAAACCTTAGCGTAGACGGGCTATTCGAAGTTATAAGCCATGCAAGAAACCGATAGTCACAAAAAGGCATTTAAAGAACTAGTTCTGCAATTAAATCATTTAAACTATAATGCAAACTTAACTCTTTTCATATCACACAAAATTTTGCAAGGAAATATTAACACTGGACCCCTGAAAAATGAAAAACAGTTATTTTCAGCTATAAGCCTAAGTTTAGTTCATTTAATTCTGATGGGGTTTGTCATGTCAGACGGTGTCAAGGCCAACGACTTAATCCTAGATTCTGCACACCCACTGTTAAATATGGTGGTGGTAGTTTGATGATAAGGACGTGTTTTTCGGCAGGAGGTGTATCTCGATTCCACGAAATCGAAGGAATTATGGACCGATTCAAATACAAATCGATTCTAAAATCAGTAATGCTACCACATGCACAGTGGGAAATGCCACATCGTTGGAGTGGACCCGAAACCCACATCGGAGTTGGCAAAGGAGTGGATAAAGGATAGTGTGATCCAAGCCCGGCCGGCCTAATCACCCAACTTGAAGATAGAGATATACAATGCTTTGAAAAGTGAGTAGGAAAATATACCCTAGGATACAATTTCAAAGCTAGTTGCTTCTATGCCTCGTCATTGCTGCGAAACTATTCAAAATAAGGGATATTACAACACATTACACTATATTTCAACATTTTGCACAGCTGAATTTTGTTATATTTTTGATTTTCGATTTTTTTTTTAAATTTTCAAGTGTTACAATTTTCTTATACTGATGTATAATCATTCAATATTAGTGTGGTAGAAAGTTTAACAAATTTACCGTGAAATGTCAATTTCAGATGGTTGCTTAGATTTTGCACAATACTGTCAGTTGTCATAAATATAATTAATATTCTAAATAAAGCCATAAATTCAACCACAAAATGCTAGAAACACTTTTTTTTAAGAATTCAGAGCCACCCCATTATTTCGTCGCAGAGTGTATGCTCAGCTGAATGTTTCTAGGGTGCGGTTGTACTTTTGCAAG
This sequence comes from Volucella zonaria, assembly GCA_963966105.1. Lineage (NCBI taxonomy): Eukaryota > Metazoa > Arthropoda > Insecta > Diptera > Syrphidae > Volucella > Volucella zonaria. Next base: position 42,067,312 of record OZ014531.1, read on the forward strand.
GCACTGTAGTCAATTATAATTTGAATGAGTTTTTTTTTTCTCCATTTTTTTTGTAAGAAAAAAACATGAATAGAGATTTTTCGAAATTAATAATTTAAAATGTTCTTTTGCAGATAAATTTTGATTAAAAAAAAAAAAACCGAAATTCGTACTCATATTGTGTGGGCATTTTTTTTGAGAAAATTTCCATCACTGAGCACCGATTTTACGTTCTCAGTTTGGCTACAATTTTGCAAACTCTCTGGGACTCATTTTTACTCTAATTTTTCACTTCTACCATTTTTTCCCATCTTCTACTCGACGGCTTTTTTTTTTTTTCCTAGTTTCTATTTTCTGATTCTTATTTTTGTTTGTGTATCTCTCACCTGTGTTAATTCCGTTTACGTGACCACCGCTACGCACCAGCGCCATTATTCTTTCGCCTCTTCTTCACTCCTTCACGTACATATATGTATGTTCGGTATTTGTGTGTTGTGTGTATATGCCGCCCATTTATCCATTTCCCTCCTCTGAACCAACCAAAACCCCTCCTAACCTAACAACCTTCCAGCTATCAACCATCATACCAATATCACCACATCGCGCGTAGCCATAAATGAAGAATTTAGAATGGAATGCAGCAGTGCCGCTCACACTCGTCATTTCCACTGCCCCCCTATTCTTCTTTCCTATCGTTATTCTCTACCCCTCTCATATTTTTTTTTTTTTTTTCAATTCCTCTTCTAAATACTACACCAAAACCAACAAATTCAACCCAACTCAACTCAACTAAACCGTCCGTCCGTCCATCAGTCCATCAAGCCATCCATCCATCCATCTACTCATCTTCATTCTGTCGGTTTTTCGTTCTTCCCTCGTTTATTCATTACTTCTCCTTCGTAGGATGTTTTTTTTTTTTTTTTTGCTTTTTTCCATTCTGCTGCTGCCTTTCCTTCTTATACACACCACACTCTATCCAACAACTGCTGCTGCGTGTAGTACTCGCCGTAGTAGTAGTTGTAGTACAATTTGCCAGTAGTAGTATAGATGATGGAACTTTTTTTTTCTTTTTTTTAACTCCATTCCTTCTTTTTTTTTCTTTTCTTTTGCTTTTTCATTTTTGGTAGAAATTTTTTTTATTTCGCATTAATTTATTTTATTCTTTTTCTTTTTTTTTGATATGTATGCTTGCGTGTATGGATGGATGGATGTATGACTTTGGTTTAAATGGAAAGCAAGGCGGTCAAGTAATGCTCTAGAACGGCCTGCGATAAGTTGGCACCATTTTCCATGGCCAGACTGTAGGCCGTGTCTCCATGCTCGTTGGTTGCCGTTAAATCTGGATCCTTGGAAAGCAATTCATTGCAGGTATGGGGATGATTGCCAGCGGCGGCGTACATAAGTGCCGTATTGCCAATAATGTCGGCATGTCGAGCGTTTACCCCATGCTGCAGTAGCAGTCGTACAACTTCGTGATGACCACCGGCAGCCGCCAACAATAGCGGTGACACCATATCCGGTGCCAATTTACTCACATTAACAGATCCGGTGGCAAGCAGTTGGCCTACGGTTGCGAGTTGACCATAGTAACACGCCCAATGGAGAGCGGTGAAGCCATTTTTGTCTGTGTGGTCGATGGTGTCTGATGCGGCGGCGACTTTCACTTGTTCGTCGGAGAGTTCACCTTGGCCGGCACGCTCGTGGAAGCTTAACTGCACGTCGCTGGGGCAGAAGGTCGCCGCTGTGTTACCACGCTGAAGGTTTGTTAAAACTGTCGATTTGGATGCATTTGCTGATGCTGCGGCTGCTGCTGCTGCTGCTGCGACGGCGGTTGTATTGGTATTGGGCGAAATTGTGGATAAGGTTGTTGCGGTTGCGGAGGCGGCAATGACTGGCGACAACGGTGAGGAGCTGACTTGTGGCCGATATGGAAGAAAAGCACTTTTACGCTTGCCAACGCCGCCGACGCCGAATAATGTTAGCTGCAATGGGTCACGACTCCATTTTGATGATGATCCGCTACAGCGATGATTCAAGTGGAAGTTTTTTTTTTCGTTTCATTCATTCGTTGGCGACAATTTTTCTTTTTTTTTTTTTCATTTTACACTTTTTTTTTTGTCATTTTGATATTTTTAGATTAGCACAAAACTTACCGGCTATCTTCAGTGTCCGAATTTGGCGGTGAATTCGAGGACATTTTACCTCGTGCTGTGGTAGTTTTTCTTGTTTTTTTTTCGCTTTTTTTTTGGAATAAACTTTTGCACAATTTTACGGATAATAACGCTAGCTTGTGTGGAATTTGTGTAAACAAGATTAAAAAATGGCCGACAAAAGGGCGGACACTCACTCCGCGCTGCTGTCGATATTGCCAGAAATGGGAAAAAATGAATGCTGCCGTGCGATGCGATGAAAGAGAGAATGAGAACAAATGAATTTTCTCTTCTTCGTTCGATGTGCTGAAATGGGGTTTTTTTTTTGTTCGTTTTTACTAAGGAAAATGAGATGCATAGATTGATTGGGGAAGGTATGTTGCGAGAAGTGTGAAAGTGATGGCTGGATGTGATATCGTAGACACAATTAGGCGTTGGTTTTTTGGCTTTGGTAAGTGCTTGGAAAACGGTAATTCGATGTTTGGTTGAAGTGGGAACAGTTTTTTTCTTCCAGATAAGGTGGATGCACAATTTTTTAATGGTGGTTGCACATGATTTTGCGGATGCCGTAGTGATTGGGATATGGGTTGAGATATGAGAGTCTTTCTAGACGGCTGGGGTAGTTTAAATCGGTTAAACATTTACAAATCGTTTTGTTTTTTTCTTCTATTTAATTATGCTAAAATGTTCATTTTAAGAGGCACTAATTGTCTCTTAAACCTAACATTCGAGAGCATCGTCTCCGTATCCACCGCAACATTATTGAAATTATTTTACCCCATTTCTCTGAGTGCTTAGATATTCTCTCATTTTCGACAATATCAACATTTTTATTTTAAGCATGTGATTATTAAAGTATAAGGACTAAATTCTTTCTCTGGAGGACGTAAGCGTGTTTTGACGGCTCTAAAGGGAAGGTTTGGCGATCATTTATTCGATTGTTTGATTGAACTTTCGAATTCAGGAATTTATTTCCCAATTTGATGTAACTAAACGTCGTTATAAGGTTGTACTCTGAATTATCAAAAAGTTTTTTCGTATAAATGATTGCTGTTGACAAGCAAAAAATATATGTTACTTCTCGCCAGACATCACTGCCAACATCGATTTGACCTAGGACCTCGAAGTAGCTAAAGAATTCAGCATGTTAGTGAAAATCTGTCTGTTTTTAAAACTTCCAACTCGTAACAGCAATTTTATCAAGTTTTGGGCTATAAACCGAAAAGCTTTCAAACTCAACAACAAGCAACCTGGAAGAAGACACAAGCGTTAGTAACAAGCTGAACTAAGTAACCAATCTAGTCCCAAAAGCTAAGATAGGAAATGTTCATGTGCTCGGACATATCTAGGGATTTGAAGACAACGCTCCAGCTAAAATGGTTCTATTCTAGCCCGCTTATCCGGGAAGTAAAGAAAGGTCGAATTTCCTCTTTAAATATGAAGCGATTGCGGTCGTTACATATGAACTCGAATTGCCTTCGCAGCCAAACAGTATTTTTTTGTCGACCCTTAGCTATTACACTTGAATTTCACCGGTCAGGTACAAGTATAATTGGAGTGCTTTGTATAACGAAGATCAAAGTCGCAGAACCAGTAAAATGGAAGAAAGGGAATTCATTTTTGTACAAAAGCTAATATTTTATTTTGGTAGGCAGGCGATTTTAAGGAAAATTCGAAGCCCAACTGCTGCAGTTACAAAGGAATCTGCTAGATCTTTTTAGTGTCTTGATCAGGTCTCCCAAAGCCTCTCGAGAAAATCAGGAGCAGAATACCAGTGCTATCAGTGGTACCAGGCCATCAGATGTGCTTTGGTCCGCCCATTACAATAAAGCCTCTGGTTCGATTCGAAAAACATAACGGGGTCAAAGTAGGGTTTAGCATTTATAAAAGCGAGCAGATCTTGTTTTAGAATTTTTGTCAAACTCGGTGTTCTATGGGAGATGACTGTGCAGAACGCTCGTACCTCATAGAAATAGGAAATGACATAGCCAAGACCTTTGGTGCCTAAAAAAGATTTCGAAGAAGTGAAATTGAATTAGATGATGTTTTTGATGTTGACAGAAATGAAGAATAATTTAATTGAATATAAAATCTTCGTCACATAAATGAGAGAACAAAATATGATTCTCTTACTGACAACGCAAAGATACGGCCAGGGTGTCTATTAGGACTTATCCAAAACCTACGGTTTTTTGCAGAGTACAATGAATCAGCTGAGGATACCTGCTGTGAACCGCGTTCATAAATTTCTGACCATTGTTAAGTATAAAATTTCCAATTTGCAATTTTTGGCACACAAATAACAAGACCGAGCTACAATTGAGAGATCTTCAACTCGTAACAATAAACCCGAAAGAAGCTGCGCGAGAACGAACCGCGCAGATGTACTACAAAAAGGCGTCTGTTAAGATACTGCAGAATCTGCAGAGATAAACCTCATACACCTCAGTTCAATACTAAAAATCAAAGATACAATATTCTTGGGGTTTCTCACTAAAAAAAGCAGCATTTGATCCATCCACTAAAGGATTGGCTTCACGGTCCATGGGTCATTTATATCCACAATTGACAGAAATTGGATCCAAATTGTTTAACTACTTGATAATGTTGGTACGGTTATTTGACTTGAATTCTTAAGTTCTATTATCCTTCTGAGATCCTTCCTTTCTTTAGTTGCCTTGTCGTGGCAGAAAGGCTTAAGAGTCAGGGACGCTAAAGTTATAAAACGAACCCAGATGAGACGTCGAACTAAGCTCCAAAGACGTCCAAGCACCACATTGTGTGCAAACATTTTCAGGCTACTAATAACCCCTTGTGCGCGCGCTAATTTAAAAAGTATAATATAAAACTAGACGTAAAAGGTTAAAAGCATGGAAGTGCACCTGAAAGATAATATTTCAGGTGGTACTCGTAGTAGGGGCAAACCCTCCGGGGTCTTTTCGACTGCGGCCGAGGCACAGATTCTGTGAGCCCCAAACAATATACTGCCAAAACTCCTCCACAATTATGTAGGTGCTGACCCAGGAGCTGCTAGATCACTTGATTCCGATGACTCCTGTGACTCATTCTACCACAGGTTCGGTAGATTGAGCTGAAGTGATGGAGAGACTACTGGGCAGGCCCTGCATGTTACGGTTAAACTCCATCAGAATAGACCAGTTAGAGTGCTGTTTTCCACGGCTAGTCTCGGGAAACCGAAAAGGTGGAACGGGCTTCAGAAGAGGTACAGTCTGAAAGATTACCGTCAAAGGGGAAATTAAGGAGGACACGGAGACGTGGGCCAAGCGCACGGCGCAAATTAGACGGGAAGTTCTGTTGAAGGCGCGAGTGCTAAAGTCGGTAGAAGCGACACCCACTGAAACCGACCAACCTCTCGAACCTGAATCTGCGCCGTCTTCTTCTGCCCCGAACAGAGGGCCCGCCCAATTATAAAGGCTTCCGTCATCAATGACGTTGTCTAATAAAAACCGGTGGCAGAGCAAATTACTGGTTTTCTGAACTTACCGCCACTAAAGGTTGCTATGATTTGTTGGCGGCATGACCACCGGTAGTCCATATCAAGACTTAAATCATGGTCTCGGCCCGTACTGATTTGTATAGGTAGAGCGCCTTATGGGAACGTTACAGTGGCTATGGTTTAAACCTAAACGCGGGAAGGGTCTTCCAGTTGGTTTCGAACCTATGTAGTTTTGCCAAAAGTACTGGGTGCTGTAACCCTAAGATCAGAAAGAGGTTTTAAGTCCCCCTCGACTCATACCATGGGTGGAACTTGTGCCCCCAACACAATTTCTATTTGGTAACTAAGACTGTCGAGGTTTCAGACAACCAAAACTGACGCTCGCCATCTTCTGGGTTCCGGGTACTCAGGCAAACGAGAAATGTGGTGATACGTCTTCATACCCAAAACCATGGGCTCGACACTGAAAAATGGAAAATCTACTCTCACAAGCAGAGAAAGAATCGAGAAAACAAGGACGGCTCTTCTCTTGTCCTGGGCTTACACAAAGCTTCTGTAGGAACCATTAAGTCTAAGTATAGCTCACGTCCCTATCCGCACCTTGGAAGGGTTAATCTCCACTTTGTTTCCAAATGGGTTCAGATAAGAGACGTCTCTATTTTGTGTACTCAGGCCAACCTTCAACATTCCAAGTAGGGGCCTTTCTGCGTTGAATACAAAACCCTACATAATACGGTTACGTGTGGAATAAAGCAGTTGTGTTTTCGGATGCTTATGACGAACGATGGGAAAGACCGAGAACTTGCCGAAATCACTCCCTCCATCTAAAGTTGAGTAATTTTGCAACAAAGATTTAGTTGCTGCAGACATAAGCTACGAAACGAACCGAGAATTGGACAAATTCGTCGTTGGGTTTGCTTATTTTTCCTACAATTCGTTATTGCCACCACAACCGAAGGTTCTAACCTTCCAGGAAGATGCATACTGCGATGCTAATGCTCAGAGTACTTTTTGGATCAACAGCAAATGCAACTTAAGATGCAATCATCTCCTGGATCTTATACTATCGTCTGACCCGATTGTCAATAATTTAGACTCTTAGCCAACTTTTATTACGAGAGTAAGACTTAACGTTATCCAATAGGTACGAGTATGTTAAGGAGATTATCGGTTGGAAAGTACTGCCGGATATCTCAACGTCAGAGAATAGGTACATACAACGAATTCAAAATTGTCTGCGAGGTCTCGGCCTTGTTTAATAGGAGGAATCTAAAACTAACTGGACACGATTTTGGGGGCACTCGGAAAACCCCTTAAGCTCAGGACAAAACAAAGGCCAGAGGACGCTATTCAGAACCGGAACGGTACCCTCACCAAGTGTTTTGAAATGGCACGTCCAGCTAGAAAACATTCCTGCAGTTCGTGAATTCCCTGAATCAATTCAATTTTGTTTTGTTGCTAAGCGCTGATTCCCCGTTCTAATTAAATGTAATCGCGCGCATTTTGCTGCCTGTTTAGACACCGGAATCCGGATGGATGCGTACATTTTAAAGCATACCATATACTATACTAAGACTATTAGAATTGGTTCCGTGATAAGAGAACAAGTGGTTTTGATTGAAACTATTCGGGGGTTGAGTTGCGCTACTGCTTCTTATCAGGCCCTAAGTATGAATCTGCTCCTGTTTTATACTAATCTTACAAATGCATTCAGGCCATGCGACTTTACTCCGAAATTCATTGAGATCGTAAAAATCACTCGTTTCGTCTACCTTTGTTATTACGATCTTCCAAGAAAGCTTCTATCCATACTTCTCGGGCGCATCTCGCTTACAAACTTTGACAGCTACCTGTCAAATCGGTTACCATTCGCACTATATTTTTTATTCGACTGGCGAAGTAAGAATTTTTTCGGATTTTCCAATTTTACCTGCCCAGACAAATCATGTCTGTTCCAACAGGAATAATCTCGCATACCAGACAAGTATGCAGCCTTTACAAACGTTCCATTCGTAATCTTGAAGCATGGTATGATCGCAGGTATAGTTCTCCTTAAACCAAAAGTCAACTATTCTTATGTAAGAGCAAAGGGTAATTTATTTCTCTTGAAATATGTATGTACCATCAACAGAAACGTTTTTCGCTACCGTGCGGTGCTTCTCCGTCAGCGATTCGAAAAGTATCGTAATGTAACTGATATGGCTGAGGCAGCCAAGATTCTTGCAGCTGGCGAGAAGGAGCTGTTCGAAACGCAGCATTTCCAACCGAGGAAATGTAAGTATACTTCAAGTTTAAGAGTTCTTACTAAATAGTCCATTTTTCTGTTGGTTTCAGTTGCGGGAAGTCCTGGAGGATGTGCCTTTGAACGTGAAGTCATCCCACCCGACTGGGTGTTGGATTACTGGCATCCATTGGAAAAGGCCCAGTATCCCGAATACTTTGCACGCCGTGAAGAACGAAAGAAGCAATATATTGCCATGTGGGAAAAGAAGTATGGTAAACCAGACCCAAAGGATCTGGGACACCATTAAATATTAGGCATTATACAGTTACATTGTAAACCATTGGGGAGAAAATAGAACGTTTTACTCAAATTGTGTGCAGTCTTTTGTTTTTAATTTGATGCCGTTCGTGTCACCAACAGGACATCGGGATGGATGGGAATTTGCTAAAGATGCACACAGCCAAGCAGACGTACCACTCTGCTTTTTTCCAGCAACATTCAATTTAGGCTCAACAGACAATCAAATTCTGTTACTAGGAGTTCAAATCTAAACGCCGCTAGGTACCACACGGAGTAGTTTGCCATCTACCACATCTACGTGGATTTTTCTCGGTTCAAGGTCCCAGAAATTTCTAGAGCCACTCAAAACCGTCTTCAAACTAGATACAAAATCATGGCGAGCTTTTTAACAAAGCAAAAAATTAAAGAATTTTTATTCAATGTACAGTTTACAGATTCACTTATCTTATTCGAATGAATTCATGATTTGTTTTCGTTTGTCTTTCTTCTGTTTGTGTGCTATGTGGTGGTTTACTTGATAACAAAACAAAATAGAAAAAAAAAATGAAATTAAATGCGCTTCATGCATGCAAATATCCAACGACATTTGAAGTACAAAATTAGAAATAGTTTTTTAATTGTATTTCAATATGCTATAAACAAATTATAAGAACAATGTAAAAACGAATAGATACACATGTACGGGGAGGAAACAAGATACAACTACCAAGAATAGAAAACGAAGACTGTTCAATTCATTTCGACAGGCTCCATGCGTGGACGCTTTTTGCAACTACTATTTGGAGTGTTCGTTCCTTCCGCTGAATGATCACGCTTCCTGAGTACTGTTTTTTTGTCCCATTGTTGGGTTAGATAGCGCAGCAGGATGCAGCGTTTTTCCAAAACGATGATTTGTTCGGCTGGATAATCTTCAGTGGGTAGGTAAACAGATGCACGTTTTTGCGATGTGCGTATGCCATTTTCGGTGTTGAACAGAGAGAAATTACTCGCATTATGACTAGGAAGACCTTTCAGGAAGTCGTCCACTGACATGTTTGGTGGATTGTACTTTACTTAGATAATTTAGATTGCTGTTTGTTTTTGGAAAATTAAATAGGAATTTATTAGAAAGAAATCAATTGAATTTGAAGTGCTTACATATTTTGATGTCGTTGCTATGATTTGGAGATAGTTTTCGTCAAAATAAGTGGTGTTTTGTGGAATTTTGCTTTCAAGTTTACACTTGATATGAAAGATATTTGTGAAATTGACGTTTTGTTGTAATTCTTTTCTTTTTTCCTTTTTCAATTTTTCTTCGTTTACTGTGAATGACAGTTGGCAGCAGTGGATATCTGCGAATTGAAGGGAATATGTTGAATTGAAAATAATTGAGTAAGTCACAATGTAGTTCGAAGAATATTGAAAACTTTTTAAGTTCGAAAATTTTATTTCTTTCTAAATTTGATATAACGATATACGTTACGATGCGATACGATAGAATTCTAAGTCGAAGGTGCATATTCGTAAACAAATTTTGTTTGAACTTACAATTAAGCCAAAAATGAAGTGGTCTTAGGCACAACACGCACTGGAGCTTTGATGACCTTGCGCACCGACTGTCTTATGCCGTCTGGTGCAATGATACCAAAACTAATGCTGCAAAAAAAATACGAAATCGACTTTCACTGTGCACAGGATTGCTTTCGGCCAGAATCTTAAACAGGAAAGGAATGCAGTCGGGTCTTTACGGACGGCTTCACAACCGATATAGAATGTCACGCTGGTGCCTTTCTGAAGGACGAAAACGTTGAATTTCACTTCTCGTTAGGAAAACTTGGGTCTGTCTTCCAAGCGCAAATATATGCAATCCTGATGACAACGACCTACATTGTGAAGAACCGGTGGAGAGGTGGAAGCATTTTCATTTGTAGCGAGAACTAAGCTGCGGTTAGAGCCTTGCTGAATCCTCTTACAACTTCGAAGTTAGTTTCATAATACAAAACATCACTGAATGCAGTCCGAAGTGTAATTCACTGAGCCTTGGGTACTCTGGGTCCCAGGTCACAATGGGACCATGGAAGATGAAATCACCGATGAACTTTTCCGAGAAGAGCTTTTCAGGACCCGAATCTACGTTGAGTCTGCTTGCGTCCTTGGTTAAGACTTCCATTGACAGTTGGGTTTCATATGAGAACAACTGCAGGTTACAGGCAGTCTCTAACGTCTCTAACAATTCAGCGGTCTGAGACAGCAGGAAAGACTGCAGGTTGCTTACTGGCGTCGCGATAGGTTATTACACTTTTGCACAGCACTTAAATGTGCTGGCCGTAAGTGATGCAATATTCTGCGACGCTTACTGTGAAAGTGATGGTGACATCCCGGAGCATTACCTCTGTGAACATCCGGCTTACGCTCGCCTCAGGCTGCATGTACTCGACGTTGACGTGGTAGGTACTAGCACTTTGTCACTTATTGGCGCTTATTCATCCTTCTTCGAAAGACTAAAAGATTTCATTAGAAGGAACTTACAAAGAGTACAATGGACTAGTTGTTTATCTGAGTGCTGTGTTCAGACTAAAAAAAATACAATCGAGTCATTGAGCTCGTCCACGTCCATTGAAGGACACAGTCGTGTGTAATAGACATTAGCAGAGCACGCTGGAGAGGACATTTAAAAGAGACATGTCTCAGTACAGTAGTGGACACATAAAAAGCACATTTCGACTTCTTAATAAGAGATTGTATTATTTAGTTTGCAACTATACTCTTTTACTGATAATGCTGTCATTTTTGACAGAAGCAACAAAAAACTAATACAAGAAAAACGCTTCTATATTATTCAAACTTATTTTGGAAATCGGACTTCAAATCACGAAGCGTGTAGAAGATAACGTGATTAACGACTGAGTGGGCAAAACCGCTTCTTCCACATGGTGCCTGTTGGATAACATCTAATAGTGAACCAACGACAAGCGTAAGCTGAGTCTCACGGTATATGTAGAGCTGAACACTCAGAACAGTGCAAGATCGACAACATCAACTTCAGCACACATGTGCCTGCTGACCAAAGTGACGTCCAAAGCCAGAATAGTGGAAGCTTTATTTGTGCTACTCCGACATATTCAGAGCTCAGGTCAATAAGGTGAAAGATGGTAGCGGATGAGCCCTTGATGGGCCAATGCAGCGCTCACATCCCCGAAACGGCAAACCAAACAAACCATCGAAACAAAATCAAGCCACAGAAATAGACGGCCTTAACTCCAGCAAACAAAACAGGCCACATGCATCTGAAGCACTTGACTACTATCATGCAGATATCTCCGCCGTCCAGGAAGTGCGATGGGATGGGCCGAGGAAAGCAGGGTGACATCTACTACCGTGATTTCTTCAAGGGAGGGAAGCGGATTTGCCATAGGCGGCAGACTTAGCCAAGAAGTCTTGAGCTTCTGAAACGTGAGCAAGAGTCTTATCAGAATCCGTATCAAGGCTAAATTCGCTAACATAAGTCTAATATGTGTTCATGCCCCACGGTAGACAAGTACGACGCCACCAAAGAATGTCTGTATAAGCTCCTCGATATCAATATCCTAGGCATGACGTTAAAATAGTATTAGGTGCTCTAGCAAGCACACGGTTTGCTCATCAGAATATACACAAGATGACATGACGGTCTCCGGATCATGAAACCAAATTTATCACGTTACGTCGATCGACGTAAGGCATCCCTCATATATCATCCTTCCGGGCACAGAACATTGATTCGGATCACTACCTTGCTGCATCCGAGGTATGAATGCAGATTTTCCGAGCCCAACAACAAAGAAGAACTATGAGTATGATGCAGTTTAACGAGAGAAGATCGAAGAAGAGAAGAGACTTTAAACTCCAAGAACAACGTTCGGAAGTAAATTGAACGTGTCATGGCAACAAGACTGGTACAGAAACCTGTAGAAATGAGGGAAACTGCGCCAACTATAGAGATATAAGTTTCGTACAAGATCTTGTCTGGCATATTGTGTAAACGTCTGAAAGCCTATGTTATTCTTTATTAGTATATTTGACACAAAAAGAAAAAAATTGTTTTTATATTTTTAACTTAATAATAAAACCTTTTATTTTCATTTACAAACATTTCTATGTCGTTGCAAACAAATAGAGTAAATTCTTTGCAAACTGAAAGATCTCTGTGCCGCCTAGTTTCGATTGTCCATACACCCGATCAACGAAAGTAATTGGAACCTCACCAATTGTGAAATTATGTTGTCTGGCACGAACGAGCATTTCCATTTGGAAAACATATCCCTTCGATACGCAACTTGAGATGCATTTCTCCAGAACAGGCTTCTTATACAAACGGAACGAACCAGTTAAATCTGATGCTCTTGGTCGCAATAGTAGTTGTGATAAGAAATTAGCTCCACGAGAAATCAACTTCCTTTTGAAGTCCCAGCCATAGACTCCTCCGCTTCCTTCATATCTAGTTCCAGACACAATATCTAAATCTTGGGCTTGTTGAAGTTTAATAAATTCCGGAATGAACTTGGGCTAAAACAAATCAATTGAAGGCAATCTAATGAGTAATTTAAAAAAAAAACATTTACATGATGACTTAGGTCTGCATCAATTATTATTATAAAATCTCCAGTGGCGTGTTTGATTCCGTGGATGTAAGCAGTGCCTAAACCAAGCTTTGCTGTTCTAGGGCGTAATATAATTTTATCCTCACCATAGATTTTTTGTAAGTCTTTGGCCACATCTAAGGTTCCATCAGGACTTCCATCATCAATGACTATGATTTCATAATTAAATTTGCTAAAACATCAGAAAATAGTTTGTTACAAGGCCGAGTGAGTGGTCTTTTAGGTGATTTGAATTAACCTTTCGTTCATGTATTTGATAATAAGCCAAATGATGATAGGAAGATTATCCTTCTCATTATATGTTGGAAGCAAAATACTGTATTTAGGAGTAGTTTCAACCATTTTTTAAGGCTGAATTGTGAAGGAAAATAAATAAATGTTCAAAGTTTGAAGAAAAAGCCGACGTGTTTTGACAACTGCGGAATCTCATAAGAAAAAAGTCTCATGTATCATGTAGCACGATAAATATACACATGTCGGTAAAGTGGGGTTTTTTGGAAAAATTTTGGAGTTATGTATTTTATTTAAGAGTGATGTCGTTTTCGTCTGGGCTGTCAAAAGCCTTGTGTGTTTTTTGTGTGTACTATGATTTTTATTTAAATAGAGCACTAAGAACTTTTTCAGACTTTTATATTTTAAATATACGAGGGCGGGTCAATAAGTCCGTGACTTATTCCGTGACACAGATTTTTTAATAAAAAACTAATTTTATTTTTCAACGTAGTCTCCCTTGAGCTCTATACACTTTGTCCAACGCTTCTCCAATTTTTTTATCCCTTCCAAAAAAAATGATTTGTCGAGGTCTTCAAAATGACGAGATGACTTCATCATTGGAGTCAAATCTTTTTCCACCAAGCCATTTCTTCAGGTTTGGGAACAAGAAGTAGTCGCTCGGAGCCAAATCTGGAGAATAGGGTGGATGAGGGAGCAATTCATAGCCCAATTCATGGATTTTTGCCATGGCAACTGCACATGTGTGCACCCTTGCATTGTCTTGGTGGAAAAGAATTTTTTTTCTTGGCCAAATGAGGTCGTTTTTTTTTCAAATCGTCATGGAATCGGTCCAATAAGTTGGCATAATACGAGTATTCCCCATTGATTGTTCTTCCCTTTTGAAGGTAGTCAATGTGGATTATCCCGCGTGCATCCCAAAAAACAGTCGCCATAACTTTATTGGCTGACAAACCCACCTTGGCCTTCTTTGGCGCCGATTCACCCTTAGAAACCCACTGTTTTGACAGTTGTTTGTTCTCTGGTGTGTTGTGATGGATCCATGTTTCATCCACGGTTACAAAACGGCGCAAAAACTCCTCCATATTGCGATTAAACAACGCCAAACCTTCCTGTGAAGTTGTTACACGATTGCGTTTGTGGTCGACTGTGAGCAAACGCGGCACCCATCTTGCGGAAAGCTTTCTCATGCCCAAGTGATCATTCAAAATTGAAACCACTGAGCCATGCGAGATCCCTACGGCTTCCACAATCTCTCGCACTTTCAATCTTCGGTCGGCCAACACCATATCGTGAATTTTTTCGATTGTTTCGGGTGTAGAGACCTCAACTGGGCGTCCAGGACGTTCGGCATCTTCAGTGCTTGTACGGCCACAACGAAATTCAGTAAACCACTTTTTTACCATTGAAATCGATGGTGCAGAGTCCCCATAGTATTTATCAAGCTTAGCCTTGGTCTCGGTAATGGTTTTTTTTCGCAAGAAATAATGCTTAATAAGCACACGAAATTCACTTTTTTCCATTTTCTCCTCAAATTAGTGAGTAGTCTGATAAAAATAGCTATCAAACACAAACTGACTGACGCAGCAAGTTTAAATTTTGACAGGAGTCAACTGACAGATGCCTGTTGACAGGAGCAGTGTTGCTGTTTCAGTAAAGAGGTCAGAAATTCAAAAAGTCACGGACTTATTGACCCGCCCTCGTATTTGCTTGCGAATCAATTTGAACACTCCGAATAATAAATTGGCCAAACACATCCGATTGCACGAAAACAGAAATCTAGTTTGAAACACAATGTTATTTGACGTTTTTACACTTTGACATAAAATCGAGGAGAGAAATTTCGATTCTCAAATGAAAACGAGAAGCGAGATTTTGATTCTGAAAAAATGAGGGGAAATGGTTTTACGTTACTTTTCTTCTTCGGAACGCGGGGAAAAGTCCAAACGAAAACCACATAAATTATTGCATTTTAGCTTCTGAAAGAGTTTTTCCTTTCCCTGGGAACATGAATTTGATTTTCCTCGTACGACTTACATATTTAGAAAGGTCTAACCTTGCTTGTGATTGTAAATTACTTCTTACTAAAGTATATTTACTTACTCGTTTCCACTTGTACGGTCTGCGGTCTCTCCCGGCTGCGTTGTCTCCCTCTGGTCTTGATTCGAAGATTCTCGCTGGAGGATTGATGTCCCGTTCCATTTTTACCCTTACCATTCGTCATTGAACACGTGCCTCCACTTACCGTCAACACAGACTGGACCATACATCAAATAGGGTACATTCCGCGTGAATGACTAATTGTACGGACTTTTAAAGAAGTGCGCCTGTGGTGTTGATGTCTTCCGGATAATTATTTCGAAGATAATGTTGAAAAAACTATATATCGCACCGCCTTATCTCAAGCGACAAAAGCGATATGGCTGTTCATAGCTCGTCTCCATAAATGCTGTCCCTCTTCTCCAGATTCAAACCCATCGCACCAATTACGGTCCCTATGACCAATGTCAAAAATGAGGCGTACAACAAATAACAAATAACTAAGCCGAAGCCTTTGACGTAAATAGCAGCAAATACATAATCATAAAAGCTCTGATCAATATGTTACTCCCTTAACATCCCCTTCGACCAAGCGTTCATTCTTTCCTCAAAAGGACCAATGTGTGTCATCAGTCACGAGGCGGATATTGTGGTCTATATAGCAATAACGTGTCAAATGTTGGCCTCGAGCTCGTCCAAAGTGGTTGGCTTGTTAGCTTAGACTAAGGACTTGACGCCCCAGAGAAAATAATCAACCACAACTAGAATATATCGATGTTGTCGAGCTCTGACCACAGAAAGTCGGTTAACATCACTCTATACCTGTGACGGTGTCTCCTTCCTCATTTCGGAAGGAATAAGGTCCGATGATTGCCGCCATGCCATAAACCGCACCAAACAGTAAATTTTTGTGGATGCATTTGTGCTTGGCCGAACGCTTGTGGATTGTGTTCGCACCAATAAAGGAAATTTTGCTTGCTCATATAACCGCTGGGCCAAAAATGGGCCTTGTCCGAGAAGACGATTTTTTGGCCACAATCCGGAATTCTGGCCAACTTTTCCAGCGTTCAATTAGCGATCTCACGGCATTGTCTATAATCGTCTGGCTGCAATTCTTCCATCAACACAATGTAATACCGATGTAGGTTCAAATCCAACCGCAAAATTAGCCGGGTTGACTCTCTGGCGATGCCCAATTCAACTGATCGGTGCCGAACCGACATTTCAGGGTCTTGTTCTTTTGTTCGATACTAGCCGCTATGGCGGCTGTGTTTCTTCATTTCGCACCAATTTCTATCTGGTTGGTGGATTTAGATCCAAAAAAGTGTACTCACACTCAAACTTTTCTACGGTGCGTCGAATTGCATGCAGACTATGCTATCCCTTATCAATTTTGTATCCCCTTTAGGCTCACCGGACCACTATGTCATATCAGCTAATCTCTCGTAAGCCGACCACACAGTTAGAGAAAAGATTCCTAAAAGAACCGTATGGCAATACGAGAAAGCCTGGTCGTTATGTTTCCTCGATAACGACGTGGACGCCGCTGCTGATATGATCACAGACATTATTCTCTTTGGAATGAGATACTTTATCCCTCATCGGATGGTCCTTCAAGACCAACCCGACAGAGGAAAACGGAACAAAGTCTAAACGCAGGAATGACTGCAAAGCGCTTCTTAAGCGTATGGAATTTCAATACGATCAAAAGTTGTGGCAAAAAATACTACAATGTCCCAAAGGTAGTAAAAATTTTTGGTCGTTCATCAAAACCATTAGAAATTCTGCCTCGTTCTCCATCCCAGCGCTCATTTACAATGACTTTCCAGCTGTTAGCTCTTTGAACAAGGCCAATTTGCTTGCTGTGCACTTTGCGGCTAGCTCCACACTTCCAGATTGTGCTTTGTCCTCGTCTACACTGGAGTGCGTCGAATCTTCAATGGGACGAGTCCACTTTCGCGAGAGTACTTAAAGATCTTAATATACACAAATCCGCTGGTGCAGGTGGTATATCTCCCCTTCTTCTGAAGAGGTGTTTTTCTCCGCTGGCAAAACCACTGCGTGAGCTTTTTTATCCATCCCACTCTTTAGGACTCTTTCCGAGCAGATGGAAAACAGCATTTGTCCAGCCCGTACCTAAAAAAGGCGAATCTTCTTCTCGCTTCTTCTACAGACCCATTGCACTTACGTCCTTTCTTTCCAAGGTCATGGAAAGGCTTATAAGCCGCCAACTAATGAAATATCTCGATATGCAAAAACTTCTCAATGACCGGCGGTATGGTTTTCGTAGCAACAGGTCGCCTGATGATTTGATGGCATGTCTCACCGAAAAGTTCAACCAAAGCGTACATCAATCTGGCGAAAGGAAGATAGTTGCACTTGATATTTTTAAGGCATTTGACAGAGTTTGGCATCAAGCTATTTTGTCAAAAATGCGTGCATTTGGGATCGACGACTCCCTTTTTCAATGGATTATAAATTACCTTTCGGGACGTTCAATTCAAGTTGCCTTGGATGGTTTCAAGTCTGATATCCATAAAATAAATGTTGCTGTACGCCAGGGCTCTGTTCTGTCTCCGATACTGTTTTTAACTCTTTGCTTTTCATATTCGTTTCCGGACTCACGTCCTTGTTCTTCGGCTGTGGAACGTTAAATTCCGATATTAGCAGCATAACCAATTGGGGAACTATCAACAGAGTGGAATTTAATGCTTCCAAAACACAATGCTGTCTGCCGTTGTTAAAGCAAAATTTAAGCACCTAGCTATTATCCATGAATGGCATTTGCAGCGCCCAAACCGAA
Organism: Volucella zonaria; assembly: GCA_963966105.1. Lineage (NCBI taxonomy): Eukaryota > Metazoa > Arthropoda > Insecta > Diptera > Syrphidae > Volucella > Volucella zonaria. The sequence goes on from OZ014531.1 coordinate 42,085,115, forward strand.
GAACTTTCCATTCTCGGTATGTGTGTCAATGACAACTTACGTTGGAATAACCACATATTCGAAGTCGCCAAAAATGCTGCGAAATGTCTAGGTTTCCTCAAGCGATGTAAGAAATATTTTTCCCCTTCTGAGCTGGCCTCAATATAGTATATCAGGCATTCATCCGCCTAAAATTGGAGTATAATGCACACATCTGGTTAGGTGGGCCTAAAACATCTCTGCACCTGATAGATAGGATTCAAAACCGCACGATAAAACTCATAGGTGATGCTAATATAACCCAGTCAACGGACACCCTCGAACACCGACGAAATTTCTAGTGTCCCACTTTTTTTTATCGCTATTTCCACCATCAGTGCTCCATAGAAATCACCAGTAGCATTCCGCCGCTTCAAACTGTCAACCATAACATACGGCTCGCAGTGAATGCTCAACAGTATACCCTCAAGCCCACTTTCTGACGTACTCTGAAATATCGTGATTCGTTTCTAAGCCGAACAACTCGCTTGTGGAATGCTCAGCCGAGCTCTCTATTTCCAAGTCATTATAACATTCAGACATTTAAAATCAAAGTACATCGGTACCTATCTTTAACTTTGACAGCTGCTGTAACATAACAATTGAGCAAACTATCATTGCTATCTGGTCACCCGTTATATACATTATACACCCTGAATGACTCGAACTGCAAGCAACTTCAGACTGCTATCATTTCCAAACCGTTCATGACAGTGAGCTTAAATTTTGACACATGGCAGATAATTTTATTATTTACAAGCCTTTTAAACGATTTGCGTCTCAGTTGTGTTGAAAAATTTTTATCCGCGATAGAATTCAAACGTGATTGCTTTATATTTGGCTGGAAAACCACAAGTATCTATCGTTAGAGCCTCCAGCACCTCAACGTGAATAAATCATTTGTGTCTCGAACCATAGCTCGTTACCGTGGTACTGGCAGCGTTGCAAAACGCCATGGAGGTGGTCATAAAAAAAAACAGCAACATCAGCAGAAATGGTTCGGAAAGTGAAGACTCGAATTGAGCGAAATCCGCGTCGAAGTGGAAGAAAAATGGCTCGTGAGCTCAACATATCGTTGGAACGGATGCAACACATACTGAAAAATGAGCTTGGGCTCAAGCCATTGAAGTTCCAAAAAGCACACGAACTTACACCGCAACAGAAAAAAGTTAGAGTCGAAACAGCGAAGGAGTTGCTACGCTTGCACGAAAGTGCTGAGTTGCCGAATTTGATTTTCTCCGATGAGTCGCCATTTGTTAACGAGCAATATGTCAACAAACAAAATGAGCGAGTTTACTTGTCAGAGAGGTTCTTCGAAAATTTATACCTTCGGACGGCCACCAGACTGCAGGCAGCACCGATGGTGATGGTTTGGGCCGCCATAACCGCCGATGGTCGCTCTCCGCTCGCATTTTTGGACCGTGGAGTCAAAATTAATGCGATCATATACCGTGAAACTGTCTTAGAGGCAGTATTGAAGCCTTGGGCAAACAATCATTTCGGTCGGAGACCGTGGACATTTCAATAAGACTCGGCACAGTCTCACAAAGCGCGCGTCAACCAAGATTGGCTAAAAAACAATTTTCCACACCTCATTTCTTCGACACAATGGATTGCAAATTCTCCGGTTGCAAATCCGTTGGATTTCTCTGTCTGGGGTATTTTGAAGGCGAAGGTTGGCACTAAAAAATATCAAAGTTTGGGCCACCTCAAACAAGCACTTCGCCGGGAATGGGCCAAAATACCGCAGAGCCACTTGCGTGCAGTATGCAATGCTTTCTTCGGCCGTCTCAAGGTCACTATCCTCGCCAAAGGTGGACATATTGAATACTACTGATACAATTTGAAAATTGATGTGTTTTCCAACATTTTTTGCTTTGGCACAATAAGATTTATCGAAAAATAAAAAAATTGTAGCATTTTAAAAAGTTATAGTTCGAGTAAGTCACCCTGTATACAATGTCACGGGTAGGTACCTTTCGAGATCCAAGTGCTCTGAATCTCTGATCATAGAATAATTTTTCCAAATCGATGTTGACGATATGAAGGTCTTCCGAAGCGCCGCGCGCGCTGTTTTTGTACATTATCTGTAAACAGAGCCGCATTGACTATCTTTGGAGAGTGCGTCAAAAAGGTGTGCTCAGCCCTAGTACATAGTTCGGAAACAGAAATACCAAAGTCACACATTACAAGTCACGTACATGTACCTGCGAATTACCCGTATATGTATGATATTTATGGTTCACGTCCTCTTCAAATCTCATTTGTATGCCATCAACCCCTGCTCTTTGGTATGAATGTATGCACATATATGATAAATGACATAATTCCTATGCCTACATATTACTTAAGTCCTCCCACCTACACCAACGCCCACTCCAACACCCCACGTAGCGTTTGGAAAACCCAAACAATAAACAAAACCAAAAACGCACGTGGCTCTCGTAAAAGTCAAAAACATATGAGTCCTGTATGCGCATGCCTACGAATTAGCATTTCAGTTCGCTCCATAGAGGTCGCCCTGGTCGCCTAAAAGCGACAAAAGTTCCCGAAAATGATGTCCTGTACCTGTCAGTTGGGAAAAAAGTTGAACAACGCAGAGTGTCCCTGTTCGCTTCCCCATTAAAACTGTTCTTTTCCTACAAAAATTAAGTGAATATTTTTATTTCCTGTTTCCGTTCGGTTTGTGTTTTGTACTAGTCAATTCTTTTAATTTCAATTTCTGTGATGAAATAATAATCCAAATAATTTGTGTACTATGTGTGTGAAGGCGTTCAATTTCAACTTGCAGCTATTCCTGTTTATGAATAAAATATTCGTTTTTTGGTAGTCCTGTGAAAATATCATTTTGGAGAATGGCCAAGAAAATACCATTTAATGTGGTATTCGCATCAGGTAGGTGAAATCCAATTGGGAGAAAAAAAAATAAAACCAACACCACATTTGTTAGATAACGAACTTTGAAAAACTGGATTAGACAAAGGATTTATGTCTGCGAGTGCTCATCCTTTTCATGGAAGGATGGCTTATAATACTTGCGTGAGGTTGTCGTTGAATAGAGTGGTGCTGTGAGTTTTTAGATAAATCGATAAGTCAAAAAACAAAAAAGTGCAACTACAAAATAGCTGCTGCTGCTGGTGATAATAATAAATGCCTCCCTGTAGACTGACGTGATGACTGCACCTAAAAGATTCCACTCTAGGATACGACAGATTTTCGTTGTTTCTTTTTTTTTTTTTTTTTTGGTCGTATAGATATACCTTATGGCATAGAAGAGCTATTGTAACATCTATGCCTTATGGGGTGAGCCAAGTGCTGTTTATTGATTTAAGGACTTTCCCATTCCGAATGACTGAGGGGATAGTGGAAAATTTATATTCAACGACGAGTTTATCTTTACATTGGCTTTTCATTCATATCCAAGTGGATAGGTTTTCTTCATTGTTCGTCTTGTAAGGACATTGTACTTATGAACGATTCTCGATTGAGTGGTGACGACCATGAAACTGCACAACAGTACAAAGTTGGCTAATGAGTTTGCCAGATTAGACCATGAGATATAATGAGAAAGGATTGTCCTGAGATACCGGAACGGAAAGTTTTATGAGTTGGCGATTATGTCAAGACACACTTGAGTCGCAATGCGTCATAGATGTATGTGAAACCTTTTTAACTTGTGATGTGTGTGGTATGCCAACTTTGGTAACTATTTTTTTTTAAAAAAAAAAAAGAACAATGGACAATATGGGCATTTGATGTCGAGATAAGTGAATTATTGGCTCTTACTGCTGCATACCAATCAATACGTTCATTATGTTGATCAGAGTACGAGTATATATACCAACAAATATACATATATGAGTGTGTTTGTAGGTCCTTTTGAAATTCGATTGCCCCCGTTGTTGATGCATGAAATATTTATTTCGATTCGTGTCTGTAATCGTCTCGTTTATTCGTAATTTTGCGCCGTATAGCCGTGTTACCGTGATAACTCTCTAAAGGATAGGGAACCTACTTACATATGAATGAACATACATATTTATGTGCATACATATATACTCATATGTATCTTTGCCGTCTTTATCCATACGGTTAGGTATGGTGCCTCATAATTATTTCGAAGTTTTCTGTGGCAAGGCTAAATTAGACGAGTTGTCGTTGCTGGTGCCACCTCATAAATCAAAATTATGGGTTCGTTGAGTCATCCTCATAAAATTGGATCCTTTCATTGTTGACAAACTTTGTCTGGCTTTTCAATAAATCTTCATCGATCTGTTTGGGCATACATAGGTCTCCTCATATATTTAGCTAGTGTTCCGATACTAAGCAGCCAACAGCAAAGCATTCCTTGGTCTGATTTGCATCTTCCTGAGTTGTGTCACTAAAAAAATAAAATACATTGATAAAGGCAAAACTACGAGTATTTTATCGGTGTTTTCATTTCCCGCGAACCTACTAAAGATCCCAAATGGAATCCAGATCCCAAATTCAGCCTTCTGGCTACTGAAGGGTGAAGCCTTCTTAAGCTATCTTACATTTTCTTTACAATATCGTTCATTGCGGTTAGGATTTTGTGTTCCCCTGCTTAAAATAAAGACGGATATTTACTAATTGAGGAATGGAGTCTATAATTTTTGTTTTCCAATTCCACATCCTAGATATATATGGTATTATGGAATTACAATTCTTTTGCTACGGACCCTGTCAGTAATCGCAGCTCTAGTGTCACGGTGTCTAAGATTAGGATGAAAAGACAGTCTGCTTGCGTATTAAATCAACGACTCGTTTTTTCAATAATAGAGGCCAGATTCACCACGTCAGCGAAATTATCATCCGCTAAACAAAATGTTCTTTAGAACTGCGGAAAACAGCAACAGCCAGCTTGTAGCGCAAAAATCATCTCATTATCGGAAGATGTTCTCATCGCCTTATAACATCGCGACTTTGATCGTTTAAGTCATTGCAGAAGAAAGCTCTAAGTGCAGGGTTCTTCTCTGCAAGAGAGCTGAAAATGTACGGAGAAGGTGGAGGGTTGTCTCCTTTCCCTCCTCGTCTATGTAGTTTTTAGAGAAATCGTTTATAAAAACGCCAAGCCTTCTTGCATGCTTGCCTATAAGGCAGTGTTTAGTGATGACACTTATGATGCCGCTGAGATGTTTCCTGTTTAGAAGGATCAGTCTCTTAGAGTGATTCAGATTCAGATCCAGATCTGGCCAGATCTGTTTGCTCGCTAGACATATTGGTCCAACAGTCCACCTAAGGTCTGTTCTTTTATTAGTATCCAGCTTTAATATTGATTTGCACGTATTGATTAGTATACCTATGCTACCCTTTTCCGGTAGAATAGGTAGAGTGGTTTCAATTTTGACGAGTTCATCGGCCCTACAGTTCCCTGGAAAGTCTCTGTGGCCCGGCACCCAGCAAAGGGAAGGTTGAACTGCTCTGCCATCTCCATAAGAGATGATTGGCATTCAAGGGCAGTTTTAGAATTTAGTGAGACTAAGTCTAGGGACTCGTTAGCGGCCTGACTATCTGAAAAGATGTGGATATCCTTTGCAGATATCACGTTTTTCTTCAGCCCGGACAGAGCTTCTTTAATTGCCAAAATTTCCACCTGGAACACGCTACAGTGACTTGGAAGATGGAAGGAGAGACTTAGATTTAGCTTATCTGAGAAAGCACCGCCACCAACTGCGCTATCGGTTCGGTTTTAGGATCCATTTGTGTAGAAATGGATTGACTTGTCCTCCATGAAATTATCTTCCTCCCAGAAGGATCTAGAGGGGAAGCTTACATGGAAGTCCTTGTCAAACCAAAGTTCAGGTATGGTGTAATCAATGTTCTCTGTGAGGATATCTAATGTATGAAGAATGTTAGTGTGGCCAAATATATTATTTGTCCACTGTGTAGTCGCTTTAAGGCTTGCCTGCTGAAGATATCGAGGGGTGTTAAGTGAAAAACAATGTGCAATGCGGCTGAGGAAGTAGAGCCTAGGACTCCATTTATGCATAGAGATGCTGTACTTTGGACTTAACATTTTGCTGCAGTTGACTGCATTGTCTAAAGCCGTCTACCAGACAACAGATGAATGTCGGTCTTATGATCGAAATATATATCCAGTGAGTTATGCGAGGTTGAAGGCCCCATTTGTTCCCAATGGCTTTTTTCCAGGATAATAGAGCTGCTCTAGCTTTCTTAACTTTTTCATCCATCCAAAATGGGCTTCATCGGACCAGATCAAATTGTCCTGGTGATCCAACATGCAGTTAACAAATCGCCGAAGTCGAAGATGGTCCAAAGGTTTCAATTGCTGTGTAATTTTGATTTTAAAGGCATGCAAATGAAGATCAGGTTTTAAAATTCACCGTAAAGTGCCATAAGTGAGGCCCAATTGTTCACTTCGGCGACAAATCGGGGTTCCTCGCTGGTTTTGAACACTTTTGCTCACAGTGGTGATGTTTTGGCGTGTACGTGCTGGTCGAGCATGCTGATATGGAGTTTGACCCGATACCGAAGCAGTTTTGTCAAAACGCTTCACCATTGCGCAAATTCCAGACTCACTAGGGCGGTTATGTTGACCGAAAAATTCACGAATTTTACGAAATGTTACTTTCTTGAATAACCAAAATGCGTTGTTGCGTGGTAAATGACTCCATAACTAAAGTTGCCAAAGATTGTATGACATCTGTCAAATAGATCAACCACATTGAATTCAGTAAATGTCAGTTATTGACAGATGGTGTGTTGGCTCACGCATTATCATCTGAATTTGTTTGATAGCCAAATGTTAATATAAAAAGGAATGGAGGAGCAGCATTTTTAGGGAAGAATAAGCAACCTTTAGAAATAAGTGAGATTGAAGTTGATGGAGGTAAAATATCCGAAAGTATTTGTAATAAGTACAATGAGATGAGTACTTTACTGGCCTCTCTGAACGTTGGAAACCATCTCTCGAATCCCCCAACTCATGGAACTGTACCTTACCTGAAATTTTTATTGCTGACGACACAGAAATAAGTAGTTTTTATTCACACGTTTTCAGTAAAAGTGTCAATAATCGTTGTTTTCCCCAAGCTTTAAAATGTGCTGAGATTATCCTCTTTTTAAAAAAGGTAATAGAGGAAATCTATCTAACTATCTCATATCTCTTTTACCAACTTTTGCGAAACTGTTTGAGAAATTGCCGCAAGCCAGAATGGTAAAATTTTTGGAACATAATCAGTTCTTCTCCAGTTCTCAACTTGGTTTTAGGTCTGGTTTATCAACGGAGGACACTGTTCTAAGGGTGTGCAGTCTATTGTATGACGCCTTAAACAGTAGTCAATCCACAATGGGCGTATTCATGGATACGACTAAAGCATCTGATATGGTTGACCATCAGTTAATACTGAATAATGCTTGATTTAGGGGAACAATAATATCCTTGGTTCCAAAAGTGTAGGAAAGCAGAAAGTTAAAGTAAATAGAGTGAACCTGAGTGAACCTCGTGCTTTAAGAAATGGCGTCCCTCAAGGTTCTGTACTTGGAACTCTCCTATTTCTGATTCAATGGGTTAGCCACTGCAGTTGCTGATGACATAACTTTTACGTACGAATTCTATGAAATTGCAAAGGTTGGAGAAGACTAAGAGACTAAACTGATAAGTTTTAAGATATCAGGTAACATTTTAACTGATAATGATATTTATCTTCATACATGATCAAAAATGTTTAAGACTGTAGTTCATGCTCTCATAAGTGTTTTAAAATTGAGACAGTAAAAAACTTTAAATATCTGGGAGTTCTATTGGATTATATGTAGTTTGAATTGGAAGGATTATATTCACAGATTAAAATCACACATCAATCTAGTGGCTATAAGAGAAAGTTGTACCATACAAGACCTCATTGCTCTAACAAAATCGTATCTAAAGTTTATTATGGTCTCGCACACTCGAAGTTGCAATATGACATTACTAGCTGGGGTGGATTAGATTTTCGTACACTCAAACGTTTATTGACCACACAGAAACATACAGCTGTAGCCCCAACGTATTTTAATAAATTACCTTATTCCTTCGGAGTAACACGCAACTGAAATGTATATGAATTATATAGCGAGTATTTTGTAAATTATTCTTGAATCTCGTTACTAATTGCCACCCCACATCAGTACTTTCTTACATTGTAATATTTAAGTAGTATTGGAGTGTCCTGTAATACTAATTTAGGACAAAGTGCTCCTTAAATTATAGAACGCCATACTCGTATATCTTATTCATTCTTCCTATTAATAATGAACCACTTCCAACAAATTGTCATCTTGGCCTTAAGTTGCAATGAATTGAATACAGAAATCTTGTAATAATAATAATATGTAATAAAAAAAGGCTGCCTTCGCTTTAATGTCGGTGAAAATGCCAATGCTTTATCAATGCTAAAACGAAGTAAGGCCAGCAGCACCTAGGCTTAAATCCAACAAATTTGCTGAATCTGACGGCTTACCGGCCGATTTACGAATATTCAAAGCATCTGGAAGTGACTTTGTGGACAGCATACTCGTACACCAACTCATTTCTCAGATCTGGTCAGAAAAGTGTATACTAGATTTATTTAATCTCCTGTGTGGTGTAAACGTCTGAAACCCTTCGTCAACAGCAGAATTGGCCTTTATCAGTGTGGTTTCAGACCAGGAAAGTGCATAATCGACTAAGTTTTCATACTCCGGCAGATCCTGGAAAAAGCTCAAGAGGTCCAAATCGATGTCCACCATCCTTTCACCGATTTAAGGATTGCATATGAAAGCATTAACAGTGGCAAACAATATAGAGCCATGACTAGTTTTGGCATCCCTGCCAAACTCGTCCGTCTGTAAAGAATGGTGATGAAGAACGGTCGCTCACCTGTCAAGATCGGTAACGACTTAACCAAGACCTTTGATGTCTAAAAAGTTTTTAGACAAGATGGTGCGTTATCATGTGACTTCTTTAACATCATACTTCAAAAAATAGTGCTGTAACAACCTCAAAAAAGTCTGTACAACTACTAGTATACGCCACCGATGGTATTGTCATAATTGGGAAAACTCAGTGGGCTGTAATCGGTATTGAAACGGAAGCTGCCTAAATGGGTTTAGCCGTAAATGTAGGCAAAAAAGAAGGGACACACAACTTCGACGAATCGGATAAAGGTCTTACTCGAGAGCTACAATTTTGAGGTAGGCCTTTGTCTACTTTGGCTCTGCTATCAATTCTGTAAACAACATCTGCCAAATAAAACGAAGACTAACTCTTGTCAGCTGCTTGTTACTATACTGTGAAGAGAATCTTTACTGTTAGTCTGACACTGGCATACATTCTGACACGCTGACGAACAGTGAGTGGATTCATGTTGAACAGCATGGAGAGAATGGTCGAAATCCATGTGCACAGAACTGCTTTGAAATGCAACATTCTTACCAACGCTTAAGATCTTGCGAGAAAGCGCTTCAAAATCTGATAGGCAGAATTGAAGGCGCACTCGACAAGAAGGAAAACGCGCAGGGGATTTTCAACATCAGAATACGACGTAGAAGAATCATTAGTTTTGTAGATCAAGGCAATGCTGGTGAATAGGATACTGATTGCGGATGCAGACTGCGGCAAATATGTGATATCATGGGCGAGCTAGGGTTTGTGCATAAGCATACCATATGTAAATGATGAAGCCTGCGCTTTAGAGTAGCCCACCAGAGCAGAGCACCAACGAGTGGTGCACTAGAAACTGGCTTTCAGTAAATCCTCTCAAAACTTAGGTTATTCCCTTTACGAGAAGGACGAAGCTGTCTGGTCTGGCTCATCTAGTACTTAAAGGCATCACCATTCAATTCCCCAAAGAAGCTAAGTGTTTGGGTGTCATCCTGGATAATAAACTAATTCTATAAACTAAACACGTCGAAAGCCTCTAAGGCGTTGTCGGTCTTCTGACAGTGAAAATGAGCTGTCAGAAATACATGGGGCCTGTCACTCAGAAGGGTTTTCTGGATCTACACGGCTATAATAATGCCAATTATATCATATATATTATATCCGGTCTGGTGGAACAAGATTTCACGAAAATACGTGATTGCTGCTTTTACCAGACTCCAAAGAATGCTTTGACCTCGGCTGCGTGGGGGGCAGCACGCCTGGCTCTACTCCAGACGCTTTGATAAATCTCCCTTCTCATAACTCTGGTCTTATGGATATACCGTCTGATGCTATCACACCAGAACTTCTGCTGCGGAAAAAGTATGAAATAAACTTTCAGGAAGAGCATATAGTCGGATTTTTCCGGCCCCATAACCGATCTTGGAAGCGGCGCTGGTGTCTTCCTTGAGGACGACAATGTTAAATTTCACTCCTCGTTAGAGAAACTTGTGTCAGTCTTCTAAGCGGAGATGTACGCAATCCTGACAAATACGAGTATAAGTATTGTGAAGAATCGGTGGAGGGGCGAAGCATTTTCATCTGTAGTGACAGCCAAACTGGGTTTAGAGCCTTGCTGAATCCTCTTATGATTTCCAAGCTAGTTCGAGAATGACAGATTTCACTGAGCGCCATCGGGATGCTAAATTCACTGAGTCTCAGGTCATAATACGAAATGAAATCTCCGATGGACTTGGCAAGCTTCAGACGAGAATTTTTCAGCGTCCTCGGTTAAAACTTCCATTGGCAGTTGAGTTTCATATGAGCATGACTGCAGATGGCACGACTCTCCAGGATGCCGGCAGACCAAACGAATTCTTCCCGACGTCTCTTAAACTTCAGCGGCCTTCTTGCTGTCCTTTAGTAGAAAGTCTGCAGGCTGTTTACTAGTGTCGTGACGGGGCACAACACTTTTGCTAAGCCCTTAAATGTGCTGGGCATGAGTGATACAGCATCCTGCGGCGCTTGTTGTGAAAGTGATGACGTCAGTGCGCAACATATTCTCTGCGAATACTCATCGTTGACGTGATGGGTGCTGGTACTGTGGGCACTTTTTCACTCAAGTGTTTACTCGTCTTTATTCGAAAGACTGGAAGTTTCTATTAAAAGGAATCCACAAGGAGTACAATGGACTAGTTCTTTGTCTGAGTACTTTGTTCCGACAGAAAAAAAAACTCTTGCCAATCGCTGTTTCTTTGGACTAAAAAGGCAGTTGAGTAGTTGGGACCTATCCCGAACAAGTCAGACTATATAAGACCTTGATCGTCCCAAACCTACTTTATGCCGCTGAAGCAAGGACTCTATCAAAAGTGGATGAAGATGTTCTCGGTCGTTTCGAGAGAAAAACGCTTCGTAAAATATTCGGCCATGTTTGCGTTGACGTGCTTTGGAGGAGAAGATTCAACGACGAACTTTACGAGCTGCATGACGATATCGATTTAGTCAGAAAACTGCGCATCAGTCGCAAGAGATGACTAGGACATTTAGAGCGAATGGACACCAACACTCTGGCCGCAGAGTCCTCAATCGACTTGGAGTCCGCAATTAGGGGCGATCGGACTATTTTGAGAGGCATTTCAGTTGAGCCCCAGTTTCATTCTGAACTTTAGCGCCATCTGAAGTAAAGCATGATGCATTCGCGGAATATCTATGCCGACGTGAATCTTAACCAGTACCTTCATGCCCTGGAAAACAAATCAGGGTGATCGGTCCGAAGCTGTTGGCGAGTGAAGTGTTTTTAAAAACGGCATACTAACGGCGAACTGCATTAGTTGCGTTCAATAATGCAGAGTTTACTTCAGAACTAACTCATTCAACCTGTATTACCCTCGCGTTCATAAACGCCAACATAACGTCATACTTTTGCAGATTAATTAGGCATTTCAATTGTGGCTGCAGAAAGAGTTAGACGATTTTAAAAGTTTTGAAGAACACCTATTTAAATAATATGTAATAAAATTAATAACTTTTTTTGCACTGACATTTTTGACGTTTTTGAACGCCAAACAAATGACGATCGTACTAAGATATGTCTGCGCAAAGAATGCCTGCGCAGATCTGCGATTGTACTAAGGTTTATGAACTCACTCATTATCTGTTCCGAATTTCTTTTTTGATCTCGGTCCCAGGCTAGTAGATGCTCTATATTTATTGGCTATGATTCATATGTGCCGACTTGAAATTATCAAATGATAGTTAACTTTTGGTGATGCCTGTTTTAGATGGAGTTTTTGATCCCCTCAGAATGCAACTTTTTCATTTTCTTATCCACGATTTTAATTTACTCTTTCCTCTTTATAATAAAATAATTTTTGTTGCATATACGAATACAAATATCTACAATCTGTTAAAGTCTGAAACTTTTGATACAGAACAAATTAAATCCTCTTGTGAATAGAGTGGGTAGGACAATTTAACGCTATTCACACTTGTGGATATGGAATTTTGTTGGATGGAAGCCAAAGTCTCTTGTTGAACTGCAATAAACTCATTGAAGTAGATGGATTAAAAGATTAAGGAACAACGTTTTCTCCGTAGCTCATTCGACATTGTTACAAAAAGGACTTCCAAAAAAGAGGAAGACCAAAAAAAAAAAACAAATCAAGACAAAGTTTTTCTATAAAAATAGGAAACAATTTATTGCTGCAATTTTCTTTTCACCTCATTGTCTTATGTTGATTTGGAATTGGAAATTTTACCAAGCAAAGCCAATGCTGAGCCAGTAAATGTCAATAACCAAACAACTAAGGTTACTGTGCTTATAAATGGAATGAACTGCGAATCCACATACTTGTAGAAAAACTTTGTGTTATAACCGAGAAATATGGTAGACATGGCGGCAGTGAATGTAAGTAATCCAAAGAGTTTGTGCCGAATCCTGATTTCTGATGGTTTTAGGAATTTCTTCACTATAACGGGGAAGAGACTTGCTATGCCCCCTAACATACTGGCTAGACACAATAAAATCGTTGCGAGACCTATAAACAAAATAAAAGTTTTCAATACAAAACGAATGAGAATGATTAAATAATGCTTACCGAATTTCCCATGAATTGTGGTAAAGTGGTCTTCAGTTTTTGAGATCTTTCCAAGACCAGCTAATAGACCCATACCGCCACCAACAATTTGTAATGCTGTGTGCAGTCTTAATTTATTTTTGTACGACAGATGTTGGGTGAACAGATTTTCTGGATGGTAACACATGAGAGCCTCAGCGGCTAACAAGTGGAACTGCAAAAGGAAGGAACAAATTAATAACTTTGACTTACGAGTATGATTATTTAAAAAGGAAAAAGAAAAATTATTCTTAAATATGTACAAAACGTTCGCAGCTAAGGAGGCTATCCTCATCAATTAGCCTTAAACTGTTGGTTGATTCATTTTTTAGACAATTTTTATAAAAAAATTAACGGACACATGTTTAAACGATTAAACGAGCAAAGGAGTCGCGGTTCTTAGAGGCAATCCACGCTTTAACATCGGCCACCAAGTCATCCAAATCCTTATAAATTTTGTTTGAGTGCAAATTTTTCATTAAGCGATTGGCGTGAGTGTCCATTGGCGCCTCTATGGGAGAGTACGATAAATGAGGAAGTAGTTAACATTCCTTAATTGGCAGTGGATTCGACAACACGAAGCTCAACATGTGGGCGGGCATTATCGCTTTTTTCGCTGTCTTTTCGTCTAGATTGCAGCATTTAGGCGATGAAGTTGAGCCAGATAAACGTCGCTGTTGACGTTGAATTACCGTTTACCATTTTTGTACGGAATCCGCCACTGTTGATGATCATTATCTTGGTCCTACCAATCATAAGTGCCGTTTGAAATGATTTCCCAATGGATGATTGCACTTCTGTCCCAACAAACACACTACATTGCCTTCTTACCGTAAACATCTTTCGGTGCTCCTTTCGAAGTTTCATCCGAAAGGATAATGCCCGACCTCTTCCTGGAGTATCGTCCTGGTTGGTATCAAAACTAAAAGTCTTTCGCTAAAAAATTTATTGAGATCGCGAAATGACGGTGCTGCCTTTCATCCTTTTTCGTAGTGGTAAAGCAGAATACGAAGAATATGAATATGATTTTCGAAACGCATTTTTATCAACTAAACAGAGAATAATAAAAATATTAAAAAAAAAGTAAACGAAATGCCAATTTTCAGTAAAAAAAAACGCGCCAATATAAACGGCGGACAATTATGAATCAACCAATTATATTCAGTGAATTTTTTACGTACCAGGCCGATGTTATTTGCATTTTACAATGCGATATAGAATACGTATGGACTACCAGGGACTTTGGCGATCGCGTATCCTTCAAATCCTCGTCAATGCTTTTACAACCTACATTAAATGCTGAAGACCCGTGACATCGACACTTAGAAACCGTCAGCAATGTCGCAACTGATGTGCTTGGTATCACATCCACGAAATTCCTGGTCGTGGTGTCCAGGCAAGCACATTTAACAAAACAATCCTTATAGGTGGGTGGATTGCCGCTGCATAGAAGGACGCTTTCCGAATGCATAACAAAAGAGACGCAATTGTCCAAATGTTCACACTATGGTAGATCATAGATGGAACCTGAGGATTCCAGATCGAAACTCAACACATCTTTATCCATATCAGGGCGCATATGATAGAATTTATGGAGACGAGCTATACAGAGTCATGTCTAGTTTGGGCATTCCTGTCAAACTCGTCAGATTGTGTCGAATAATGATAGAGAATGTTTGCCGCTCCGTAAAGGCCGGAGGCAATCTCAGAGAGACTTTTGATGTCAAAAAAGGATTTACATGAGCTACTCGTACATAATATAATATATGGTATAATATACTGTGTGCAGACGCCCGCTGTGGCTGCGCGAATATGCTGGAAAGAAGCAAGGTTATAACATGAAAGTACAGAGTATATCATTTAATGCATAAGCACTATTAGTAAACCTCAAACTATAAGAATTTGGCTGTGCGAAAACGAAACATGCACATGTGATTCCTGTTGCAAAAAAGTGTATCCTGCTTGCGCTAATGTCTTTCGACCTAGCAGTATTTTATCAAAGGTTATTAAAAAAGTACTCTCTACGCAAATCCTTGACCAACTTTCCAAGAACGACTTATTATATTTTCTCCAATCAGGTTTCAGAGCGGGGCATAGCTGCTCGACGGCAATGGTCAATGTTACTCGTATTGATGATATTCGAAAAGACTTTGATAAGGGATCTGTAACTTTGCTTTGTTTGCTTGGTTTTTCAAAAGCACTTGACAAAGTGCACCATGATATCCTGTTCTAGAAACTGAAGTGCCATTTTGGTTTTCGTGATACATCTATTAAACTTCTGAGGGATTTTCTAATGGGCTGGCCCCAGAGAGTTGTTGTTGGAGATAGATTCTTGGAACTTAAATCTGTTAAATATGGAGCATCTAAGGGATCAATTTTATGGTGTATTTTGTTTTGTATGATTTACGTTTAGTATGCAAAAATTCGTCTATTTATTTTTACGCAGATGACGCTCAGGTTCGCATTTCTCAACCAACGTAAAATATTGTTGACGCTTGGTCGATGCACGACGGTTTACAACTAAATCCCACTAAATGTTAGATTATACTGCTTTCTCACAAATCATTTCATCTTGTGGAATTCGCCACGTGCCTTGGTTTTGTTATAAACCGGAACCTTTCGTGTTATAACCATATCAATTTTGTGCTTGTTCGTGTCTATGGATGCTTACGCAAACTGTGGTTGACCGCTGATTTCACACCTTTTGATACACGACGAAAGCTCGCTTAAACCCTTATCATGCGCATAATAACATATGTTGAAGTTGTCTACCCCAATCCTGCCTCATTTTCTCAAAATAAGTTAGAGGTGACTGTCAATGATGCAGTTCGTTATGTGTATGGATTACGAAGGAAGAACTCTGTAAGGCATTTCTTGGATACGTGAATTCAAGAAAATGTATTTTTTTACACAAGATAATTATAAATAAATCTCCTCCGTATTTATATGAAAAATTAGAATTCTCTCGCTCTCGTTGCACTTTCAACTTAAATACCACCTTGATCAAAAAGTTTCCGGGGGACATCACCGTGTGGCGCTCCCATTGTTCCGATTTGAGTTTTGTTTTTTTTTGTCAAGTTGGTAAATCTGTTGTTGATATTCCCTCTAAATCATTTGCAAAAGTTACGTAGCCAAGAGTACATCTATCTCCGTGTGTGTTGGCGATTTTTTACAATTTTAGAAATAGATTTAAATTTGCAACAACGAACTTGTATTAAATTTTGCGTAAAAAACGGATTTAATGGTGGAAAAGTGTTTCAGCAACGATTTTCTAAAAAAGACGGTCGTTTACGAGTGGCACGAGCGGTTCAAAAGTGGTCGTGAGTTAATCGAAGATGATGAACGCCAGTGGCAGACTATCGACATCGAAAACCGACGAAAAAATTGATGAAGTGAAAGAAATGTTGGTCAATAACCGCAAAATTAACCATCAGAGAGATAGCGGAGGACTTGAACATTGCCTATGGATCCGTCCAAGACATTTTGGTAAATGAGCTGCAAAGTTGGTGCCAAAAGAACTCAATTTCATGCAAAAAAGAGACCGTGTTGACGTCGCAAAAGAGATGATTTGCGAGGCTGAATCCGATCCCACATTCATCAAAAGGATCATTACTGGAGACGAGAGGTGGCAGTGGGTTTATGAGTACGACACGCAATCCAGACATCAGGCAAGTGAATGGCGTTCACCAAATGAGCCGAGACCAAAAAAAACCACGTCGTTTTCGGTCAAAAAAGAAGGCAATGCTCACGGTTTTCATGGATTACAACGGTGTAGTGCATCATGAATTTTTGCCAGAAGGCCAGACAGTAAACAAAGAGTATCACGTTTGCGTGAACCAATTCGCCGAAAGAGACCAGAATTGTGGTCAGAAAACTCGTGGATTTCGCACCATGATAACGCACCGTCGCACAGTGCTATCATTATTCGTAATTTTTTGACGAAAAATGCAACAAATACCATCCAACAGCCACCGAATTCACCTGATTTGGCTCCCTGTGACCTCTTTATGTTCAATCGAGTTACTCGAAAAAAACCACTACGGGGGACGCGTTTCAGCAGCCGAGAGAAAGTAATGGAAAAATCGCAGGAAATACTGATGGACATATCGAAAACCGAATATAAAAAATGTTTCGAGGATTGGATCAAGCGCTGGCATAAGTGTGTTGCAGTCGATGGGGATTACTTTGAAGGGGACAATATAGATTTAGATGAATAAACTTGTATTTTTAATTTTCTGAATAAATTTGATCAAAGTGGTATACCCTTCTATAAATACCTTAAACAAGATTATGGAACTCTTTACCTACGAATATTAAGGACTTAAGAAAAACCGCAATCTTCAAACCTGCAATTCTCAAATATTCCTCTGAGCAGTAATAGTACACTTGTCCCATTCCTTTCACTTTTTTTTTCCTTTACTCGCCTTCAGCTTTATTCTTCTTGTGTCTGGTTTTAAGAACCTTTAAAAAACTTGAATTTAATTTAATTATTTATATTTGTTATGGTTTTTGGTTTATTAAATTTAGAATATCCCTATAGTTTTAATTGTATCAGTACTATAAACAACTAAGTCTTACTGTAACTTCCATTCATTAACTTAATAAATTGAAATTAAATTGAACTTGTCAGACTATGATCAGTTATTTTTAAGTTAAATGCTGTAGTTTTTTAATGCGTGGAATTATTTCTATGCATTCTAATAAATATTTGATCAAGGCAAGAATTTGAATGCGTAGGTTGGCATAGCAGAGATTCAAAACCATAAGAAGACATAGCAGATACAGTGAGCGACAAAAGTCTACGTACGACCAATATTCTTGTAAGCTAACGAGTTCAAAAGCATTATGAAAAAATCTAATGATGCAGTTTTGTTTCAAATCCAAATTTTATTAATAATACACTATAAAATAAATGAATTTTAGAAAAACTAAACAAGTGATTCCCAAAAAATGAAAAACAAATAATGACAAAAGTCTACATACGCCCGGCATTCCATGTTTTTTTTTGTTATTCGCTAATGGAAGATAACGGAAAAGTACCGTATTTGAATTTTTCCATTTGTAAAAATCAGATTTGTGCCTCTCAGTTGAAGCTGCAATAAGTTTTACCTGTGACAATGGCCTCTCGAAGAGAAATAGTGGTTGAAGTGCGAAATTTAGTAATAAAATATAAAAAAGAAAAGAAATCCTTTGGCGAAATTGCAAATTTACTGGATTTAAGCAAGTCAACAGTCCAAACAATATAAAATAACTTCGAAAACACCGGTACCGTCGAAAATAAACCGCGTTGTGGCCGCCCAAAGAAGCTGAATCGCCGAGATGTCAGCTTTATCATGAGAGTAGGCAATAATCCAAGAGTGAATGCCGCAATGCTGTCTAAAGGGTTGGCAGAAAGATCAAATACAATTGTGCATCCACGCACAGTTCAAAGGGCTCTCAATAATAACGGTTTCTACAGCAGAACTCCACGCAGGAAACCCCTAATAAGTGAAAAAAAACGAAAACTGCGCTTAGAATTTGCCCAAAAACACATTGAAAAAGGAATGGATTTCTGGAAACGAGTTTTATTTACTGACGAATCAAAATGTAATGTATTTGGAAGTGACGGGAGAGTTAGACTTTGGAGAAAAAACAACACAGCAATGAATGCAGAAATTGGTTTCTACGGTAAAGCATGGTGGTGGCAGCGTTATGGTTTGGGGTGTTGTAGCTGCTTCTGGCGTAGGAAATCTAGCCTTTATTGAAGGTAATATGGATCGCTATTAATACGAGTCTATTTTAGAACTAAACCTGAAAGCATCCGTCGACAGCTTAAATCTTGGCACGAGTTGGATCTTCCAACAGGACAATGACCCCAAACACACCGCTCAAATTGTCAAAGATTGGCTAATTTATTACTCCCCAAGACAACTACACACCACCCCTAGGCCCGGACTTGAACGTTAGAGAACATGTATGGGAGATTCTGGAAAGCAAGATAAGATGATATGCCATAAGTAGTGCCCCAATGCTAAAACAGAAGCTCCAAGACGAGTGGCAAGCCATAACAGCTAATGAATAATTTAGTTGCTTCAATGCCCAGACGCTTGCAGGCAGTTCTGGATGCACATAGCGGACCAACAAAATATTGAATTTATCATTTACAATAGTTTTACCTAATGGATTAAAGATGTTTATGTTAGTTAATATGCCGTATGTAGACTTTTGTCAGTATTTATTTTTCGTTTTTTGTGAATCAATTGTTAAGATTTTGTAAAATTCATTTATTTTATAGTGTATTATTAATAAAAAGAGATTTGAAACAAAACTGCATCATAAGATTTTTTCATAATACTTTTGAACTCGTTAGGTTGCAAGAATGGTGGCCGTACGTAGACTTTTGTAGCTCACTGTATGAAATAATCAACATCAGATGAGTTGGATAATACAATAAATTAATATTAAATTCTCCCATGATTAGTACATTTCTACACCATTGATCTTCCAAGAAGCAAGTAAATCATCCACAAAGTCTATTATCTTACATCTGTGAAGTCTATAAATACAGATAAAACAATATGGAGCACCAGAGACTTTACATCGAATACATATTAAATCAGCACTCTTTAATTTATTTAGTTTTGGCAATTTCACAATTGAGATTCACTTTGAAAAAAACACCCACATCCATTATACAGGTTGTCCGTCCCACAGTCACCGCCGCAGACGAGAACCATGAGGTCATTTTAAGTCGAAAAAATATAAGAGGTAATTTTCTCGTTTTCGGTTCCATTTCGACTTACGGTGTTTATGATTATTGGCTCCGACTTTGCCAAATTGCTATCGACTTTTGTTTTTCTTTTTTACACAAGACTAGTTAGCAGTTTTTACCCCCCTTACAACTTTTTCCTATGCGGATGACAGTTTTCCCGCAATTTATTATCAAACCCATTTTTTTTATTATGAAAACCCAATTTATTCTCTTAAAAATACTTAAAAATTTTTTAACAAAAAAATACATTTAAAATTATTAATGAAAAAAAAGAAGGAAATTTAAGAAAATTTGAATATTTGGATAGAAACTAATAAAAAAGCTACGTCTAAGTTTTTGAGTGTTAGAAAGAGCCAATAGTTGAAAACAAATTAGTAAAACCGTTAAGAAAACGATAAAAACAACCTGATTCTAATGAAATGAAGGTTGACTATATTTATCTCGAAGAATCTGGCTTCTGCAGCATCTCTGCTTTTTCTCTTTGTACTCCATTTGACAACATTTTGCATTCATGATATAAGACAGCTCGCGAATACGCCCAGCGTATTTCCAAATCGACGCTATCCTGATGACCATGTTTTTAATCGACTTATAAATCGCGTTCACACAGAAAGTGTACTTTAGCCACAGCGACAAGATAGAGGCCAAAACGTGCTTCTACGTAATATTGGCAGTGAAGACAGAGTTCTGCGATTCTTTCGTGATGAACCTTCTACGAGCACGCGGAGAGCAGTTCGTACCCCAGCGATCCCGATCGTCACGATCTGCCATTCGCTGAACCGCAATAATTTTCACCCGTACCATTTGACTAATGTGCAACATCACCATCCCGGTGACTAGGAACGACGCGTTGCTTTTTGAGAGTGGATTCTGCGTATGACTACCCAAAACTTAGATTTTATTTTTAACATTATTTGGACGGACGAAGCAATTTTTGCCCATGGAGGTTTTTTTAACAGTCATAACTACCATTTCTGGGCTGACAAAAATTTTAAAGTGTCAGGGGCTACACAATTTCGACACCAATTCAGTTTCAATTTGTGGTCTGGGCTTTTAAATGACTCCCTGCTAGGTATTTCTTAAAATAAAATTTTTGTTGACTTGAAGACATTTAAATAATACTAATCGGAAAAATGTGCTTGAAAACTATATTTTTTTTTAAAAACTTCTGTGTTTTGTTAAGATCGGACCTTGGGAAATGCCCTCACGACTTAATGGTGCAAATTATGCAGATTTTTTAAGAAATAACTTGTCAGATTTAATCAAAGACTTTGATCCACATAGGACTATTTGGTTCATGCACGATGGTGCCTAAGCCCATTACGCTGTCGTTGGGAGCAAAGTTCTCAATGAGAACCGAGGAAGTCCTATCAGTTGGCCGCCGAGGTCACCAGATCTTAACCCACTAGGCTATTTGTTGTGGGGGCATTTGAAAAACATTGTGCATGGGGGCGAAGTAAATAACATACGTTGGAGGACTTAAATCACCCTATTGAATTGGCGTATCGAACCGTGACACCGGATATGATCAAAGGGGCCACCGCAAGTATTTACAATACAATTGTGTATCGAGCAGCAGAGTGGGATTATTGAACATCTTTTGTAGGTTACTCGCTACAAACAAAAAATTTATTTTAATTTCCTTTTTTTTGGTTTTATTTTGTTAATAATTTTAAAAGTATTTTTTTTTAAAAGAGGCAATTAAAAGAAACGACGAAACCAATAATCATAAAAACCGTTATAAGTCGAAAAGAAACCGAAAACGAGAAAATTACCTCTTAAGTTTTTCGACTTAAAATTACCTCAGCAACCCATTGTTTTCGTCTGCGGCGGGACACCCTGGATAGGGTCTTTCAACAAGGACGCTAGATTTTTGTGAGATACCCATACATTTTTTTTTTATTTGGAAGTACATATGTTTTATGGTACTAAGTATGGAATATAAAGTCGTTTAAATGTTCACCGCGGCTTTGCTTGGTAGCACATATTCGGGAGGTGCAATTTTCGGTGACTTTGTCGTATAAATCTGGCTGAATTTGCTGGATGGCGTTCGTTATGTTAACTTTGAATGCATCAATTGTTTGTGGTTTATTCGCATAGTCCTGCGGTTTAAGATAGCCACAAAGGAAGAAGTCTAAAGAAGTCTTGGTGGCCAATTCACATCGCCGCTGCACGAGATAACCGGCATGGTTATGTCAAATTTAACAGATGTTGCTTTAACAACATGGCCGCTATTACCTAACAAATTTCGAACGTCCCTATTGAAAGAGCCTGTAGTTTACGGCCGAAACAAGCGACCTCTGGAAAGGTACTGGACGCTCCTTATACACGCCAAAGAAATAAATTGAAATCAATTCTCCGGCGGCTAAACGGCGGTAGCTAACTGGTATGAACAAACATGAAAACTTCAAATTTTTACAGCATCAAAATATATAAAAATTGGCAGCTGTTTTTAATAACAAAATCTTTTGCAAGAATGATAAAGAACAATTTTGAGATTTGATAAGCACATTTAAAAGCAAACCCAATGGAGAATGCCTTAACGAAGAGTTTAATTTAAAAATCGCTGTTTTTTTTTGTCTTTCAAGTCTCAAAATTGTGTCATTTGACCTCCATATATTTCGTCCAATTTTTTAGGCTCTTCCAAATAATAATATTTGCCAAGGTTCTTAAATTGATCTCAACTTTGGAGACAAATCACTTTTTGGCGAACCATTTCTTTATGTTTACAAACAGGAAACAGTCACTGTAGTCTAAATCCGGAGATACCCATAAATTGTCGTGATGGAAGAGCACTTTCTCTTTGACCAAATAAAATCGTTTTTCCTTCAAATTGTCGTTGAACGCATTCGAAGGTAACAGATGTTGATTATGCCGGGTGCTTCCCAACACAATTCTCGAAATGGTTTTGATGGTCAGCAGATCCAGCCGATTCGCCCGGAGAAAACCGGAATAAAAACTTGTTACACGAATTTATTTTTTTCTATTTTCAACATAATTCACGCGGTTGTCTGCTTCCATATACTCGTATTAGGTGATTTTTTAAAAGTTTGAATTTTAATTGTCAAAATAAAGTCGGGAAAATTGCAAAAGTATATGCAATTTTTATTTGAGTTGATAAAACAATGCTTGCCATTTAAGATTAATTCTGTTAATGTTAATGTTGATCACGACTACGTTTTAAGTGGTCCATACGGAGAGCCCAATTTTGAATAATTTTTTCGAGTATATTGGGTTGTATCTCACTAATAACACTTGTAATGTTGTCTTCCAAGGCTGCAATTGACGCTGGTTTATCGACATAGACGAGTGATTTGACGTATCCCCATAAAAAAATGGTCTAAAGGTGTCAAATCGCACATTCTAGCCGGCCAATTCGCCCGTCCAAAACGAGAGATAAATTGCTCGCCGAACTCATTTCTCAATTGGTCCACCGATACGCGTGCTGTGTGGCATATAGTTTATGGCATGACGGCATCATCGGACCTTATTTCTATCGAAATGAGAAAGGAGACACTGTTACCGGCAATGGTCTCAGGTATTGGGCGATGTTAACCGACTTTCTCTAGCCAGAGCTAGACAACATCGATATATTCGAGCTGTGGTTCCAACAAGACGGCGCTACATGCCATACAAGCGACGCAACGCTCGAAGTCGTGACAGAGAAATTTGGCGACAGGGTCATTTCACGGCGAGCGTTCATAGCCGCCGCCATCATGCGATTTGACACCACTCGATTATTTTCTCTGGGCCTATGTCAAGTCCTTGGTCAACGCTAAAAAGCCAACCACTTTGAACGAGCTCGAGACCAACATTCGACATACTATTGCCGAAATAACGCAGCACATTATGGACCGACCGCTTGAAGTACTGTCAGCGAAGCCGAGGCGGCCATTTGAACGATGTGATATTCCACATATAATGGCATGAACGTAGCTTCAAAATAAAGCCAGAATCAATTTTATATCTCACACCGTTGTTGTTTCATTTAATGTTTTTTTCCTATCGTTACCCTATATAAGATCCAGCTGGCACAGGACATCAAGCCATGATAAATTGGTTTGGACTCTTGACCAACTTTAAGTCGATCCTAATTTTTATCGTAAATTATGTTTAGTGACGAGGCTTATTTTTGGCCCAATGGCCATCGGTTCCATTTATTTCAAAAATTAAACCGGAATATGAGTTACAGTAATTGGCCAACACGTTATCGGACAATGATTAGTTATTATTTTTCCAAAAATATGGACAAAATGACGCTACGTGCAAAACTGCATATGAAACTATTTAATTACTGGGGGTTCGATTTAACGACGACATTACATAGGTATATCGAAATCGTACAATTTGACCTCATGTAGGGATATAAAATATACCACCTTGATCAAAAAGTTTCCGGGGGCGCCACCGTGTGGCGCTCCCATTGTTCCGCTGTGAGTTCTGTTTTTTTTGTTAAGTTGGTAAATCTGTTGTTGACATTCCCTCTAAATCTTTGTGTGTTGGCGATTTTTTACAATTTTAGAAATGGATTTAAATTTGCAACAACGAACTTGTACGAGTATTAAATTTTGCGTAAAAAATGGATTTAATGTTGAAAACGTTTTTCGGCAACGATTTTCTAAAGAAAGCGGTCGTTTACGAGTGGCACGGGCTGTTAAAAAGTGGTCGTGAGTCAATCGAAGACGATGAACGCAGTGGCAGACCATCGACATCGAAAACCGAAGAAAAAATTGATGAAGTAAAAGAAATGTTGGTCAATAGCCGCAAATTAACCATCAGAGAGATAGCGGAGGACTTGAACATTGCATATGGATCCGTCCAAGACATTTTGGTTAATGATTTTGGTTTCCGTCGTGTAGCAGCAAAGTTGGTGCCAAAAGACCTCAATTTCATGCAAAAAAGAGACCGTGTTGACGTCGCAAAAGAGATGATTTGCGAGGCTGAATCCGAACCCACATTCATCAAAAGGATCATTACTGGAGACGAGAGGTGGCAGTGGGTTTATGAATACGACACGCAATCCAGACATCAGGCAAGTGAATGGTGTTCACCAAATGAGCCGAGACCAAAAAAAAACACCTCGTTTTCAGTCAAAAAAGAAGGCAATGCTCACGGTTTTCATGGATTACAACGGTGTAGTGCATCATGAATTTTTGCCAGAAGGCCAGACAGTAAACAAAAAGTATTATTTGGGCGTTATGAGACGTTTGCGTGAAGCAATTCGCCGAAAGAGACCAGAATTGTCAGCAGAAAACTCGTGGATTTTGCACCATGATAACGCACCGTCGCATAGTGCCATCATTATTCGTAATTTTTTGACGAAAAATGCAACAAATACCATCCAACAGCCACCGACTTCACCTGATTTGGCTCCCTGTGACTTCTTTCTGTTCAATCGAGTTAAAAAACCACTACGGGGAACGCGTTTCAGCAGCCGAGAGGAAGTAATGGAAAAATCGCAGGAAGCACTGATGGACATATCGAAAACCGAATATAAAAAATGTTTCGAGGATTGGATCAAGCGCAGGCATAAGTGTGTTGCAGTCGATGGGGATTACTTTGAAGGGGACAATATAGATTTAGATAAATAAGCTTGTATTTTTAGCTTTTTGAATAAATTCTGGGAAAATTAAGTCTTTGTTGTATGCTAATAAAAGTCAAACTATTCAGATCTTAGAAGCTAATATTCAGTGTGCTATTGATGAGACAGAGATCGAAAGGGTATTCCAAAATTACGGCGAAAGGATGCGATGTGCCAAGAACTGTCGAGGAAGCCAGATGTTTGAAGTCGTGATTCAAAACGTCGTTATTTTATTCATTTTTTAAAGTTGTATATCTCTTTAATAAAACCAGTCTAAGGTACTAACAAACATTTTGAAATCGTAATACGGATTATCAATCCTAGCAAAAAGTAATTTTGCGATTTCAATTTCAAATTTGAATAACGTATATATGTATGTACAAATGTGTGAACACATGCCTAATATTAGACTGGTCCAACACCAGAGAGATACTTTACCGAATCAATAGGTAGAACCCACTTGTATCTAATCGAATGCGATGTGTCAAGCAACAGGTCACTCGTTCCAAATTTTATTTTGCAATTAACTTTTTATCGCATATTTAAATCACGAATGTATGCACGAGTATGCATCCGAATGTATTGTACATAATTTTAAAATACACCGGCGATACCGCACTCGAAATTAATAAACCGAATAATTAAGCTGTCAAACCTATGCTATCAAAACATGACCTTACTGCTCAGAATTTGATAGTGTGTATGGGGTGCGATTATAAAATATGAAAATACACGCATATATGCGTGTACGTACGAGTACACATCTGTGACGTGTATATCCGTATTGGTATACCCAAATGTAAATAATGCTTGCATAAGATTCTCGGCCATAATCGGAGACACGTCAAAGAATTTTGGTTTGTCAAAGTCGATCAGTTCAAATTGTTTATATTTTACCCTACTCTTACAGTTTTGTAAGATTTACCTGTGTTGGTGCCACTCAAAGGCAGACGGCTAAGTGCTCTAACACTTTTTTATATAAAAACAAGAAAAGTGTCAGATACTCGTACTTATCACAAAAATATGAATTGTTTTGAAATGTCGATATATTTAGAATGGCCTCTGTTTTCCTCTCACTGGAACTCAGTACGAGTACGTAATATCCACTCACCATTAGATAATTCTCTCACATAATTCTAATTCAAACTCACATTTGTGTATGCGAGTAGATATATGTACATATAAAAACCAGATATACAATAAAACATACCCCAGATGTGGCTAATAACGCATGCAGTGATGTATCGGAAAAGTCCAGAGTTTTGGCCAAGAAGGTCATGTAAATGACCACAAATCCAATCAAAATATGGTTGATCCTATTGAGCAGAGTACGTAATTGCTTCCATTTGGAGACCGGTGCTGGATCTTGTTTCTTTTGATTTGATTTTGTAGCGTTCTTTTGCGCCATAGTGTATGTATGAGTACACGTTCGGGTAGCTCACACTCTCTTTCTCAAATTCTAATTTCTAACACGCACGTTACTTGTGAAAAGTATCTTGAAGATTCGACGTTTGAATAAGAACTAATGTTGTCGAATGAAAACGAAATGAAATCGAGTGACTGGGCAGTTAGGCTGAGGTGTGCTGTGTCTATGTATTGGATTTTTCTTTTCATTCTCTTTCCGAGTAGAATAGTATCTCAAATGCAAAACCTAATGAACTGTACGTAGCATAGACTCTGTTGGAAGGGATTTGAGTGGTTTTTTTTGTCTTACTTTTTGATTCGAAAAAGTACCTGTCCCTGTACCACACACTTTAGACACTTTTGTAACCTTTGGCACTGTACTATCACGTCCATATACATATGTACATAAGAAAATTTATAATGGCGTATCAAAAGAAAGTTACCACATGCACTGTATTGTATAAAACAGAAGAAAAATCTTAAATTCAAATTCAAATTTCTTATTTAATTGTTTTGAATGGCCTCATATACAGTGGCCGAAATAAGTATAAAGACACAAGCAATGTAAATGCTCAAGTTAGTTTTACCGCAAAATTATGAAAATTAAAGAGTTTTTAAGGGAGAAACAAGTTTCCGTAAATAACAAAACAATAATAATAAATGCGAGGGTTGTTTGAAAGGTTTCCGAACAATGATATAAGGCATTTTTTCTCAATTTTTTTATTTTTATTTTTCAAGATAGTCTCCTTGTAACTCTACACACTTCTCACAACGATGCTCCCATCTCTCTGACCCGTCCAAATAATACTTGGCGTTTTTCTCAGCAAAATAATTGTTCACGAAGGTGATTGCCTCCTCATTTGACGAAAATCTCTGTCCTCCGAGCGCAGTTTTTAGATGAGGGAACAAAAAGAAGTCGCTTGGGGCTAGATCTGGTGAATAAGGCAGATGGTCTAGCAGTTCAAAACGTAATTCATGGATCTTCGCCATGGCAACCGCTGAGGTGTGATTTTCTTTTTCAGCAAATGTGGCCGTTTTTCCGCAATTTCTGCCTTCAGCTTGGAAAGTAATGATGCGTAGTATGCTCCTGTAATGGTTTTTCCTTTTTGAAGATAACCGATTAAGATAATTCCTTTACTAACCCAAAAAAAAAATCGCCATCACTTTCCCAGCCGAAAAAACAGTTTTTGCTTTGTTTTGACTGAATATTTGTTTCGGGCGTATAATGGTGTATCCAAGTTTCATCTACAGTAATTAATCGGCGCCAAAACTCGGATTTATTGCGCCTAAACTGCGCCAACAGAGCGTTGGAAATGTTCATTCGAACACGTTTTTGGTCTAACGTAAGCAAACGCGGCACCCAACACGCGGACAGCTTTTTCATGCCTAAATCATGTTTTAATATGTAACAAACACGTTCTTTGGACATTTTCATAACCTCTACTATCTTTCTCACTTTAATTCGGCAGTCGTCTAACACCATTTGGTGAACTTTAGCAATGTTATCGTCAGTGGTGCAGTTTTTGGACGTCCCGAACGTTTATCATCTCCCAAGCTCTTACGGCCACGTTTAAATTCAGCTGCCCAAAATTTCACTGTGGTAAATGATGATGCAGAGTCCCCATATACGGAGTCCAACTCATTTTTGATTTGCGTAGGCGTATTGCCTTTCAAAAACAAGAATTTAATAACAGCTTGATACTCAATTTTTTCCATCTTCACAAACAACACTCATATCGACTCACTCAAACGACTGTCAACTAAAAACTGCGCGTCCAAAATGATTGAAACTTCAGTAAGTAAGATGTCAAAAGATGCACAACTCGCATTCACTAGCTTTTATTGACGAGTGCCGCTATCTTTACGTTGCGGTCGGAAACTTTTCAGACAACCCTCGTATTCCTTATCACAAAGGCTAGTTTCTTCGAACTTCCGTAAATAAGCTCTAAAAACAGTTAATTTTCCTGCGAAATAGGTATAAAGGCAGTCAATATTATAAGCATTTAAACACTGAATTTTTTGGTTTGTTTTTTGGTTTGGTTTGGTTTTGATCTTTGAAATCTGAGGAGTTCTTTCTCATGAATCCTAATAGAGAGTTGGCTTTGGCAACAATGTAACTTAAGTATATGTATGTAGATGAAATGTTAATTTTCCACCGAAAATCACACCAAGATCTTTAAGATAGTCAACAACTCATATTTGAGCATTATTTAATGTATAATGTGGGAAAATACAATGAAGAGTCCTGTTACAGCTTATGCAAGCGCATTTGTCGATGTCTAACAATAAGTCATTTAAGCTGCACCACTTAGTGAAGCAATTTAAGTCTTTTTGCAGCATTAAACAATCATTTGTTGTTGATATTTGGCAAACAAATTTAGATCATCTGTATACATTAGACAATAGCAATGTGTTAGCAGAGTCGGTAGAGTCATTAATAAAAAGCAAGAACAGAGAAGGACCTAGATGGCTACCTTATGGAGCACCAGATGAAACAATAGTCTCCGATCACAACAAAATGCTTTCTGCCATGTAAATAAGTTTTAAACCATTGCAGCAACGGACCAAAAAAAAACCATATGCTCTCAGCTTTTCTAAAAGAATTGTAAGGTTCACTCTACTAAATATATTTTGACAAAGTCTGTGTAGATCACATTGACTTGTTTATGGTTTTTTAACGAACTTATACTGAAGTTTGTAAATTCCACTAAATTAGAAACAGTTGATCTACCCTTCCAAAAAGCTATGTCGGTACTTAGTGACATGTTGTTTGATAGTAAAAGTAAGTTTTTCTTTGACAAGGCTATCTAAAAGTTTTGGAATGATCTATAGTTTAGTAATTGCTCTATAGTTAGAAACAGAAGACTGGATCTATCATAGAGGTTTTCCACTCGTCAGGAAACGGATATGGGACGTGCGCACGAGTAACTGGTTCCTACTTCACGATAATGTTCCTTCGCATTGGAAACAGTTTTTGGCTAAAAGAAATCGGTTTCCTTGATCAATCACCAACCATACTCATCAGATCTGGCTCTGGCCAACTTTTTTCTATTCTCTAATGGAAGGAGAGCGTTTCGATGACGCAGAGGTTACTCAACGAAATGTGATGCATATGGATTCGGGAAGAAGACTTCTTCTTCAAACTTTGTATAGAGAGATGAGAGTACTATGTTGAAAGTAGAAAAATAGAATCTTTAATAAAAAAAGAAAATCAATCCAGAACTTTTTGAATAAACTGTTTATATTAGTCCGTGTAGTCTTTAACTATGTGTCGGTTAAATATTGTCGAACACCATTTGGAAATATACAACCCCAGACCTAACACATTTTTCAACTGTTTTAAAAAGTTGTTTTTGTGAACTTATATATCAATGTTTCAATTGTCTTTCGTGAGCCGTAGATCCCTCCATGAGAAATTCTCATTCCTATCATCATTTTTTCCCAAAACTTCTTAGGCTTGGGAATATATTCTTCAAAAAGTGGGCTTTTTTCTTAGAATGAGCTTTGCTTACATATAGAATTCTACGTGCAATATGGTATTTCCCGAAAAAAAAAATTGTTGATATTGTACAATATAAGAAGTCAATATTACTTTATCGCTGAAATCAATAAACACTATGTTTTTATAACGTTCAAAGAAAGAATCACACTATTTAAATCAATTCATATTGGGTATATAACTTAGTTCTTCATCTTCAAACTTTTTTGGCTGCCCAGGACGTTCATCGTCTTCCAAGCCAAAATCACCACTTTTAAATCGTGCAAACCACTTTTGGCACGTTCGCTCAGCTAGCGCATGTCCACCATAAACTTCCACCAAAATACGATGACTTTCGGCAGCAGTTTTCTTCATATTAAAGTAATGAAGAAGAACTCCCCGCAAAAACACTTTTTCAGGCACAAAGTTCGACATATTTGAGTTAAAAAAAATTATTGTTGTTTACGCTTCAAATGAATGACATATACTGAAATGACGTACAATGACAGTAGCTTTCCAACGCACGTTCCAATTGAATAATAACAATGGAATAATACAAGTTACGCCATCTCTTAGTAAATATAAATATTCAAAATAAGTTGCACTTGTATAAAACAGACGTCGAAAATGGCGAATCTTTACAAGTGGAAACCTATTTTTGGTACACACTGTACTCGTATATTCCGAGGAAGAAAAGGAAACCGTCTATACCCGGGTAGAATTAAAAAAGCCCTATGTTTCATATTTCAAACGTTCCTGCAGATAGAGTAACACCAATGTTTTTATGTAATAGTCGTTTCGGATACTTACTCCAATAACTCCCAAAAACGTATGAGCTGCAGTATTTTGAAAATCCAAGCTGTAACTTAGATACGTTGTGAAGATAGACACAATTAGAATAAGTAGATGGTTGATGTGGTTTAAAAACTTCCTCAGTTTAACCCATTTCGGAGATTCGACTCTGGTAACCTTTGAATTTTTCTTGGCCATTTTTGCTCACCACACTACAGACCGAAATGTACAAAGTTTCTCAATGAACTGACTAGAAACATATTTTGCCTAGTCAACAGATAGATATAAGAGGAGATATGGGGAGCTTATCGATAGCACGATTACGATGTCTGACGTGGTAAGCGATACCAATAACGACATTGTAGGAAAACAAGCAAATTGTCGTGATTAGCCTGTTTTGGGGCGACAAATTCATTTTCCGGGCACGGTGCTTCCAGTTTGCTGTATCAAATTTTCCGACATACGTACGCGATCATTCCATCTTTGAATCGAGAATCAGTTTACGTGTCAATTTAGCAACCTCGGATTCAACAACAGTCTGAGGTGTGTTGGGGTGCAGTGATTCAAGAAACCCATCAACGTGCAACTTTAAGGTTAAACTAATGACCATTCATACTAGGTGTGTCCCGGTTAAAGGTTAAGAACTGTAGAATTCGTTTTGGAGTATTAAATCGCACTTTATTCATTGGTACTTTATGTAATTATTCTGCACAATCCAGCTTATTTCCTCGTTGAGGAGCTTTTATGACCTTGCCGCGAAATCGATTTTCCCTGTGCCCGGGACTGGTTTCGGTCAGAAGCTGAGCCAGGAAAATGTAGTCGGGTCTTCACCGTCGGCTCCAAAACCAATATAGGATCTGGCGCTGGTGTCTTTCTGGAGGACGACAACGTTCGATTTCACCTCACCTTAGGAAAGTTGGCATCTGTCTTCCAAGCGGAGATTTACGCAATCCTACTGGCAGTGAACTATATTGCGGAGAACCGGTGGAGGGGGCGAAGCATTTGCATCAGCAGCGACTCTGTTACGACTGCCCAGCTAGTTCAAGGATGCAAGAGATCACTGCACGGAGTCGGAAGGCTAAATTCAGTGAGCCAGGTCACAATGTAATCGCGGGAAATGAAATCGCCGATGAACTTGCTAGACAAGGTTCAGAGGAGAGTTTTTCAGGACCCGCACCTACGTTAGGTCTGCCTTCGTCCCCGGTTAAGGCTTCTATTGACTGTTGGGTCTCATATTGGCACAACTGCAGATGGCATAGCTCCCCGGGATGCAGGCAGACAAAACAAATGCTTCCCGACGTCTCTAGGAAGTCAACGGCCTTTCTGTTGTCCCTCAGCAGAAACAACTGCAGGTTGATTACTGGCGTCGTCGTGATAGGGCACTACACTTTTGCAAAGCACTTAAATGTGCTGCGCATAAGTGACACAACATCCTGCGATGCTTGCTGTGAAAGTGATGACGACACCGTGGAGCTCTATCTCTGTGAATGTCCAGCTTAAGCTCGCATCAGGCTGCAGGTACTCGGTAGTGACGTTGTGGGTAGGCCCCTTATCATTGAAGCGCTTACTCATCTTTCTTCGTAAGACTTAAAGATTTCATTAAAATAAACTTACAAAGAGTAAAATGGACTAGTTCTTTGGCCGAGTGCTCTGTTCCAACTGAAAGAAAAAAAAAACAAAATATCATGTGCGGAAGCATTGAAAATGGTAACTAGACAATATCGAAAACATACGGTTATGAGTGGTATAAAGAGTTCAAAGCGGGCCGTACTGTGGTCGATGATTTGCCTCGTTCCGGTCGTCCATCCACCAGTATGACTGACGTAAACTTCGAAAAGGTTAAGAAGATTGTCCTCGCAGATCGTCGTGTGAGCATCAGGGAGATAGCAGCAGATCTTGGTGTCTCGTTTGGATCGGTGCAGAGCATTATATACGATATTTAGGGGATGAGACCAGTTGAAGTGCGGCTTCTGCCTAGAGTGATGAATTTGTTGCAGAAATATCTATCTTGTACACGACTATTTGATCGAAAACAACTTTCATACCGTTCTGCAAGCTCCGTATTCACCAGACACGGCTCCTTGTGACTTTTTGCTATTGCCACGACTCAAGTTGCCATTTCGCGGAAAGCGATTTGACACGATTGAGGCGGTAAAGGAGAATTCGCAGAAGGAGCTAAAGGCCATTCCAAAATCGGTCTATGGCAAGGTTTTTTGGAGACTGAAGGAAGCTTTGGAATATGTCGATGAATAATTGAACAGTTTTCGTTTTATTGAAGAATTCTGGGTACTTTTTAATCAGAAGGTATCATATGCTTCGATGCCGGTACGCAGAATACTTTTCGGAGCAGTAGCAAATGCAGTGTAAGAGGATATCATCTTTGGGCTGCATGCTATCGCCTAACCTGTTTGTCAACAATGCTAGCCCTCAGCCAACATTTGTTACGAAAGTAAGATAGCAAGTAATCGGCTTTACTTTATCCAATAGGTACGCTAAGGAGATTTTCGGGTTGAGAGTTTTATCGGAGGCTTCCACGTCAGACGTAGGTATTATACATCCAATTCAGAATCGAGCGCGAGGTCATGGCTTTGTTGAAGAGGGCGAAATCGCGGAAAAACAACTGGACACTGCTAAATCAGGAGCTCAGCAAACTGGATCAATGCCCTACCTAAACTCAGAATGAAACAGAAGGTGGAAGAAGCTATTCAGAACCTGAACGGCGCCTTCGCCAAAAGTTGTGACCTAACGTGCCCAACCAGGTAAAACTCCGGCAAATCGCCCGTTCCATGGTGCTACGCAGATTTGCACCGACTACGTAAGTAAACCCGACAATTCTAAACAAGTCCCTAATTTGAAGTAACACTGGAACCTTTACAGATCGACGCAAAAATAAATTAGAAGCTGATTCTTATTTTGAAGAGTGGCTTCTCGGTTTCAAAGATCAAAGTTCTCAAAAGGAGGAAATCAGCCATACTAGAACTACACTACACAGTCCCTTGAGACTCGCCTACCAGGTATCCTGAATAGAACCAACTTATAACCAGCTCCAACCACAAAAGCTGAAAGTGAGTTGAGTAACACAGCACGACATAGCTGGTATCTGTCATCAGTTGTTATGAAGAACGAGGCATCAAATACACTGCTACTTCCTTTGATGGCTTCAAGTCGCCTGGCACTTTTTATTTAGTCCTGTTACAAAAAGGTATTTGCCGCCAACTTTGAATAGAATATTCACTGCCAGCTTGGAAAACAAACTTCTTTGGACTGCACATGTCACGCAGTCAAAGTACTCGCCACGATGAAAACATCGGTTCTCAACAGATCACCGAAAGCAAATAGCGTAGTCAAAAAGGAAAAAAGTCACGTCGAAGACCCCCAAGACGCTGTAGGTTTCTGCCAGTGTAAAAGAGCTTTCGGAAAGACATGGGGTTTGTTATCCGATCTACACGGCTATGATCCCATGAGGCGATTGTGTGGTGAAACAAAATACATCACTGCTGTCTTTAGCATACTCCAAAGCACGCATGTCTCTGCTCTAGAAGCACTGTAGAACCATATGCTGCACTATCAAGCCATGTTCCATTTAAAAAAAAGGGTACTTTGGTGCAACACACACGCGAGTTCTAATGTTATTACGTCCCGTTGTGCCTAAAATTGGAGCCGGGAAAGGAATGTAGTCGGGTTTCCATAGATACCACGAAAACCGACCTATTATACAGCGTTGGGTTTTTTTTTCTGAAGGACGACAACGTAAGATGTTATTCCTTGTTAGGAAAACTTGAGTGTATGTTTCAAGCGGAGATGTACGTAATTCTGATAGCAATGAATTATATTATGAAGACTCGGTGAAGGAGAACAATTATTTGCACTTGAGTCCTTGCTGATCCGTAATGATACTTTCAAGCTAATTGAAAATTGAATTCACTGAGTCTTATTTGGGTCTCAGGTCCCCATGGGATCATGGCAAATGAGATCGCCAGTGAACTT
The DNA here is from genome assembly GCA_963966105.1 of Volucella zonaria. NCBI lineage: Eukaryota > Metazoa > Arthropoda > Insecta > Diptera > Syrphidae > Volucella > Volucella zonaria. The sequence continues at coordinate 42,120,104 of OZ014531.1, forward strand.
GCTAGGCAGGGCTCAGTGAAAACTTTCGTAGGACCAGAATCTGAGCCGCAGTTAGGGTTTCCATTGACAGTTGGATTTCATGTAAGCATAGTTCCAAATAGCAGGTATTTCCTGCTTAAAGTCAGTCTAAACGAATGCTTCCGGACATTTCTAAGAAATCAGTGGCCTTACTGCGGTCCATTGGCAAACAAGTTTGTAAACTTCTTACTGGCAGACCCTTTTTCTAAGCATCACCTACTCTGAAGCTTACTGCGACTTTGCAGGTACTAAAGAGCTTTTATCACTGAACCGAGTACTAATCTTTCTTTGCAAGATTGAGATATTTCAATCGTAGGATATAACAGGTGGAGCAAAATTAATCACCCCATCGGAAGATGGTATAATTTTTGCAAATGGCGTCGTACGTCAATCATATTTGACATTTATGAACTAGACAGCTGCAGTATACAAACAGATAAGCAATGGAGGGCTAGACTCCGCAAGAGCGTGGAATAATTGTGTCAATGTTTTTGACCAGTAATCGGTCGGTGGTGTTGGCGCAGCGTGCATTTCGACGCCGATTTCTTAAACGTGTCGCCCCAACTGGGCAAACATTCCGGCACTAAGCTACTTGACTCGAACAGAGTGGAAATAAAGGAGACCATGCAGGGCGTGGCCACCACCGGACTAGTCGTTCGGCCGAGAATATCGTGGATGTGGCTGCTGAGAACGAAGAAACATCAAGCAGGCGACGGGCCACGCAATTGGGCATTACCAAACGGACCCTACAGCGAATTTTAGTGAAAGACTTACACATGTCCCCGTACAAAGTACAAACAGTGAATCAGTTAATGCCTCCTGACTGTCAGTCGCGTGTGAATTACTGTAATACTGTAAAGCCATTCTCAATATCAACAATGAAGAGGACGATTTTGTGTCGAGAATCATCATGAGCGACGAGTCGCATTTCCACTTAAGCGGTTACGTCAGTAAGCAAAATCTTCGTTTCTGAGACATCGCGTGTGATGCATAAAGACCAATTACATTCACTCAAAGCCACTGTGTGGTGCGGCGTTTACGCGGGAGGAGTGATTGGGCCGTATTTTTTTGAGGACGCCATCGGCAATACGGTCACTGTTACTGGCGAACGCTACGGGGCCATGATAAACGGCTTCTTACTGCCGGAATTGGATTACCGGGGCTTGGTGAACATGTGGTTTCAATAACTTGAAATCGCGGGTTTATGCCAACAGGCCGCAGACAATTGCAGCCCTTAATGAGAATATTCGACAGGAATGCGAACAGTTATCACCGGAAATCTTGCGGAAAGTTATGGAAAATACGATAAAACTGGCACAAATGTGTATCAACACTGGCGGCAGCCACTTGGCGGATATCATATCCGCCTTAGCTAGAATGATGTAGATTTTGGTTCAATTAAATTTTACCGTGAGCCTTGCCATTAAATTACTAGTGGACTTGATTTATTGCAGCAATAGCGAGCACGAAGAAGTTTTTGGGTCTTATGAGAATTGTATAAGCTGGCAATGGATCTGAGTTTTCATGGACGAAGGGACGTATGGGTAATGGGTCCGTAAGAGAGGAGAGAAGCAGGTTCGCCTGTTGTTTTGGGACTGGGCCTGTTGAAAACGCTGTTTTCAACCTCTTCGAGAAGGATATTGAAGAATAGGACTGATGACAAGATTACGCAGTAGTATTGCCAGAGTAAAAAAAAAATGTTTATAAGAACGAGATATTCATGTATCATCTGCTCCAGCAGATTTGTGTATGTGAAGGTCTTTAAATATCCTTCCAATTACATTAGTTTGTTTGTCAGCACTTGTGATGATTATGATGATTGGTCCGACATGGAGGCTGAATTTATTTATTTTTTAATAACTTTTTGTGTACTCGAACATAAATGTTAGAGTGCAATCCAAATTTAAAAGGACAAGTGTTTTAATATTCTATATACGAGTGTGTAAGTATATTTGACGTTACATACGTTATTCAATTTCAGATGAAGATCCATTGTTTCCGGCAAGTGAACTCAACACCCATGGACCAACAGTGCACGGGTGGCGAAGCAGTCCCGGGAATACCATCACCCCACATGATATAGTTTTACGTTTCCATAAACCGGCCAAAATCTGTCGCATACAAATCTTAGCCCACCAGTATATGATTCGTAAGAAGAATTTTTTTTCTTTATTTGTCGACGAAGAACATCTAATCCGTTTCTCAATTTCAGCTGAAAAAGTCGAACTATGGCTTCACTATTCTCCCAAAGGGATACCAAGCACTCCCTCCAGCCAATGCTTTGATTTTTTAGGTTTTATTGCACTATCCGACAATGCCGGAACAAATTTTAAATCAAGGGAGCTGCAAAGTGTTACAGTAAATCCTAGGAAAGGCACTCATCTAAAACTGCGCCTGAGCACACCACATCGAAACGACTACAATACAGAGGGGCAAATTGCCTTAATAGCTGTTAATGTTTTGGGTGAAGATTTGGAAAACAATGGAAATAACGAGGATCCATCTGGAGAAGTTCAGTTGTCTGAAAATGGAGAACCAGTCTTGGCTTCAATTTGTGATGATCTTTTATTTTCAATGTATGTGGAGGAGTCCATAGCAGAAATTATTCGTGAAATGGAAGAGAAAAAGTCCAAGGCGGTCAACGATGAACGATTTGAATATGCCCGCAAACTGAAACTCTGTATGACATGTCTTAAGGTGGCCGGGGAACGTTTAGGGCGATATTCGTTAGCGAAAAGGCAAGCAGTTCAACAAGAAGATTTTACAACAGCCAAGCTAAGAAAGGAACAAATTGAAATGTATCGAGGGGCTGTACTGAAACATCTTTTAGTAGATCAACTTCTTGAGCACACTGGTGTTATAGCAGACAACGATGTATCATCAGAAATTTACTCATCAAAGCCAACGTTGCCAGCCGCTCCGAGTCTACAAGAAGTTGCGACTGCCTTGGCAGAAGCACATTTTGCCGCAACAATGAGTCCAAAGAGTGCACAAGAAGATAAATCGTCAACGGATGGCGGAAGCTCTGGTGGTGGAGGAGCCGGAGCACAGAGTACAGCAAGTGACACACACTCTACTCACTCCACTGGTAGCCATCGAAAATCTCACGATGATATTCCAAATTCTCCAAAACTAAATATAGGTCGAAGTCCTAGTCGTGGTTCACCGATGTCTAGCCATCAAGGTTCTCTCAGAAGGCGAAACAAGAGTGCTCCTAGGAATAGCTACGAAGACTATGAAGAAAGGGCTATTCCTACATTAAGACAGTAAGTTACTCGAGATTATGCGAATGTATTAGAAAATACGCTTCAGATCGATGTTGTGACTAGATTGTGTAGATCATTTGATTTTAGCTAAAGAACTTGCATGAGTCCTAAAACCAAGAGCATTTAACTCGTAGTTGTATCATACATACTCGTACACAAACAAACATCCATTACTCTGTATACTCTATCGATGGTGGTTCTCTTTAAGTTGTGGTTGTTATCATATTGAATTTTCAGTTCACATACTAATGAATTTTTAAGGGAATGTCAAGGCACAGCACTACTAGAGGCAGATCCGAACAGGGGAAGATCTCGTTTGAATGACCGGGAGAGACGACAGGCCGCTTTGCCGATTTTGGTCTTTGGAAACGAATTGGTAGGTTTTTGTACTAATTTAACGGTATGTTTCCGTATAACGATTTCGTTTCATTTCTTTTGAGGTTGAGCAATTTTACTCTCGTCAATTTCAAGATCGCGAAGATGGCCTAATGCGCTTGCGGAACTTTCTTAAGGGACAAGAAACCGAAGGTGAATGTGCAGCTGGCGCGAATAAAGTTGCCCGCAGCGCTGCATTGCTTTTACATCGATCTGTACGAGATGCTGTTTATTCAGTGTTTAGTCAGGCTACAGAAACTGTAAGAGTGCTGTTCCTAGAATTCGTTCCAGGTCGAGTTTCACAAAGTGAAGTTGCTCGATGTGTGGATCGTCTTTTACCGGAGTTGTTGGCTAAAAGCGGAGATCCTTCTGCGCGCATCCATACTCTGGCTCAACACACGATTCTAAGTATAGCTGCATGCCCTGAAGTAAGTGAGCAGCATTTGGTTGCACCGGCATTGTCGCGTGCTGTGAGTTCCGGTACTCACCCACGATTAGCTCTAAGTCGGATGCAAATGTTGGAACAGCTAGTGCTTAGCCAAGGAATAAGCACTGACAAGCATAGTGGCTTAACTTGTAGAGCTTTGTCCGAATGCGGATGTTCGGGAATACATCATCCTGCTGAGCCAGTTCGCAAGGTGGCCGAGAGAATTCTTCTGCTGGTCTATAAAGTTAATCCAAGATTAGTACGAAAGCAGTTACCACCAGATGATGATATCACCAGAAGAAACCTTCTTTATCGGCAACTATTTACAGAATTTGATAAGTTGGATATGGAAAGAAAGAAAGAGATGTTAGAAGCCAATAAGCACTTTTCGGGACCGTCAAGCGATCCAATTTCACCACCTTCGAACAGATCAAGTGAGAAACAGCAGGTCACACGGGGTGAACAAGTCGATAAATCCGTGTATGAGAGTCAACTAACTTATGGGTTTGGCACAAAGAGCCCAGATTCACAGTCAAGTCCAATGCGTCGTTCTGAAACTAGAATTCTCAAAAGCAAAAGTGGCCATTCAATTGGTGGGGGTGTAGCAGCAGAAAGTAATGGATATGCGGCTGGAATTGCATGCAACGGAAAACAGGAATATAATGAGAAAGTGAAGCAATCAATGATTTCCAGTAGTTCAAGAAAAAGTTCGAATTCAAACTCCAACTCGGAGTCGCTTGAAGATCCTGATGTGATGTAAGTTAATAAAATATGAAATTCATGGTTGTAGGAGGTAGTACGAGTATTTTGATGATTTTGTATTTTACAGACGCTGCCCCTTTTGTGATTGGTCCTGTCATGGTGAGCAAGCACACTTAGATAGGCACTATTGGAAAAATTGTCCTTTTTTGACGAAATGTCCACAATGTAGTCAAGTTTTAGAAGTGGCTGCGATGAATTACCATCTGACAAGTAAAATTAATTATAAATAAAATGTTATCAAAGATATAACGATATTTAAATTCATTACAGAGGAATGCGAAGCGAAGAACAGCTATATAACCTGCGATCGCTGTACAGAGTCTGTACATAAACAACTGTATGAATTACATCAAATGGAAGATTATTGTCGAGGTAATTGAAGGATACACTGCAGTCCTTACATACAATACGGTATACATAATTTTTGTGAGGGCATCGTAAGTAAAAAAGGTTGATGTTAAGAATGTTAAGGACGTTCGAAAGAGGTTGATAGCAGTTGATGAATGAGGGAATGTCATCTGGGTTCCAGTATTTTTTCAACGGTACGTGGTCTTGATTATGGAGTTTGAGGAATAGAAATCAAAAAAGTCATGTTGAGTGTTCTCATTTCTGGACAAATGAAATCGTTGAAAGTGGGAAACATGTTGATGACCCTCAATAGGTTTGAAAAATTCTTTGTTCATTTTAAGGATTATCTTATCAGTATGCAAACGGAAACTATGCTCCTTATCGCACTAGGTCAGGAAATGATATAGGAATATGAGTTGGCCGTACTTAAGTTGCAATGCAATTGATTGGTATTTGGTGATGCTAAACTCTGAGCAATTCTTAATGTATCAAACAGAAAACCTCTCGAGGTCTTCTTGAAGGGGAGCGCTTACAACCTTTGGTATGTTGAAAAATACAAGTTCTTCTGGGTGTGATGGCATTACTAATCTTCTACTCAAAAACATTGCCTGTTTCTTAGTTGATATTTTGGCGCACATATTTAATAACAGCATTTTTTCTGGAGTATTTCCTTATGCCCTAAAATGTGCTGATATATTTCCTTTCTTTAAAAAAGGATCTGCTGATGATCTGAGTAATTATAGGCCTATATCACTTTTGCCTTCAATAAGCAAGATCTTCGAAAAAGTTGTGAAAAAGAAAGTGTTGAGCTTTTTAAATAAAACTAAATTTTTCAGTTCTGTGCAATTTGGTTTTCAGAAGGGTAGATCTTCTGAAGAAGCTCTTTTACATTTATGCTCTCAAATTTTTGCCAACCTGGATAAAAAGAAGCATTCAGCTGACTTGTTTGGCGACATTGCCAATTTGGTAGCGCAAAACAGTTTTGATGCCGAGATCTTCTTTCATGCAAGTGACTGCCCAAGATTTACACTCGCACACTGCACTTGCAATACAAGTTTGTCATCTTGCACTTGTTATAGTTGTGAAAGCTGCAGTGATAATTGTTTCCAAATTGAGACTGTTAATGAATTCAAATATTTGGGGCTTCTCATTGACTCAAAGATGACTTTTAAAACCCACTTAGAAAATTTGAGAAACTATTTTCGCGGAACTCTCAGAAACTTCTAAAATTCTATTATGGAATCTTTCATTCTCGATTACAATATGGTATCACCTGCTGGGGAGGAGCTTACTTCAATAAAATTCAGCCACTCTTGTTACTTCAAAAAACACCTTTTGAAGAAACTTTGCCGTAAACCGTTGTTCAAGGATTTGAAAATTCTTCCGGTCCTCCATTTATACTGTTACAAAGTGCCAAGAACTTTCTTTAATAGGTCAGGAAATCTTATTTTCAGACAAGTCTTCAATCACAATTTACATGGCAATTCTTTAAATCAGGCAATTCTTTAAATCATATACCAGCGTTTCGTTCAACCGCGTTTCGTAAATTTTATTACGAGTAGTATTGTCTCATGTCGACTATTCAACAAACTTCTTCATCCTATCAGAACAATTTCACATTATCCTGCGTTTATGAAATATGTAAAAAATTGGCTTTTTTGTTTTGATCTCAAAAGTATTGAATCCTTGTTTGATGTTCTGCTCTGATATTCTGGTGTATTGCTTCATTTCAATTATCTTTATCTTTTATTGCCAACTTGTTTAAAATGTCGTAATTCTTGCTTTTAATATGTAAAGTTTATTATCAGGGTCACACCACCTACTATTGTTTTGAGTACTATTTGATAAAGTTTTAAAGTGGCATTACCTCTATTTTTTTTATTAAATACTTATGCCACTATTATTCCTCTTAGAGTTATTGTACTCAAATTTATTTGTGAAAATGAACAATTATGAGGAGAAAATAAAATAAACTAAAAAAAGAAAAACTAAAAAGTCTTAGGATGAAGAATTAGCTTTGAAAAATTTCATATAGTCTAGGTAGAGGGAAACGAAGTGGTGTTTAATGATTTAAAAAGAAACCCAGGTGGCTGTCTTGTGGAACATCAGATGTGGCCAAAATGATATCTATGTATCTTATGAATATGGGTTCAAAGCCATGGAAATACAATTTGAAAAGGATCGATTTTGCATTTTTCCCAGAAAACTCCGACCGTATTCCTATATAGTAATTGAATTGTTTCAGGGAGCAGTTAATCACAATTTCTTCAATTTAAACCCACCCATATCCTTGACGTTTTCATGTGCCAACGGTCTTGAAACCCTGTCCTATAAATGTGTCTATAGCTGTTTTTTCTAATCTGCTCAATCTGTATTAAAAGTATCATCCCAATTCCCTAGCCCTTCCGATTGTATTCTAAGCAATCAGTCATCTTGCGTAATTTTTGTTGCCTGAAAAAAGGAATGTCTTTCGCGCGTGGCTGATATTGAACCCCGAATCATCCGATTTGGAAGCCAATACACTACCGCTTAAGTCACACACGGTCGTCCTCGATTAACTCATTGTTGGAGAGTCCCATCTAGCCCAGTGAAATTAAACTTTCTGATCTAAAAAATTATATAATCTAAAGTTTTTTAATCGGTTTATTTTGGTGTTTTAAAAAAAATATTTGAACTCGAGAACGAGATCACTGTCGCATTAGAAAATGCTTTTTTTTTTACGAATACCACTTTAATCAAAAAGTTCCCGGGGGACACCACCGTGTGGCGCTCCCATTATTCCGATTTGAGTTCTGTTGTTTTTTGTTAAGTTGGTAAATCTGTTGTTGACATTCCCTCTAAATCTTAGCTTCATAGCTTGACATTTGCAAAAGTTACGTAGCCAAGAGTACATCTATCTCTGTGTGTGTTGGCGATTTTTTACAATTTTAGAAATGGATTTAAATTTGCAGCAACGAACTTGTATTAAATTTTGCGTAAAAAACGAATTTAATGGTGCGCGAACGTTGGAAATGTTGGAAAAGTGTTTCGGCAACGATTCTCTAAAGAAAACGGTCGTTTACTAGTGGCACGAACCGAGCGGTTCAAAAGTGGTCGTGAGTCAATCGAGTTCATCATAAACGCAGTGGCAAACCATCGACATCGAAAACCGACGAAAACATTGATGAAGTAAAAGAAATGTTGGTCAATAACCGCAAATTAACCATCAGAGAGATAGCGGAGGACTTGAACATTGCCTATGGATCCGTCCAAGACATTTTGGTAAATGATTTTGGTTTCCGTCGTGTAGCAGCAAAGTTGGTGCCAAAAGACCTCAATTTCATGCAAAAAAGAGACCGTGTTGACGTCGCAAAAGAGATGATTCGCGAGGCTGAATCCGATCCCACATTCATCAAAAGGATCATTACTGGAGACGAGACGTGGGTTTATGAGTACGACACGCAATCCAGACATCAGGCAAGTGATTGGCGTTCACGAAATGAGCCAAGACCAAAAAAAACACGTCGTTTTCAGTCAAAAAAGAAGGCAATGCTCACGGTTTTCATGGATTACAACGGTGTAGTGCATCATGAATTTTTGCCAGAAGTCCAGACAGTAAACAAAGAGTATTACTTGGGCGTTATGAGATGCTTGCGTGAAGCAATTCGCCGAAAGAAACCAGAATTGTGGGCAGAAAACTCGTGGATTTTGCACCATGATAACGCACCGTCGCACAGTGCTGTCATTATTCGTAATTTTTTGACGAAAAATGCAACAAATACCACCGAATTCACCTGATTTGGCTCCCTGTGACTTCTTTCTGTTCAATCGAGTTAAAAAACCACTACGGGGAACGCGTTTCAGCAGCCGAGAGGAAGTAATGGAAAAACCGCAGGAAGCACTAATGGACATACCGAAAACCGAATATAAAAAATGTTTCGAGGATTGGTTCAAGCGCTGGCATCAAGTGTGTTGCAGTCAATGGGGTTTACTTTGAAGGGGACAATATAGATTTAGATGAATAAACTTGTATTTTAAATTTTCTGAATAAATTCTTGATCAAGGTGGTATCCCGGTTTCTATGGCCCGGAGTATTAAGATTATTATAAAAATATTTTATTCATTATGTAGGTACATTTGCCTGATTGTCAGATCTAGAGAAAACCATATCTAAAAATAATAATGTTTTTATGTGTATATAAAAGCAATACATACTTGTATGTGTAAAAAATGTATGCCTCATCTTCGTCTTTATCAATATCATGTATTTCTATTTCGTCGTCATGTTGTTGAAATTCTACATCTTCACCATGTTTTTCATTTTCACATATACTATATTTGACATTAACAGATCCATGGGATTAATGTCATCATCATGTGGTATCACTGCAGACATAATAGCATGACTTATTGTCGCCCACTTGATTTTCAAATTATCCTTCTTTCCTTTTTTATCTTTGAAAACCACTTCGTCAACATTTCACCAAGAGTAGGATATGATTCAATGTTAACAATGGCTCTATGGATGTCTTCTCTTATACTCGTAATTGCTGCAGCAGCTTCAATAATTTGTAAACGTTCTTCCCCTGATTATAATTTTTTATTTTCGTACCTAGCGTTAGAAAAAATATTCGCTTGAGTATCACGATAGCATATCATACTAATTTTTTTCGGCTTCACTACAATATGTATAATAATCTAAGTCATTGATTTGTATGCATTAAAACAATGGCACAGAATCTGCATTTGATCAGGATCAATTTTCATGATCCAAAAATTGGTTCGTGTTATTCCTCACTAGGCTACATTTTCATTCGTGAAAGTTGGTACAACTGTTGATGATTGTCAGGCGTTCGCGTTACCACGTAGAATATGAAATATTATTTGGAAACATTTCCTATGTTCCAATAAATTAATATTAGTTGGTTCTGGCTTTATTTTGAAGATACGTTCATGCCATTATGTGTGGAATAGCACATCACTCAAATGGCCACTTCGGCTTCGCTGGCAGTGCTTCGAGCAATCGGTTCAATTTTTGATGACTCGGTCCAATATGTGCAGCGCTATACAGGCAATAGCGTGTCGAATGTTGGTCTCGAGCTCGTCCAAAGTGGTTGTCCCAGAGAAAATAATCCAGTGGTGTCAAATCGCATGATCGCGGCGGTAAATTGATGAACGCTCCCCATGAAATGATCCAGCAGCCAAATTTCTCCTGCACAACTTCGAGCGATGCATTACTTGCATGGCATGTAGCGCCATCTTGTTGGAACCACAGCTCGGATATATCGATGTTGTTGAGCTCTGAGCACAGAAAGTCGGTTAACATCGCTCTATACCTGAGACAATTGACGGTAACAGTGTCTCCTTCTTCATTTCGATAGGAATAAGGTCCGATGATGCTGCCATGCCATAAACCGAACCAAACAGTCAATCATTGTGGATAAATTGATGCTGGACCAAACACTTGTGGATTGTGTGTGCTGAAATAATGACAATTTTGCTTGTTGACATAGCCGCTAAGCCAAAAATAGGCCTCGTTCGAGAAGATGACTTTTTGACCATAATCCGGATCGCCGGCTAACATTTCCAGCGTCCAATTAGCGAACCCACGGCGTTGTCTATGGTCGTCCGGCTTCCATTCTTACGTTAGCACAATTATATATGGATGTGGACTGAAATCCAACCGCAAAATAAGTCGGGTTGACTCTCTGGGGATGCCCAATTCATCTGTTCGGCGCCGAATCGACATTTCTGAGTCTTTTTCGATACCAGCCGCTATGGCGGCTATGTTTACTTTATTTCACACCAATCTCTATCTGGTTGGTTGCTTAAGATCCAAAAGAGTGTACTCACGCTCAAACTTTTCCACGGTTCGACGAATTGCCTGCACACTGAAGCCATAATGACGACCGAGCTCATGAAATTCACGTCGCGTATTTACACCTGAGCCGGAATTTCACTAATAGTTTTTAATAATTTGCCCACGTTCGACAATCGAGAACGATGCATAATGAAATGGCAAGCCTTACTGAATATTTTGACAGCTGGATGCCATTGGTACCTTTGACAGCTGCTGAAACTTGGTGGTATCTATTGGAAAAACTATCATTGGTATCTGGTCACCCGTTAAAATTGCGAACCTTAAATTAAACATTCACAGCATCGGAGGACAGTTCGGTTTGACGTATGTGATTGAAACAGGGATGTCAAAGGCGGACGACGAATTGGATGACCCTATACAATTAACATATACATGTATAAAATATATATAATATATAATAGTTGATATACAGGGTCACAGTCACCGCCGCAGACGAAAACCAGGGGTTTCTAAAGTATTTTTAAGTCGAAAAACTTAAGAGGTAATTGCCTCGTTCTCGCTTCCTTTTCGAATTATAACGGTTTTTATAATTTTTGGTTTCGTTTCTTTTAATTGGCTCTTACTTTGCCAAACTGCAACCACAGCGAGCATCGCAGGATGTTGTGTCACTTATGCCTAGCACACCTAAGTGCTTTGTAAATGTATAATGCCCTGTCACGACGCCAGTAAGCAACCTGCAGTCCTTCCTGCTGAGGGACGGCAGGAAGGCCGCTGACTTCCTAGATACGTCGGGAAGCATTCGTTTTGTCTGCCTGCATCCCGGGGAGCTATGCCATATGCAGTTGTGCTCATATGAAACCCAACCTAACGTAGGTGCGAGTCCTGAAAAACTCTCCTCTGAACCTTGTCTAGCAAGTTCATCGGCGATTTCATTTCCCGCGATTACATTGTGACCTGGCTCACTGAATTTAGCCTTCCGACTGCGTGCAGTGATCTCTTGCATCCTTGAACTAGCTTGGCAGTCGTAACAGAGTCGCTGCTGATGCAAATGCTTCGCCCCCTCCACCGGTTCTCCGCAATATAGTTCGCTGCCAGTAGGATTGCGTAAATCTCCGCTTGGAAGACAGATGCGAGCTTTCCTAAGGTGAAGTGAAATCGAACGTTGTCGTCCTCCAGAAAGACACCAGCGCCAGATCCTATATTGGTTTTGGAGCCTACGGTGAAGGCCCGACTACATTTTCCTGGCTCAGCTTCTGGCCGAAAACAGTCCCGGGCACAGGGAAAATTGATTTCGCGGCAAGGTCATAAAAGCTCCAGTGCGTGTTGTACCAAAGACCACTTCTTTTTAAGCGGAAGACGGGTTTGAGAGTGCAGCCGATGATATGAGATTCATCAATGCGTCTAGAGCGGAGCCAGGAGTGCTGGGGAAATCCCCCATGCATCCGAGACAAACCGTTCCTTGGAGTTTGGTAAAAGCAGCAATCACATATTTTCGCGAGAGCTTATTCCACCAGACAACCGACGCATAGGATATAATTGGCCTTACCCTAGCCGTATAGATCCAAAGGACTTTTCTCGGTGATAGGCCCCATAGCTTCTTTGGAGAATTGGATGGCGATGCCTTGAAACACTAGATTAGTCAGACCAAGCAGTTGGTTTGAGGGAAGGAGACCCGCTGATTAGCCTTGTGAAAGTTTTAAAAGTTGTAAAAATTGTAAATATTCTTGTGAGTTATGAAAATTGACAATAGTTGATAGAGATAGGGGTCAAATCTAACAGATGCGTTAATCGGATCTGCTGTGGAAATGAAATCCAACTGCCAAGTCGTGTAGTTTGAGGCGGACTAATTTAGCATAGAATTGCGTATGAAGGGCGACATAACAAGAGGCATTTGGATCAATGGAAAACGATTCCTCATCTGATGAAATCCATTTCAGTTGAGACATATTTAAGCCAGATAAAGATATCATCTGTTTTTTGTATTCAACGTGAATATCTGTCGTGGAGACTTGAGCTCATGGGATGCCCATACATCCATGCGACTGGCCATCGCTTACCATCTTTCGATAATACCAAAGTCGGAACATGTGTTGTGTTCACCAAGCCCATCTAAAACCTCTTGATGATCTATAGTCACGGCACCCAGTACTTATTTGCAATTCTACATCAGGTCAACCAACTTTGGAAGACCCTTCCCACGATTTAGCCAGCATGTCGCTCCAACTAGGGGCCTACTTCTACCGGACTAAAGTCCGAGGGCTCTGACTCCTATGATATAGACTTGCCGTTCAAGATGAACCCCATAACCGAACGCTCAAAATGTTACTTGTTAAATTGTATTTTCCTTCAATGCCGTCAATCAGAAAGCCTTTACGATAAGATCAGTACTGTTCTACCTCCATTTATTATTAGACTACGTCTATCGGTAAGATTCAATAGGTTTGGGGTAAGAACTTAACAACACGACATAATTTTAAAGTATAAAGACGAAAATAGAGAGCACTTAAACTAACCCCCGATAAGACCGGAATTCAGAATTTTGTTTAATTGTAATTTTATTTTTCATTACCTTTTCCAAATATCAATTGTTCTGTTCAGTTCTCTCCCAAATATCTGTGATCTACTTTCAAGATTTGACTTTAAGATTTCTTTTCTTTTCTTTTTTTTTTAGAGCTTAAGACAGGCGCTGCTCGTTGTCCACTTTGCCACGATGATGTTCATCTACCATTAGACGGCGGCTGGAAACTGCATTTACTAAGTTCATCAGGCTGTCCCGGCAACGCTCGACGAAGAGTAAAAAAGCAAACAAATTAAGCAAATTTGTATTAACATTCGCTTAAATCGTTTAAAACGCAAACAATTTAAACTTACGTAACTGCGCTCTTTTGCCTTCTTTTCAAAAAATCAATCAATTGATGTTTTGAAAATAATTAATAAAGAACTATCAATAAATGCTCGTTAGGGAAATGTGCAATTTTAAAACCAATTACATTAAATCACATCACAATTTTTTGAGCTTACAACAAAAATACAATACAAATGTTTTTCAAAAAAAAAAGAAAAAGAAATCAAATATGTACGAGTATATCTAATATATATTTTTAGTCATTTAAAACAAAATAATAAAAAAAAATTCACAAACATTATGCAGAAAAAATTAACAACAGTAAACGTTTAACCGTCACAAATGTATCACCTATTAATTTGTAATTTATTTAACTTATAGATCAATTAAATTTCCTAATTTAAATATTACAATATACAACTTGTGTTATTAGCTTCTTGAATAGTTTAACTTAATTAATTCGATTTTATGTATGAGTATCATAGCTAGATAGTCAAGTCCTAATTTAAAAAAAAAAAAGGGCACATGATGTCTTACGTTAACTAATTTTTTCTACTTCGTTGTGATTGTTATTCGGTTTTCTATTTTTATATTCATATAAGAAGATAATTGATTTTGTATACTCTTAGTTAAATAGTGCATATAATTCACTTTAGCGTTAAGATATCATATGGTATACAAGTATCATATTTGAACAGTAACTATATTTTTCTGTGAAATTTTTATAGTTATGTAATATTTTTGCAAGTATGTAGTTTTGTTTAAGATCGACTTTGTTTCTTTCTCTCCGATTATTACGTCCGTTTTACAAATCCCATCCAGTAAGTATAAAGAATAACAAAATACAAGACAACAGATAAAACATATTTAAATAGAATGAAATAAGCAAATCATATGGTAACTTCAATTAAGACATTTGAATAAAAACTATTATGCAAAAGTTTATGCTATTTGTTTCACAAATTCCAAGTATTTGCACAGGTTGCTTTTTACGCGGGAACGCCTAGACCACTAGAGGCTCTCTTTGATATGCTGGCTTGATATACTATCCTCTATTGAAGATCAGATGGGCTAGCTTTAGTGTAAGATACAGAAACAAGGATCAGATATGTATATGAACTTCTGATGAGCCTAAACCATTCATATATATACGAGTATGTATATTTCTTTCTTCAAAATTGGCTTTGAAAAACTTGGAAAATTTATGATGAGAGACTTAGAACAGAGCAAAGAACAAAATTTGTTAAATTTTATTTTGAGAGGCAGCATTCGATTTTTCTGGCATATCGTAACTTTTTTATTGTTCGAAATGCGTCTAGGACTCCAACAATTTATCGATGGGTTCAGCGTTTTCAGCAACAAGGGGTTGTCTGTGATCTTCCACATGCAGGGAAACTCAGGCCGTTCGAAATGAGGTAAACATTGCTCGGGTGCAAGCAAGTATTGAGGAAAAGTCCGAAAATTCCACCAGATAAGAGCCTGCGAGGGTCATATTATGCAACAGAAAAAAAAACAAAACACTAAATGGCCATAACTCCTAAACAAGGAGCCCGCGGGAGTCATATTATGCACCAGAAAAAAAATATTTCAAAACACTAAAATGGCCATATCTCCTAAACTGGGTGTCTGCGGGGGTAATATTTTGCACCAGAAAATAAAAAATTCAAAACACTAAAATGGCCATATCTTCTAA
This sequence comes from Volucella zonaria, assembly GCA_963966105.1. Classification (NCBI taxonomy): domain Eukaryota; kingdom Metazoa; phylum Arthropoda; class Insecta; order Diptera; family Syrphidae; genus Volucella; species Volucella zonaria. Next base: position 42,135,638 of record OZ014531.1, read on the forward strand.
ACTGGGCGTCTGCAGGGGTAATATTTTGCACCAGAAAATAAAAAATTCAAAACACTAAAATGGCCATATCTCCTAAACTAGGCGTCTGCGGGGGTCATATTATGCACCGGAAAAAAAAATCAAAACACTAAAATGGCCATATCTAGTAAACTAGGCGTCAGCGGGGGTCATATTAGTGTTTTGAAGTTTTTTTTTTCTGGTGCATAATATGTCCGTCCACAAGAATACTCTGTCAAAGTGTATAGAGTGACTGCTTTGAATGAACTTAGGAAGTCTGACTCCATGAACCGCCGCTTCCAGTTCCAATCGCGGTATGAAAAGAGTTTTGATTGGAGCCACTCTTGTTTTTGCGCTTATAAGTGAGCATTCTACCTGATCCATGTTTGAAGTTCTTATATAGGCTACTGCGGCGAACGCATCCTCACCCGCATCCACGAATACATGCAACTGCACACAACTTCCGTCTCCGGGTTGAAGATTGTTAAAGTACTTTCGGTTGACATGTAATAACTTTATTTTAGGAATGAGACTTGACAAGTTTCTCCATTTATCAAACTGTCGATCTTTCATTTCTTCATCCTAATCTACTCCGGAGCGCCAGATTTCTTGTAGAATAATTTTAAGATATATGGTGAAATTGGATCGAAGATGCACATGAGTGCCTTTAAGACTTCGCGTGTTTTAGGAATGCGCGCGCCGCTCATAACGTAATTGTCCATCTTACTTGACTTCTATGTATAGGCGAATTGATCAGTGGTTGGTGACCACCACATTCCGAGTAACTTTTCAAAGTCGCTTTGAGTGTTACCTTTAAAGACCCTTTTTTGATTCAATGTTTCCGATTGAAGTGCTTTTAAAACCCTTGATGAATTTGAGATAAACTTTCCTATCTCAACACCTCATTTACCAGATTTATAGTCTCCTCCTCTGTGGCATCACTGTCTAAAAAGTCGTCGACATAGTGATTTTCTATAATCGCCTTTGATGCTCTTGGGTACTGTCTCTCAAATTTCTGTACATTTTTGTTTATGATAAATTGAGCGCATCATGGTGAACATGTTGACCCAAAAGTCATGACCTGCATTTGAAGTACTTCAATAATTCCAGTTTTTAAATTCCGCCATAAAAATCGTTGAGCGTTTTTATCCTCTTCTAGTATTCTTACCTGATGAAACATCTCGTGTATGTCTCCCGATATTGCAAACTTCCTTTCTCTAAGCCGAAAGAGAACCGGTGGAAGCTCTGGTACATTGTCCGGTCCTTTTAGTAAAAAGGAATTGAGCGATACTCCTTGGACTTTCGCTGCAGCATCCCATACTATGCGCAGCTTATCTGGTTTGTTTGGGTTTGTGACAGGAAAAATTGGTAAGTACCATATTGGTGGTTTAGTGTTGTTGACTTCATGTTCCTCTAACCTTTTTGCGTATCCATTTTTTTCGTATAGTTCGATTTGATCATTCGATAGGTTTGCATGCATTACTGTAATTCCACAGAAGAGGTACGGCATATCGGTTGCCGGTATGCTTTCTCTTCTAGCATTTGAACAGACCTATCATCTTCATTTGAGATCATCCCTTTTATCGGCTTCGTGCTTACGCTCTCCAAGGAAAAAAATTGCTTAACTGTCTCATGCATACGTACTATAAATCGATTTTACTTTGACAATCGCAAATATGAATATTGATTACGCTTTCTCCCTTTAAGTTTGGTTTGGTATCCGCCGAAGATGAGCCGAAGAGTGTCCATCCTAACCTGGTTTTGATGGCAGCTGGTTCAGAAGCATTGCCTTCTCGTGTCTTAAGAGGCATGCCCAGCTTCCAGTGTTGCAAACCTATCCGGATCTGAGGCTTCACATTCCGATAGGATTTTATTGGAAGTCCTTTTAAGTGGCTGTGTTTTTCCATTAGAGCGCGAGCATCAACGGATTGTTTTCGGAAGATCAAGTGAACTTACCGTATGCACATTTGAAAGCAAAAATCTTTGGTTTACTCCCTGTGCCGATATTTTGAAGGTTATCTTTTTAGACGATTCTTCAAGACGATGGGTATTTGACGTCCACCTAAAACATATTATCTCCTTTTGCATTGAGTAATATTGCTAATTCTTCATTTACAAGTGTAACTGATGATCCGTCATCAATGAAACGAAAGTATCCACTGACTTGTTGTTGTAGTGTACGCTTACGGGAAAATTTTTGAAAAGTGTAATCACTGCATCTGGATGATGAATTGTACCAGTGTAAAATCCACCACCTTGTATATCTCTTATAGTTGGCTGTTCTGTGTTCGTGCTGAAATTATGCCTTGCGCTCGGCAGTGCCGCATTGCTATGCAAAAGCGAGTTGTGCCGGTAGGTACATCCATCAATCCCGCACAATTGCGACGAGAGACAGCGACGATTACCATGTCGACGTAAGCACGTTCGACAAATATGTAAACGATTAACTAGGTTCCATCTTTCTTGTAAGGACATCTTTGAAAAGTGTTCGCATGAATCAAGCGTTGTACAGTTGCGCTTACACGCATAGCACTCAACTTGAGTTCTTGTTTCTTGGTGCATAGCTATGATTCCTTTCGTTTTTTTATTTGTCCTTGGTTCGCCCTGATCTTGAACGTGACCTCCGACGCAGCACTCGCTACTTGAGAAAGCCAATAGCTAAATCGACGAAAGACACCGTCTGCTTGTACATTCTCCTATTTAATCTAATTTGCACTGGTAACTTCTCTACTAGTTCTTGAGCGCACATTCCAGTGGCTTCCATTATGGGGCAGACATTGTCTATCCCGAGTGAAAAGTCGAGTTGTATCTAGTTTGTCGTACTTAGGCACAGGTGCCCTTCTAATCTTCTCTAAGAGCAACTGAATAATGAGTTCAGGCCGACCAGATAACATGTGTAATGTTTTGATAACATCTTCGACCAGATTTGGATGAAGAAGCCTAAAGCGAACGACCTCCAGAGCCTCTCCTTTCAGGCATCGCTGAAGACGAAGCATGTTTTCATACTGCTGAAGAATTTCTCCACCAACTTATAAAGAGGGGCCACTCGTCTGACCTCCCAGAAAACGTCAGCTGTTGTTTTGACATTATTTGTCTAACTGCGATTTGAGAGTTGTTAAGCACTGACTCTTCACACTTCGCAGCTACCACAGTTCTATATGCTTCGGTATAATGCGGCTTACTACCTAACCACAAATTGAAGGAATTTATGTGATTTTTTGGCTTATCACTCGCGCACTTGTTTTCTGGCTTTTTAGACGTTTTGTCTACCCACTCACAAATTCGATTAGTGTCGACCGGTTCAGCAGCAATTGAGCCTTGTTCTTCATAACAATTAAGTTGATTTAGAATTGCATACATTTTATCGATATAGTCTCTATCACGTTGCTCTTGAAGCTTACGTTCCTCTTCTAACCTCCTTAATTGCATTTTCATTCTTCTAGCATCAGATGATTTGGATGCATTAGACGTCTTATCGCTTAATGAATTGTTGTTGGTGTCTTGACAATTGGTTTTAAGAGCTGGAATGCAGCGGCGATTCGATGCTGATGGTTCTGGAGCATTTAAGTTGGTGTTGGCAATTGCGAATGGTGCTCCACCGGCATGTGAAGAGGCATTATCGCACTGGTAGTTGTTTTTTACGAGATTTCGGATTCTGTTCTGCTTGTTGCTTCGACATACAGCTACAGCAGTGAAAATCCTTATCTTCTATGTCAGATGTGACGCCGACGCAGGTGAAGTGAAACCAGCTTTTACAGGAGTCACATTGCACCATTGGACCCATGCTGTCAGGGTCGGAGCTTCCTTACAATTTTGAGCACTGATGGACGACGAATGAGATTGTGAGATCGACTACTAGAATTATTATTTTGATTCATTATGACTTACCTTGTGTCCAGATCGATGTGATTGTGAAGGCAAATTTACGTACATATATTGGTGATGGTTTGTGTGTACTCTGATTCTCGAATTCCGATGGAATTGATGTTTATCCACTTGTGCCAATAGAAGCACGATCGGTACAGTTGGCGAAGAAATGCGACTTGATGACACAATAGAATTGGTTGGTTGTCCACGTGCGCCAATATGCAGCAAAGTCAGTACAATTTGTGATTAGATGCGACTAAATCGCTAGCATTTATAACGTTTTATAAATGTAAATTAAAGTACTATGTTGAATTAAATTCTAACATATTTGTACATATGTACTAATTGAAATAAAAGAAAAAAAAACCGAATTTCTGAAATTCAAGAGCTGCTTAAAACTAGCTCTTTAATTTACCTGTAAAGGATATTCTTTTTATTATTTCACATTTTAATTATTTTAGCTTAGGAACTTACATTTAGTTTTAGGTTTATTTTAAATCGTATGGAATTTTATTTTTTTTTATTTAGAAAGATATAGATTTAAGTAGATTAATATTTCTTAATAAAATTAAATTTGGTGCTGCCTTATCGCCATCCAGGTTGAGAAAGAAAGAAAAGCTATTGAAGGAGGCCGCCAAAAAAGTCAATTGGCGGGATGTTTGACACTTGGTTTCGTCAAATATTTTTTGGCAATACCAAGCTTGGCAGTGCAGCCAAGTTCGCCTAAAATTGTTGTCAACTATCCAACTGAGTTCTTGAATTCACTAAGTGTGTGGCCTGAATTTAGAAAGTCCGTGTTTCTTTCTGATTTATTCGTATATGCCACAGGCAGAAAAACAAAAAAATATTGTTTTGTATATCCAACAGCACTTCAATAAATAAAATAAAATATAAAAAATAAAAAATAAAAGTGTTCTTATACACATGTATGCTGACTTTTTCTTAAATTCGATTTTATTAATGCGTGGCAACGCGCGCCGGGTAAAAAAAACGTGTATCATACGGTACGGGCAGTGACTGAATGTATGTAACAACTGATGGATAGCGGGTTGTGAGTGAAAATTTTGTTGGTGCACTGTTTCATATTGTTGTAAGGGCATAACACCTACAGCAATTTGATTCGGTAAACCATCGTCAGAATTTTCACTTCGCAACCTTGCTTAGTATCGTCGGTGTTTGTGTTTTTTGTGTTTGTTTTTATTTTCCTGTAATGACTCGGAAATTTAGGGTGGACATTGCGAACATACGCAGGATAAAAAGTAATCACTTTTCTCCGTATTTCCACGTCTATAAATTCAAGCCAGCTGTTTTGGCACTTAGTGAAACACAGGTAGATCCCCGCCCTCACCTGTCAGATCACTCTGATCTGAAGCTACCTGGCTACGAACTAGTGCCATTATTCTTCTCTCACCGCGGTTCCGCCATTTACGTGCGTAGTGATGTAGCTTACCAAACTGCACCACAATCCGGAATTCAATTTCATGTGGTTAAAATTCCATCTCCGTAAGCAAATTATCCACTACTGCTTAATTTACAGAAGCCCCAAACTGGACAGCAATTCGACTTTTAATGAGTTTGATGCGCTGCCTGACTGAATTCAAAGAATTGTATCCCTGTATCCTCATACTAAAATTGTTATTGCGGGCGATTTCAATATACACAATTATGGGTGGCTTCGACATTCTGGACAGACAACACCCAAAGGACGGTGTGTTGAGATCTTTGCTGCGGAAAACAACTTAACGCGACTTGTAAATGAACTCACTCGATTACCAGACGTTGACAGTCATACCGCCAACACCCTTCTTAACAACTTCTTTAGGAATTTTAACTGGTCGTTATGTTTCCTCGATAATGTCCTGGATGCCGCTGTTGACATGATCATAGAAACTATTCTCTTTGGAATGAGACGCTTTATCCCTCATCGGATGAAGAGTACCAGAAAATGGATGATACGACTCGAGCTGTAAAGAGGCTGTCAGGGATAGCGAAATGTTTTTTCGGTCCTACAAAACCAACCCGACAGAGGAAAAGCGAAAAATGTTTAAACGAGCCAGAAATGACTGCAACGTCTTTCTCAACCGTGTGAAATTCCAATACGACCAAAAACTGAGGCAAAAAACACTGCAATGTCCCAAAGGCAGTAAAAATTGTTGGTCATTCGTCAAGAACATTAGAAATTCTACCTCATCCTCCTACACTGGAGTGTGTCGAATCTTCAATGGGCCGAATCCACTTTCGCACTCGTGTAGTAGCAAGAGTACTTAAAGATCTTAACACAAATTCACGCTGGTAAAATCAGTGCGTAAGCTTTTTCATCAATCTTATTCTTTAGGACTTTTTCCGAGCAGATGGAAAACAGGATTTGTCCAGCCCGTCCTTAAAAAAGGCGAATATTCTTTTCTCTCCTCTTACAGACCCATTGCACTGACGTGCAATTTGTCAAAGCCTTTAAGTACACTATGCAAAATGCATTCCCGTCTTTTACATCGAGCCAGTCAAACTTTTGTTTCCATTCCATCTTGAAGCCCCTGGAATAGGGAGTCCGGCTTGCCGAGGGTTCCTCGGGACGGCCCTGTTCGATATCACCACTTCTAAAAGCAAACATTCTTATGTAAATGAAATGAATTGAACTTGCATTTAAATTCTTTACTTTGGCTCTTCATCGTGCATTTGATCTTCTCTTACAGACTGTGACTGTGATAACTTTGGCCTCTTTGTAATAAATCTATACGCAGGTAATTGAAACAGCAAAGTTGAGAATGGAATTGGTTTTTGATTCAATTATTTCTTACCTATCCATGAAGCCAGAATATATAAACAAATTTTTGTCGACACTACAGCTTAAGTCCAGATAAATTGACGCCGTGACGCGTTGCAAAGAAAACAAATTCTGGCAGCAAGAAAAAGGACAAAGATGTGCGTACATATAGATTTACTATACTGGATGGAGTGAAAAGCGACCTCATTGGGAATTAAAATTTTTTTTTTTTAAATGTTTTTTTATATTGTTCAATATAGTCCTCTTTTAGTTTGATCCACTTATTCCAGCGATTTTCCAACTTCTTGATCCCGTCCGAAAAGTAATTTTCCGGAAGGTCTGCAAAATACTCCTTCGTGGCGTCGATGATTTCCTCGCGTGAGTTGAATTTTTTATTGATGAGCCATGTTTTGAGGTTTGGGAAGAGATAACAGTCCGAGGGATCCAGATCCAGTTACCAATCGACGCCAAAAGTCCGCCCGATTCCGCATCAGCAAGTCCAAACACTCTTTCGAAGTGCTTTCTCCTTCGCGGCAGGATAAATTTTTCGTATGCAGAATATTGCTCAAAATATGGCGTGTGGGCTCAGTACTAATCTTTGTGGTATCTGCTAGCTCGCGCACCTTCACTTTCCGGTCAGCCAACACCATTTCATGTATTTTTTTGACATTGTCCTCTGTAACCGCATCGGAGGGCCTGCCGCTGCGGACTTGATCGGTAGTGGAGTTGCGGCCACCACAAAACTCTCGAAACCAATATTTGACGGTGTAATCTGACGGAGCATTAGCCCCATAATATTTATCCAACTTTTCTTTTGTTTCCTTCGCCGTTTTGCCTCTCAAAAAATAATGTTTTATGAGAGAACGTCAATCGTTTTTGTCCATACTCAACATGATGTCAAACACGTCAATAACAATCAGCTGTCAAAACAAAACTAAAGACAGTATCGCACTGAAATTTGGCATGTATGCCTAAGTATGAACGGACTTCAAGGCATCATCTTTTTTGCAGTAGCAGTGCATTCTGGCGGTCAAGGAGATCATTTTTCACTCCATCTAGTACTACAAATACTCTGTATTGCGATTTGCGAACAAGAGGTATTCAACTTTCCATTGCAAATTGCATTTCCAGTCAAATTCAAACACATCCAAAGAAAGGCATACTGATACTATACTACTACTCTACTGCTTGTGTAGGATACGGTAGAATTGTCAAATAAGTAGGTGTCGTGGAAGTGTAGTGAATAGTTTGAAGATATGTTTGTTTAATTTTTTTTTTATTTGTGATTTGATTGTGATTACGAGAGTAAAAACGTAGCAAAATTGGATAGGGAAGTTTCGGTGTTCGAATTCCAGCCTCGCGCGAAACACATATCATTCATTTTTTCAGTTAACGAAAGTCAAGTAAGACGAGTAGTTGACTAGAAATTAACATCAAGCCAACTTCCACTAAGCATTTAGTCTCCCCATTAAATGTTGGATGCCACCCATTGAGAGAAATAACCACTGAGCCCAAAATCTTTTTTTTCCTCCATTCCATTTTCCAAAAAACTTAACACATGCTGAGGCATTATAAGCGTATTCATACCCACTTGAGTGTTAAGTACTTTTAAAAAAAAAAAGGGAGAGTGCGTAACAGCGTAGCAAATTTTACCTTTTTTGAAATCACGTAGCACGTAGTTTTGCTACGATCGCAGCAAAGTGGCACCACTGCTTTAGGCACGTGAAATATTGCTCTCAAGATTTTCCTATAAAACTTCACTAAGCTCCCACTATTTTTTATCCAATCTATTGCCAGGCGTACCAGTTTCCCAATTATATAACACTCCCTTACCATTGTAACATCCTTTTCATCTACCATTATTACAATCCACACTCCAGGCATATTTAGTTCAAAAGTTATAGGTCGCTTAGATGTGTCTCTGCTACAGTGGAGAGATGTATTCTGGACAATTTGGTTCGGTATCCTGATAGCTTACACCATTGGGAGCCATCTTTGGGAAATAAAAGCAACTACATAGAATGCAAATCAGAAGCAGACAACCAGGAAACTGCCACAACACCTTCCTCTATGAAAAAAAAAACAACAACAACATGCAGCATTTAGCTAATCTCCCTGAGTAAATCTACCCTTTGGCGAAACTGATTTAGTTTATATCCTCAAATAGTTTGCAAACGTAACAATTATTGTAGTCCTTTTGCTTCGTCTCTCTTGATGGTGTAGAATTGTCGTAGTCGTAAGGAAACCGATTTGTAGCAGCATCATGTCCTTGTAATCGATTTGACCACCACCACATCACAGTTCCAAATGATTTTCCAGTTGAACAGTCATCTGCAAACTCTTGTCATAATAATCCTCTACAACATGCCATAAGGATCATTGTGCCACAGCAAGTCTTGTCTCTATCTTTGCCCTCCACCATCTTTCTGACCACTTCAGCTCTACGCTCCACGCTCCTCAAATCCTTTGTCGTGAAACTGGAAGGAGCAGAACAGCTTATTTCGCTGGCAGTCAAATTTCTAAAGCGAAAGTGGTGTGTAATCAGTTTATTGGGACGAAGTTTTGTCATTTGTATGTCTTGCTGGTTCTTGTTTGGTTCGGTTGGCTCTGTTTCAGGGGTTGTATCTGCTCGAGTAGGACGGGATCAACCCCCAGTCTAAACAGCTTCTATATGGTATATTTGCAAATAGCCTGTGATGCTGAGGAGGGAACAAGGGTTTACTGAGATTGAATCGATTCATTGCCTGCTGCCACTATCGCTTTTGTTGATTTTGTTGATTTGGTTGATGGATGCTTTAGGTCTTCTGGTCGATGGTCAAAATCTGTTTGTTGTTTACTTGGTTTTGTGGAAAGTTTTAAGGGAATGGTGGCAAATAATGGGTAGATGGTCGACAAAAGGAGGGGCGGTAGAGCCATGGTAACACTGTGCCAATTACAGTTAACTGGAGTTGTTGTTGATTTTTGTATTATTCTCTTTGTGGGTAATTGTCATTTAGTTATCAGTTTAGGGAGCCTTAAGATTTATTTATTAAAAGGGGTTGCATTTAGGGGTAGTACCAATGGATAGATATCGGAATTAGTTGAACACTTCGGGATGCCGACTATTTGTCTGTAGAAGGACACGCGTTTTATGTTAGACATATTGTTTGACAGCTCAACTCTTGGGCCTACCTTGGCTGACATTTGATGCTAACACTCAGTGAGTGTCTGTATTTTGAGGCAAACTCGCCGTTTAGAAGGTAATGGCTCCCAACTTTTACACCAAATTGATGGTTAGGACGGTACAAAAGGAATACAAGCGGTAAGGTGGCTTTTGTCTTTTCTCCTCTTCATAGGAAAAGCAGTTAGCACAGTAGTTCAAATCAAGATGGATGCCTCGTATTGGTCAGTGGGAGCACCTGTGATCCATCTGTAGTGAGAGATGGCAGAGACGCTACCGATTTCTTCCAAAGGTTGATAACTTTATTCAATCTGTGATCTGACAATGTGACTTGCGAAAAGACCCTTTAACCGGCAGACCGGCAAGGGATAGATTTAGATCGATTACATTGTGTGAATATTCCTGATGCAAGTGCATCCCTTCCTAAAATTATATAAAACGCAGACGACTTTGAGAACTGGGATCCCAAAACAAGACGATTCCTATCTTCTTGATGGGCTTCACGGTAGTGTAGGTATCAAGTCGCCAGGGAAATAGGCTGGTGCGACCATGTTACTAAGCTTATTGCTGCAGTGTCTTTGTGAAATTTAAGAGTCTGAAGGGAATTGCGCAGCGATGATGCAGAATTTTCATCGTAAGATCTGCAACAACAACAAAAAAACCAATAGTTCCTGGAGAATTGGAAAGGTATTTTGAATTGATTAGTAAAGTAGGCCTAAAACTATTTAGCTATAGAGATGGCGCTTCAGTCTTGGCAAGTAACTCTGAGTCAAATTCGAAGACTTATTGGATCAGGTAGTTGATGTCCATCCTGTTTTCATGTATGAGCCGTTGTACATCTGGTACACTTCGGTGTTAAATCTCCTCTTGCAAACCCCGTTTAGGCAAATAGGACCGGAAATCTATAGAAGAAACACCCACAGATATCCCTACCCGACTTCGCAAGCGTCCATATTTTTTGCATCGATATTAGGTCCGTCTATATTAGCTTTCTTCGCTCCCTCCTAGAGTAAGCCAGTTAAGTGTGGTCCCCATATCATCCTGTTTATATCTCGAGAATCGAAAACATCCAGCGCCATTTTCTTCGATTTGCTCTGGAAGGATTCTTTTATTCTACCCCCCTATCAAAACCGTGGCAGATTAAACGTCCTTGAGGAACGCAGAGATGCAGCCGACTTTCTCCTCATTCATCGACTCCGTTTAGGTTACGTTGAATGCGCATCCCTTCACAACTCTATTCACCTCAACAGTTTAAGTTTAATTTTGAGTTATAGCTTGTATTAAGCCGAATAAATGGGGGCTGTCCGCCCCCATTAAAATTAAATCCTGAGTTGATGCACAGTTGTGCCCTTTTTACGGCATTTTGAATTGTTATTCGCAGAACAACTGGCTCCGAATTGGTGATATCTTCTTCAATGATCGCTTTCAAGACGTGCAAGGTTTGTGGTTTGTTGTAGTAAACGGGAGCTTTCAAAAAGCCCCAAAGGAAGAAGTCTGGTGCCGTCAGATATGGCGATCTGGCCGGCTAGTTCAAATCGCCAAAAATGGAGATCACACGGCCTGGGAATTGGTGATTCAAAATTTCCATCGTTGCCGGAGCTGTGTGAACGCTTGCTCCGTCCTGTTGGAACCAAGCAGTATTCCAGGTCGTAGTTTCCTTTTTTTTGCAGAAAATTGCGTTGTCGCGGTGTAAGTAGTTCCCATGTGTAACTGAAGATTTACCTGTTCGCCCTGGACGATTTTCGAAAATAGTGTTGAGTTGCAACTTAAAAACTAATCGGCAATAGGCTCCATCCTTCTTTTAGAAGAATAAAGAAATGCGAATTATCTCTGTTACAAATTGAAAAGTTTGGGCCAAAAAGAACTGCGAATCTGCTATAATGAACATACATTGACTTGTACCGCTGCATTGGTCATCGCAGATTGAATCAACGTGAGTGCGGACGCCCCATTGTCCTGAGCGTGTAGGGTCCGCTCTATAAACTTGAGAGTACTCTTGCATGTTACGTAGAACAGATTCATCTGCCTGCTTCTCTCTGGCAAAACTGAAGGCATATTTATCAGGATGATGAACCCGTTTCTAATCTCCTTCTAGTCAATGAACAAACAAAATTTCATGCCACTTAAAGGAGTCTTAGGGAGGTCGGGGATTTATTTTTTACCAATCTACTGCTCTGGTAAACAAAGCTTTCCCTTAATATTAATAAGGATCTCCCTTGAAGGTGCACCTCTTTTTGAAGTCTCCGTAGATTTCCAAACATTGGTAATTACATAAACTCATTCACATCAGTTGATACTGCTTCTTAGATGCTATCGCACATAAGAGATATGGACCCTGGGTTCAGCCGAATGGAATCAAAAATTAGTTTTGGCCTAGGTTTTTTTTATTGCCTAATCCCGTTTGGAGTTCTATCGGCCGCCAGCCTTCTGAAAGCCCATCACAGAAAGTTTTTTATAATTAGCGCGAGCTAAAATGTTTGCACACAGCGCGAGAGAAGGAAACTTAGGGAGGAAGAAAAAAGAGATTGGTCTTAAATGTTTGCAAGTTATAACGACTAGGAAATAGAGAGCTTGGCAGAATAGTCGATAAGCGAGTTGTACGGCTTAGGAACGAATCACGATACCTAAGAGTACGTCCAAAAATGGGCTTTATGGTTGAAAGTTTAAAGGGGTGGAATGCCACTGGCGATTTCTATGGAGCGCTGGTGGTGAAAAAAGGGACAGCACAGAGAGAGACACGAGACATTACGTCGGTGTTTGAGGGTGTCCAATGTCTGAGTGATATCAGTGTCCCCTATCTAGAGTTAGGTGCACCTGACCAGATGTGGGCATTGTATTCAAAATTTGGGTCTGATGAATATCTTATTTATGAGGAGAGGGGGTGAATTATCTCTTACATCGCTTGAGGAAACTAAGATATTTCAGAGCATGTTTGGCGACATCGAATATGTGGTCATTCCAACGTAAGTTATCATTGACACGTATACCGAGAATGGAAAGTTTTTCGGTTTCGGTGATGCAAGTGACATGGATAATGGCTGGGTGTTTAAATTTCACTTTAACGACAACAGACCGCATTGTGTTTTGGAAGTATTAAATTCCACTCGGTTGATAGTTCCCCAATTTGTTATGCCTCGAAGAACGGGGGTGTGAGTCCGGGAGCGAATATGAAAAGCAGAGCGTACTGTCATCAGCAAAGGAATATATTGGATTAGAAGTAGCAGAAAGATCAAAATTAAAAAGAGTGCCGGAGGCAGAACGGATCTCCTGAATATCAGACTTGAGACCAACCTAGAAAACTTGGTTGAAGAAGGGAGTCGTTGATCCCAAATTCAACCAAATGCCTTAGAAATGTCATGTGCAACTATCTTTCTTTCGCCAGATAGATGTACACTTTGGTTCGACTTTTCGGTGAGACATGCCATCAAATCAATAGTGGACCTGTTGCTACGAAAACCGTACTGTCGGTCATTGAGAAGTTTTCGTGTTTCGAGATATTTCATGAGCTGACGGGTTATCAGCGTTTCCATGACCTTGGAAAGAAAGAACGTTAGTGCAATGCGTCTGTTGGAGTGGAGAGAAGAAGATTCCCCCTTTTTAGGGATGGGTTGGAAAAATGCTGTTTTCCATAAGCTCGGACAGAGTCCTAAAGAGTAGGACTGATGAAAATACTTACGCAGTGGTTTTATCAGCGTTACAGAAAACCTCTTCTGAAGAAGGGGAGGTATACCATCTGAACCAGCGGATTTGTGAATATTAACATCTTTAAGGACTCTTGCTGCTACACGAGTGCGAAAGTGGATTCGTTACATTGAAGATTCAATGCGTTCAAGTGTAGGCGGAGACAAAGCACAATCTGGAAGTGTTCTCAATCAGATTGGCCTTGTTCAAAGGGCTAACAGCTGGAATGTCTTTATTACTGAGCGGTGGGATGGAGGATGAGGCAGAATTTTTAATATTTTTGACGAAAGACCAACAATTCGGGACATTGTAGTATTTTTTGCCTCAGTTTTTGGTCGTATTGAAATTTTACACCCTTAAGAAAGACGCTGCAGTCGTTCATGGCTCGGTTGAACTCTTTTCGGATTTTTTCTGTCGGGTTGGTCTGGAAGGACCATTTCTTTAATCCTGATAGCCTCTTTATAGCTTGAGGCGTTCGATACTCTTTATCCGATTAGGGGTAACGGATCTCATTCCATAAGAATAGTGCCTGTGATCACATCAGCAGCGGCATCCGCGTCGTTATCGAGGAAACGTAACGACCTGTTAAAATTCCTAAAGAAACTGTTAAACCCGCTTAAATTGGCTTTTTCGTTTTGACATACGGCTCTTTTGAGAACCTTTTCTCTAACTGTGTGGTCGCTGTACGAAAAATTGTGGTGCACTCTGCGCTGCCATGCATCAGCTTTAGCCATTTTCAAGTAACTCGTATTGTCTTCAAAGAATCCTCATTGTCTGTTGCTGGATGTTGAGATCCGATTTCGTGGAAGTGATATTTTTCCTCATAGCAGTGAAGGTGCCCATGGGTACCATGTATTATCGGTTGTTAATTTGTTTGTGTTTCTGCTCATTTGTTCCCACGAGTAGGCCCGGAAATGTTAGTCAAGCATAGTCTGAACCCCCATATCGGGCTAAATCAATTGATATACGCAGGACTTGCCTAGTCTTCTGAGGGTTGGCTAACATCCTAACTCTTGTCGCCTTCGGGATGGCTTAATTTCAAAACTTCCAAACGAGGTTCACTACCTCAGTCACTAATCTGTTACCATAAGACATTGGCGCTACTAAAGGCCTAACACAACGACAAGGGATTGTGAACGATCTTGTATAACTCTCCGGCGTGATTCCTCTAAAATAGATAATTGCGCTAAGTGTGTTTACAGTGACTCTTATGTAAATTGGACATTCCACACAGTCGAGGGCAACTGTGAAAGCCATTTGAAAAATTGGACGGACTTGAAAATCAAACAGAAGCGGCTTACACTTGACACCAACCTCACCTAGATGATGCTAAATTATCATATATACTTAAATTAAAGTTTGTATGTTGGTTAAATGCAGTTTCATGCTGAGCCATTCGTTTTATCTACAATACTTCTACAGTATTCAGGTTTCCTACGCTCACTCTATAAATCAATTTCATCGGGAGAACATAAAATCCTCACAATTGTGATTTTCCCCCATTCTGGGTTAACTCAATGTTCATAGCTAACTTACAAAATCACAAATCTAGTAAATTGAATTGGGTATCAGCCTTAATAATTCAGTCCAAAAACCGATTACACACGCATCCAATGAATGGGAAATGGCACTGCACCAGCACCAGTTCTACCAAGTCCATTGACCTCCAACCTTACACACTCGACACCAATACCACATCAAAGCTTGACACTGTGTCTGGTTATAAAACCTCAATTGAATTGGCGGCTTTTTTGAAATTTTCAATTTTTTCCTAATATAATCCAGCGAGTATTATTAACCATTGGCTTTGACATTTAAAAGCCCGGCAACCGCAGTGCTTAAATCAGCGTTTAAAAAGCTGTCTGCCAGCCGACACACCCGACACGTGTTTTGAATGTTTTTTATCCTGCAAATCCTCAAAATTCAATTCAACTCAATGTGACTCTGGCTTTCGGGAGCATCCCAGACACAGTAACAGAAACAAAATCGAAAACTAAAAACAGACAACAGACCAGCTTAGCAGGCCAAAGCCGCGTCCAACCACCAACAATCTAATTAACAAATCCAAAAGACCACAGCAGCGCCGGAAAAAAAAAATCACGCACCCATCTATGGGTACACTTGTGTAAAAACAAAAACACCGGAAAACCCGCATTCCAAAAACTGGGGAGTCCCATAACTGGAAAACAAATAAAAACCAAATTTCAAAAATTAAATAAAGTGCCGTTCAAGTAGGTGCTGTGAATGTATTGTATTTTAGTAGCGGCTTGGACATCTATCTACCGGATTTCGGTACACGTTCGCGATTTTCACTGAGCACTGTATGGGGAAAATAATGAAAATTTTGTGGGATTTTCATAATTTCAACCATCACCCAACCGCCCGACCGATGACGCGACATTATGTAGTAAAATTGAATCGTTTGCGTTTTGAATTGATTAAAGTGGGATTGGTTTGGGGTTCGTTAGGGGTTCGTTAGGGGTTCGTTAGGGGTTGCATGGTTGTTGCATGCAAGGTTGGTTGAGGTAGATGAGGGTGCTGAAAATTTGCCCGTGATTAAGTGAAACAATTTACACGCGTGTTTTCAGAGCTTGTTTGGTTTTTGTGGGCTGATATTTGTCCTGTACCTTGTTGCGTATACTTGTCCATCATCACTTGCATAATTGGGTTATTCGGATGTTGGGCAGTGCAAGCCGACTCCATAAAATTGTATGCGAGTTGAGCCCTTAAAATTGTTTTTGGTTTGATTTATTATGTTGTGGGCTTTTAGATGATGAATCCGATAATGTGTTTTGTGTGCACCTAAAGGCTAGTTCAGAAGCGAATTTGTAGTAATTCCAAAGCTTCTCCTAATTATCGAAAGCGGTGGGGGATAACAGGCTTATTATCTCAAAAGATAGTTCTATTTAGAGGTTATAAAGTATGAAGGAGCTACGTTTGTACTCACAACTTGAAGACCTTTGTCGAACAAACGTTAGAAAAAACTTTATTAATAAGCATCGAGGGCTTAATAGATACTTTGTATAGCTGAAGGCCGTCCTTCTGGCCTTTAATGTATTGAAATTCTTGCTGTTTTAATTCTTTTTTTTTGTGTTTTTTCTTTTAAAAATTTCCTTCGAATATGCAATATCGTAGGTCCCCTTTTATTGTAGTATACTCAAGGTTTGCTGTAGCTCGAGTACATGCAATCCAAAGAACTTGATTACAGGCGATTCCAATGTACATAATTCTGGGTGGCTTCGATATTCTGGACAGACAACACCCGAAGGGGCGCTGTGTTGAGTTCTTCGCTGCTGAGAACAACTTAATGCAGCTTGTAAATGAGCCCACGCGAATACCAGACGTTGGTAGTCATACCGCCAACACTCTGGACTTGTTTTTAACTTCTCAGCCTGACAAGTACCCCGTTGATGTGCTCTCTCCTCTAGGCTCATCGGACCATTGTGTCATATCAAATAATTTCTCGTACACTGACCACAAAGTTAGAGAAAAGATTCCTAAAAGAATCGTATGGCAATACGAGAAAGCCAATTGGAGCGAACATAACACCTTCTTTAGGAAATTTAAGTGGCCGTTATATTTCCTCGATAACGACGTGGATGCCGCTGCTGATATGATCACTGACACTGTTCTCTTCGGAACGAGATCCTTTATCCTTCATCGGATGAAGAGTATCAGACCAAAAGATAAGGAATGTTACGACTCGAGCTGTAAAGAGGCTATCAGGGTTAGAGAAGTGTTTTTTCGGTTCTTCAAGACCAATCCGACAGAGGAAAACCGAAAAAAGTTTAAACAAGCCAGGAATGACTGCAACGTCTTTCTCAAGCGTGTGAAATTTTAATATGACCAAAAGTTGAGGCAAAAAATACTACAATGTCCCAAAGATAGTAAAAGCTTTAGGTCATTTGTCAAAAGCATTAGAAATTCTGCTTCATCCTCCATCCCAACGCTCATTTACAATGACATTCCAGCTGTCAGCTCTTTGGACAAGGCCAATCTACTTGCTGCACACTTTGCGGCTAGCTCAATACTCCCGGATTGTGCTCTGTGTCTGCCTACACTTGAGTGCGTCGAATCTTCAATGTAACGCATCCACATTCGCATTCGTGTAGTAGCAAGGGTTCTTAAAGATCTCAACATCCATAAATCCGCTGGTCCAGATGGTATATCTCCCTTTCTTCTAAAGAGGTGTTCCCCACTCTGGCAAAACCACTGCGTAAACTTTTTCATCAATCCTACTCTTTAGGACTAATTTCGAGCAGATGGAAAACAGCATTTGTTCAGCCCGTCCCAAAAAAAACGAATCTTCCTCTCTTTCCTCCTACAGACCCATTGCACTTACGTCCCTCATGAAATATCTCGAAACACGAAAATTTCTCAATGACCGGTAATATGGTTTTGGTAGCAACAGGTCCACTGGTGATTTGATGGCATGCCTCACCGAAAAGTGGAACCAAAGCGTACATCAATCTGGCGAAAGCACTTGATATTTCTAAGACATTTGACAGAGTTTGACATCAGGCTCTTTTGTCGAAAATGCGTGCTTTTGGGATCGATGACTCTCTTCTTTAATGGATTAGAAATTCCCTCTCGGAGCGTTCAATTCAAGTTACCTTGGATTGTTTCAAGTCTGATATTCACAAAATAAATGCTGGTGTGCCCCAGGGCTCCGTTCTGTCTCCGACACTCTTTTTAATTTTCATCAACGATCTCTTGTCTGCTACCTGTAATCCAATATACTCCTTTGCTGATGACAGTACTCTCTGCTTTTTATATTCGCTCCCGGACTCATGTTCCTGCTCTTCGGGTGTAGAACGGGAACGGCAGCATATGTTAAGCTCATTTAATTCCGATATCAACAGCATAACCAATTGGGGAACTATCAACAGGGTGGAATTTAATGCTTCCAAAACACAATGCTGTCTGCTGTCGTTAAAGCGAAATTTAAACATCCAGCCATTATCCATGAAGGGCACATGGTCGAAACCGAAAAACTTTCCATTCTTGTATGTGTGTCAATGACAACTTACGTTGGAATGACCACATATTCGATGTCGCCAAAAATTCTGTGAAATGTCTGTCTCAAACGATATAAGAAATAATTTTCCCCTTCTGATCTGGCCTCAATATACAAGGCATTCATCCGCCCAAAATTGGAGTACAATGCTCACATCTGGTCAGGTGCGCCTAAAACATCTCTACATCTGCCAGACCGGATTCAAAACCGTGCGATAAAACTCATAGCTGATACCAATATCACTCATGCAATGGACAGCCTCGAACACCGTCCAAATGTGTCGTGTCTCACTTTGTTTTAACGCTATTTCCACCACCAGTGCTCCATAGAAATCGCCAGTAGCATTCCGCCCATTTAAACTTTCAACCGCAACACCCGTCTCGCTATGAATGCTCTTCAGTATACCGTCAAGCCCACTTTCGGATGTACTCTGAAATATCGTGATTCTTTCCTAAGTCGTACAACTCGCTTATGGAATGCCCTGCCGATCTCTGTGTTTCCTGGTCGTTATAACTTACAAACATTTAAACACAATGTGCATCGGTACCTGTCTTTTCTTTCTCCCTAAATTTCCGTTGCCCGCGCTGTGTGCAAACATTTTAAGGGTACCTTAACCCCTTGTGCGCGCGCTAGTTTATAAATTTTCCCTTGTACTGCAGCATTTGAGAAAGCACTGTTGGCCGTGGCTCAAGTGGTAGTGTATCGGTTTACAAATCTGACTTTCCGGCGTTCAATTCAAACCGCGTCCGAAAAACATTCTTTTTTTTCAGGCAACTAAAATCACCTAAGAGGAGTGGTTGCCTAGAATACAACAGCAAGTCTAATAATTTAGTCCACCCATTAAATTCTGGATGCCAACCGTGGTGCGAAATACCCACTGAGCCCAAACATCCTTGCTTCTCTTTCGGTCCCATTTTCCAAATAACCTAACAGGTGCTCAGGCATTTTAGAGTAGTTGTATTCCCCTGGGTATTAAGTTCTTAAAAAAAAAACTGATTTTGATATCCTTTCTTGTTTTATTTCGATGACTCGTACTAAGACTGTAATTTGCCGGACTGTAATTTGGAGAACTGCTGGGAAATCTGAAAACTCACCTGATGAAGTATTACAAGAATTTCTCTACATTTTCGAAGGAGCTGTAGCGCCAGACTTGGGTTGCATAGAAAAGGATTAAGGTCGCAGTAGCGGGGAATATTTGTTGCTTAGCGCTATGTGATACAGCTACCCAAAATAGCACCGATTACTCCTTTTGTTTCGCCTCATTTGACTTGTAGATGTTTGTTCATGTTTAGGTTAGCTGTAATCAATACTACGAGATACTCCAGCACTCTTTTCACTTTTCGCTCTACTACCGGCGCACAGTAGCTCATTTAGGTAAAAGTGCTTACATATTTCAAATTGGGTCTATAACCAACATTTTTAAATTCACTGGATTAACAAATGTTACTTCTGTTGGATCAATAGTTTTGCTTGTAGAGCCTGTCAAAGTTGAGTAAGTTTTTAGGTCACCTAGAAATCGATTTTTTTAATTTTTTTTTTAAGATTTCAATGTAAGAACTAGGCAAGGTGTTTCAGAAAATCATTTCTTTTTCATTTTGTGTGATATACCTGCTCATTTGGGAAATCAAAATTGAACGTAGTTTTTTTTTTATAATTTGTTTACAATACAAGAAAAATGAAAATTTTCGTTTCGGTTTATAATTTTCCACAGCGCCGCGCTGTACAAAGAGATGAAGAGTTTTGTTTAAATAATCAATTAAAGTGAATTAATCGAACAAACAGTTGTATTGGAAGATATTAGCTTAAAAGTACAAATGGACGTTTCATACAACAATTTGTTTGAAATTTTTGTATACGTCTCGAATAAAAAAGAGTTCAGGTGTGCCGTAAAAAATTATTTTTATTTATTTATTTATTTATATCTTTATTAACACGCAAATAAATTACAATGCTAATATTGGGTCTACAAGTAAGTTTCCAGCGTTTTTTACAAAAATTTGAAGTTTTATTATAAAAACATAGTTACAATGCTTTATTCAAAGTATCGTCCATCGGAAGCTACAACTTTCCCCCATCTTTCTGGCAATTTATGAATTCCGGACCAAAAAAATTTCTCGTCTTTCGAGCCCAAGAACGTATCGAGCCAATTTTTGATTTCCTCTACTGAGCTGAAGCGTATTCCCGTAAGAGCGGTCTGCATCAAACGAAACAAGTGGTAGTCAGATGGTGCCAAGTCTGGACTATAAGGCGGGTGAGGCGGAATTTCCCATCCACTATTTTCCAAACAGTTTTTCACCGAAACAGCAACATGTGGCCGAGCGTTGTCGTGATGAAAAATGACGGACTCATGCCTGGTCTCATATTCTGGCCGTTTTTCTTTTAATGCCCGCTTCGAAAGAATTAGTTGGGTTCGATATAATGGTCCTTTGATGGTTTCACCACTCGGAAGCAGTTCGTAGTATACGACACCCTTTTGATCCCACCATATGCAGAGCATGACCTTATTCACGTGAATATTTCGTTTCGGCGTCGATTGGGCGGGCTCGCCGGGCTTTGTATACGATTTTCTGCGTTTAGGATTATCATAATAAATCCATTTCTCATCACCAGTGACAATACGATGCAAAAATGATTTATTTTTATACCGCTGCAGTAACATTTCGGACATACAAAATCGCCGTTCGACGTCTGTTGGCTTCAATTCGTACGGCACCCAGTTTCCAACCTTTTGAATGAATCCCAGTGCTTTTAGGCGCAGGGAAACGGCTTGTTGCGTGACGCCCAATGATGCAGCAAGTTCTTCTTGAATCTGACACGGATCCTCATCCAGTAAAGTGTCCAATTCCTCGTCTTCAAAACTTTTCGGCTTTCCGGGGCGATCTTTGTCTTCAATTCCAAAATCACCACTTTTGAATCGTTTGAACCACTCGAGGCACGTCGATTCACCAATACATTCCGCCCCATAAGTTTCCGAAAGCAAACGATAGGACTCAGCCGCACTTTTCTTCGTATTAAAAAATAAAAGCAGCGCTTCCCGCAAATAACGTTTATTTGGCTGGAAACTTGCCATGATTTTGCTCGATAAAATGTACGACACCAATAGAACTGCTCAAATATAACGCTGCAAAGTTGTTGACAGATACAAAACCTACAAATAAAACACATGGGGTTTGACATTTCTGCCCGGGATCCACTGGTGGCGCCATCTCTGACAAACGCTGGAAACTTACTTGTAGACCCAATATAATTTAATGAGCTGTAGCTACCATGACTACCAGCTCGATAATAAAATACATAACATTGTGACATTTACGTACAATACATTAGTAGTTACAATTTAATAAATAGTTTTCAGATACGGTTTTCCATTTTTATCTCACAGATTAGTTTGTAGGTTTGGTTGATGTTTTCTTCTGATGGGTTTTTAAGTAGGTTCAGTAAGGATAAGTTAGGAAATAGTATTCTGGAGATATCTTTGATTTTGGTACAATCATAGACAAGGTGTTTGATGGTGATTATTTCATTTGCATTACAGAGATGGCAGTTTGGAAGATCAGATTTTGATATTAGATGGCCGTGTGTGGTGTAAGTGTGGCCCATTCGAAGCCGCAGATATATTTTGATTTTTTTCCATGAGCATTGTGTGGGATAGATGGTGCTTTTAGCATTTGGATTAATATCAGAGTAATGATGTCTATATTGCGTATATAGTTTCACGTTCCAAAAATGGTTTATTTCTTTTTTTGTGTCCTTGTTGTTTGGAATATAAAACGTAGCTAATGGTGCACTTGTTGCGGATCTGCTGTTTAATTGCCTTTTATGCCAACGTGACCTGGAATCCACATGAGTTTTATTTTTTCTGACTTCCAATAAGTTTATTGGGGATAATCTCAGGAAAAAGCGTTCTGTTGTCAATATTTAACAGTGCTTCTAGTATGGAAAGTCTGTCTGAACAGATAATAGTTTTTTTCGAACCTGAGATTTCGATAGCCTTTAAAACAGCCATAGCTTCAGCTGAGAAAACTGAAGCAGAATATCTCAGAAGTCCTTTTGATATTATGGTACCGTCTTAGGTGGAGACGGCAAAAGCTGTGCCAAGCTCATTTTTAGATCCATCGCTGAATACGAAATTAAACTTATGTTGTTTTTCGGTCTGCATTATTTCAAGGAAACTCTGCTTATACTGCTCGTTCGAAGTTGTTATTTTAGGTAAACACTTGAGTTGGGTATTTACACAACCTTTTGGTAGATTCCAAGGTGGTTTGGCGCAGGTCGTATAACCTTATTCAAAATTGGGATATCCATTTGTTTTGAAAATTGTATAGCATTATAAAGCGTAGATGGGGTTTTCGGAATCTGATTGCGGCTTAAGCATTGCTTAGCATCGATTGAGACAATACAAATTCCGGTTGTGCTTAACTTTTGAATGAGGAGAGATGTGAGGTGTTGAACTCTTTGCTCTATGGAAGGAAGATCCGCTTCAGCTAACATATTTTTAATATGTGCAGTTCTAAAAGCTTTTAGGCTTAATCGTATAGCAGTATGGTACTGGGTTTTTATTATATTTAGTGAAGATTTTGGGTACTTTCCATGAATACTCATTCCATAATCGATTTTGGCAGGAATGATTGATCTGATGATACTTATAAGGGAATTAATGTGAACTAAACTATTCTTAGATGGTAAGTACTTAATAATGTTAAGTCTGGTAGCTAAGCTTTTTTTTTAAACTTACAATCAAATATTATTCCAAGCAAACAGAGATTATTTACAATACCTATTGTATTGTAATTCGGACATAAAGCAATATTTTTTGGGCAACTAGTTTTTCTACAGATGTGTAATATTTTACTTTTTTGATATGAAATTTTTGAGCCGGAGTAAGAGCACCAGGCTGAAATATCTGCCAGAATGTTTGAAAATGTAGAGGTAGTAACTGTGAGATCTTTGTATTTTGTAAACAACGTTAATACAAAAAATGTTCCAAGTTTTTATTTTTTTTAATAATTTCGCTTCGATCATTAAAAGCTATAATGAAAAGCACAACTGAAAGAGGAGATCCTTGAGGCATTCCGTTTTCAAGATTTTTTACTGAAGAATACACATGACTTAATTTTATTCGGAATTGTCTGTTATTTAGGAAGGATTTAATAAAATTGTAAATTTTTGGCCAGATTTTCCATTCATCTAATTTTTTAAGGACAATATGAATTCCAATTCTTTCAAAGGCTTTTTCGAAATCTATGGATAGTATTGAAACATGATTTTTCGAAGATAGGGCAGATGCAACGAAGTAGTCAACATGCAGTAAAGCATCGATTGTAGATTGCTTATGTTTAAATGCCACTTGGTTTGGACTAAGAAGCTTTTTTTTTTCAAGTATTTTGCCAGCGCATGGTAGCAATGATATGGGACGATAACCACTTATTTCGGAAGTGTTTTTGTTTTGTTTTGGAATAGGTATGACACTGGCTATTTTCCATACTTGAGGGCTGATCCTGATGTTAATGATTTCATTGTACAAACATAGAAACCTTTTTTTCAAGTCCATTGGTGAATTTTTTAGCATTGTGTAAGAAATCCTGTCGAACTCAGGGGTTTTCCCTTTTGCGGAGCGAAGACAGCTTTCTAGTTCTATTAAATCGATATTAAGCTCGATGGATTTCTCTGTTAAATCAGTTTCATTAGTTAGGGTCGTGCTATTAATGGATTCTTGTTTCTGAGTAATGAATTCGGGGGAAAAGTTTTTGTCCTCAGAATATAGTGACCAAGTTTGAGCAAACAGCTCTGCGATTTCACATGGGCATGTTAGGTTTTCAGATGAAGTCTTTATAGTTTTCACCATAAGGCTGTTATAGTTGCCTGTTAACGAATTTACATCCGCCCAGAGCTTTTTAGAGCTGGAATTGGGGCTTATGTTTTCTGTAAATTTTTGGAAGCATGAAGTCTTAGCAGTTTTTGCAGCTTTCCTAAAAAATTGCATTGGCTTTGCGAAAGGCTATGAGATTGGGATCTGATGGATATTTTTTTAACTTTTTCCAGGCAATTTGTTTGATTTCTCTGAGCTCTGCAATCTCCTTATTCCACCAAGGGACCTTTTTTTGTTTGTTTGGTTTGTAATGTGTTTGAGGGATAGCTATATTTGCTGCAAAGCGGATGGATTTTTGGAGAGTGGCAGTTTCTTTATTTATGTTTGGCGATGGGTTCTTGTTAGATAGAAAGTTTGAAACTTCAGACTGAAATAAAGCCCAGTTAGCCCTATCTGTTTGAAATTTACATTAAATATCAATGTAGTCACTATTGGGAAGTGATCACTGCCATGCAAATCAGGGAGCCTTGGCCAGATGGAGTTGGCGCAGAGTTGGGGTGATATAAAAGTTAAATCTATATGCGTGAGTGTACTATGTGTAGAGAAGTGCGTAGGTTGCCCGTCATTTAAGAGGACAAGGTTTGATTACCAGTTGTCCGATGAAAATTTGTCAGCGGAAAGGTGTCTGAATTTGTGAAAACATTCTCATCAACGCGTCTTCATTCAAAATGGGTCCCATCCTATAGAACGACAAAGAATTTCAAAAAGAGCGAGGAATGGTGGGAAGATTGTCTCCATATCGATATTGAAAGCACAGAAGTAATGCATGATTTACCAAGTACATCAAAGTCAGCAAAAGGATGGCCAAAGACTTGTAGCATCTCCGTCACAGAATGTTAAAGTGGCAACACCTACAAACAATCACCATCTTTTCTCTTCCAGCGAAATTTACAGCTAAAAGCTACATTCCAACTATAGTAAATGTCATAGCGAGCGTGTATATAAAAGAGACACTTAAATTAATATTAAATATTTGTTTCATATTAATTGTTTCATTTCAGTTAGAACCAAATTCGTCGTCAGTTCTACATTGGTGACCCCGAACGCTTGATAAAGAACAAAATTCATTTTTAACGGAAGAAAAAATAGCTGGATATCTGTTGTTGCGTGAGCGGTTAATGAACATCTGCATCGGTAGAAAAAAATTCTATAACGTATCTGCAATGGGAACTGAAGATGACTCTGCGACTATCATATACGGAACAGAATCGGTAGCCGACAATCCAATCCAAACTCCTACAGTCAACCGTGTTTCAGTCAAAGTGCCCCCATTTTGGGAAGAAAATCCACAAATTTTCCAACTCTGGATTAAACTCAGATGTGTCGAAGTTCAATACTGTGGTAGCAGCCATCGAGACCAGAATTTTAACTCAGCGTCCGTAAGCTGTTCTCAACCCACCAGAATCTGGTAAGTTCGAAAACTTTAAAAAGGTTTTGCTTGAGAGATTTTGCGCATCGGAACAGCAGGAAATCAGAGGCTGGCTATCGGACATCGAGCTGGGAGACAAAAAGCCAACACAATTGCTTAACGAAATTCGTCTGTTAGGTGGGACACATTTGACAGACGAGTTTTTACACAATTTGTGGCTGAATCAGCTACCCTCACATGCGCGAGCGATTCTGCAAGCATCCACTGCCGATCTAAAGGGAAAAGCTGTTCTCGCAGATAAAATACTCGAGGTAAGTGACAATCACCAAATTGACATGGCCACAAAATCCGCCCCTTCCTCATCAAAATTATCCATGGGGCATCGAATTGAACAAATCGATCGTCAACTGCAACAACTTCTTCATGAAAGTCATCGCTACAATCCACGTGACCGCAATAGAGAACAAACACCAGTACGACGAAATAACAGCAAAAAGGGTACCAGGTACTGTTAGTCCCCCAGACGATTTGCAGAAGCTGCTCGGAATTGCCGACAAGCTTGAGGCAGCTCGTTCAGAATTCTACAAATTGGTAGACAACGGCGTCTGCAGACCATTCAAGAGCGCCTGCGCCT
Source organism: Volucella zonaria (assembly GCA_963966105.1). Lineage (NCBI taxonomy): Eukaryota > Metazoa > Arthropoda > Insecta > Diptera > Syrphidae > Volucella > Volucella zonaria. The sequence continues at coordinate 42,161,993 of OZ014531.1, forward strand.
CCCCATTGCACATGGTGTTGAAGTCTAATGGAGAATTGCGTTGCTGCGGAGACTACCGAGCTTTAAATGCTGATACTCTACCTGACCGGTATCCATTGATCTTTCTGCACGATTTTGTTCACATGCTGCACGGTAAGAAAATTGTTTCTACCATCGCCAGAGAACAACTTGAAGATAAACGTCTCGAAATATGTGTTTGGCAAAAGTGAAGTCACTTTCCTGGGGCATTTGGTTTAAGGCCAACAAACGCGAAAATTGCTGCCGTACAAAACTTCGAACGACAAAAGTTGTGAAGGAAGTAAAAAAGTTTTTAGGAACCATAAATTTTTACAGGAAGTTCATTCCTCATACAATGAAAAACCAGATGCTATTGCAGAATCTCATCGTTGGAAATAAAAAGTTTGAATACTATAACCATCCAGCGGAGCGGTTTAAGCATGTGAACATCGATATCGTCGTCCCTCTACCACCTTTCAGAGGAAATCGGTACTATTTGATCATGATCGACAGTTTTTTGAGATGGGCTGAAGCTGTACCTTTAGCAGATATCACAGCTGAAACCCTGGCCAGAGAATTCATCAACACCTGGATCTCACGCTTAGGTATACCACGACATATTTCAAGTGACTTAGGGCGGCAGTTCGAGCCCAATATATTCAAGGAGCTAACAAAGTTCTTAGGTATTAATCATTTTAAAACAACTCCTTACCATCCACAGGCCAACGGGATGATTGAGCGATGGCATAGATCACTCAAAACGTCAATAAAACGCTATGCAAACGAGAACTGATGCAGTTTTCTACCGATCATTCTTTTGGGATTGCGTGCGACGGTGAAAAGTGAAACAATATCCACAAAGTGGATCGATGTCCACGTTGAGCCCGATTCCTGTCACACACAAGGACAATTCTAAGATTTTCGTTCATCCTAATCCGGCCATGAATTCGTACGATGTGACAAAGTTAAAAGCCCGTTGACAGCTCCTTACGATCGACCTTATGCGATATTGGACAAACGTGACAAGTTTTTCAAATTAAATGTTCGAGGCCGATCGAAAAACATCTAAGTGGAAAGGCTTAAGCCGGCGTTTATTGCAAAAGAACTTCACGAAGATCATCCATCGATTAAACCACCGCCAAAATGCGATCTGGTCGTCGAGTCGTTATACCAGACCGATATAAATGACTCAACCTCTAGAGGGGGAGTAATGTGGCATCTCCCGGCAACACCTACAAACAATCATCATTTTTTCTCTTCCAGCAAAGTTTACAGCTAAAAGCTACATTCCACCTAAATGTCATCGCTAGCGTGTATACACCCTGACTGACTCGAACTGCAAACAACCTCAGACTGCTATAATTTCTAAACCGTTCAGGACAGTGAGCTCAAATTTTGACACATGACAGATAATTTTATTATTTACAAGCCTTTTAAACGATTTGCGTCTCAGTTGTGTTGAAAAATTTTTATCCGCGATGGAATTCAAACGTGATAGTGTGATTGCTTTATATTTGGCTGGAAAACCACAAGTAGCTATCGTTAGAGCCCTCCAGCACCTCAACGTGAATAAATCATTTGTGTTTCGAACCACAGCTCGTTACCGTGATACTGGCAACGTTGCAAAACGCCATGTAGGTGGTCATAAAAAAACAGCAACATCAGCAGAAATGGTTCGGAAAGTGAAGGCTCGAATTGAGCGAAATCCGCGTCGAAGTGGAAGAAAAATGGCTCGTGAGCTCAACATATCGTTGGAACGGATGCAACACATACTGAAAAATGAGCTTGGGCTCAAGCCATTGCAGTTCCAAAAAGCACACGATCTTACACCGCAACAGAAAAAAGTTAGAGTCGAAAGAACGAAGGAGTTGCTACACGTGCACGAAAGTGGTGAGTTGCCGAATTTGGTTTTTTCCGATGAGTCGCCATTTGTTATCGAGCAATATGTCGACAAACAAAATGACCGAGTGTACTTGCTAGAGAGGTCCTTCGAAAATTTACACCTTTGGACGGCCACCAGAAAGCAGGCAGCAGCGATAGTGATGGTTTGGACCGTATTTTTGGACCGTGGCGTCAAAATTAATGCAATCGTATACCGTGAAACTGTCTCAGAGGCAATATTGAAGCCTCGGCCGGAGACCGTGGACATTTCAAAAAGACTCGGCACCGTCTCATAAAGCGCTCGTCAACCAAGATTGGTTAAAAAACAATGCTCCACACTTCATTTCTTCGACACAATGGATTGCAAATTCTCCGGATGCAAATCCGTTGGTTTTCTCTGTCTGGGGTATTTTGCAGGCGAAGGTTGGCACTAAAAAATACCAAAGTTTGGACCACCTCAAACAAGCACTTCGCCGGGAATGGGCCAAAATACCGCAGAGCCACTTGCGTGCAGCGTGCGATGCTTTCTTCGGCCGCCTCAAGGCCATTATTCGCGCCAAAGGTGGACGTATTGAAAACTACTGATACAATTTGAAAATTGATGTACGAGTATTTTCTAACATTTCTTGCTTTGGCACAATAAATTTTATCAAAAAATAAAAAAATTATATCATTTTAAAAAGGTATAGTTCGAGTAAGTCACCCTGTATAAACGAGACTCAAGAAAGGAAGAGGACCCGCAGTTTTTAGCTGGTCGTTTGAGTTGATCGATGTGAGTGTTTTTTGTGAAAATGGAAAAATTGAGTATCGTAACAGCTCGATACATAATTTTTTCCAGTTCTTGTTTTTGAAAGGCAATACGTCTACGCAAATCAAAAATTAGTTGGACTCTGTGTATGGAGACTCTGCACCATCATTTACCACAGTGAAATTTTGTGCAGCTGAATTTAAACGTGGCCGTAAGAGCTTGGGAGATGATGAACATTCGGGACGTCCAAAAACCGCAACCACTGACGATAACATTGCTAAAGATCACCAAATGGTGTTAGACGACTGCCGAATTAAAGTTAGAGAGATAGTGGAGGTTATGAAAATGTCCAAAGAACGTGTTTGTTACATATTAAATCAAGATTTAGGCATGAGAAAGCTGTCCGCGCGTTGGGTGCCGCGTTTGCTTACGTTAGACCAAAAGCGTGTTCGAATGAATATTTCCAAAGCTCTGTTGGCGCAGTTTAGGCGCAATAAATCTGAGTTTTGGCAGCGATTAGTTACTCTAGATGAAACTTGGATACACCATTATAGGCCCGAATCAAAAATTCAGTAAAAACAGTGTACTACAAAGGGCGAACCGGCTCCAGAAAAGCAAAAACTTTTTTTTTTTGCTAGGAAAGTGATGACGTCTGTTTTTTGGGATAGTAAAGGAGTTATCTTAATCGATTATCTTCAAAAAGGGAAAACCATTACAGGAGCACACTACGCATCATTACTTGCCAAGCTGAAGGCAGAAATTGCGGAAAAACGGCCACATTTGCAGAAAAAGAAAATCCTGTTTCACCAAGACAACGCGCCGTCTCACACCTCAGCGGTTGCCATGGCGAAAATCCATGAATTACGGTTTGAACTGCTTGACCATCCGCCTTATTCAACAGATCTAGCCCCAAGCGACTTCTTTTTGTTCCCTCATCTAAAAACTGCGCTCGGAGGACAGAGATTTTCATCAAATGAGGAGGCAATCACCTTCGTGAACAATTATTTTGCAGAGAAAAACGCCAAGTACTATTTGGAGATGGGAGCATCGCTGGAAGAAGTGTGTAGAGCTGCAAGGAGACTATGTAGAAAAATAAAAAAAAATTTGAGAAAAAAGGTCTTGTATCATTGTTCGGTCGGAAACTTTTCAGGCAACCCTCTTATAATAGTGATAATGCACTGACTTTGTTTATGGATTTGGGTCTGTCAAAGGGAAAACATAAGATCTTGAGACGTTCCCTGGGAAAGCACAAACTAGATGTTCTTCCATCCTACAGAATTATAACAGTAGAGGGGATTTTCAAGACATGATGGACCATACTGCAAGGTGGATTTTAGAAAGCAAAAGTGAGGATGAATTAATTGCACTTTCAGGCATTCTTACATTACAAAGTAAGTGGGGCTGTAATGAATCATCTGGGCAATGTGCCTACGAGTAAAAAATAAATACGCAAGATGGTGAAACAGATGCAAACATGTTTAGGACCTCAGTTGTTCTACTGAGGCTTAACAGTTCAAATTGTGAATATTGAAGAAGCCTTCATCTATCATCAGTTAATTTTTGCCAATGTTCGAATATGCAAAGAAAACTGGAAAACTCATAAAAAGTACAGTCAGTACGGTATCAAAAGTTAAATTGCTAATCTACAATCTGAATGAGAGAGAGATTTTTCCAGGAATTAAGGGCAACAGCTCGGATAACTGGGGTCAATAAAGAGGTAATAATAAGGCTTGAGATAATACTTTATGTTTTGAATTGCAGGGAAAAGGTTAACAATGTCAAGTTTGGGGAGCATGCCAAGAAAATAGCAGAATTATTAAAACAATAATATCCAGACAAAACAACTTACACCTAGCCTTTATAAAATGTTGTTACCACTTGGATATTTGTCAGAAGAAGCTCACGAATCCAAAAATAGGGACTACAAGAAAAATAGATACAAGTACCAAAATACGTGTAAGGTTTCGAGGATGCGGCAGAATGAAGACCTTTTCAACACGCTTATAGCCTCATCGGACCCACTCATTTCTTCGTTAAGACATCTCAAAGCACAATACTCTTCAAAAATGATAAGTTTATTAGACATTACCCCGGATGTTAATGAAAGTTTCCTAGAAACCCGATTTTTTTTTATTTAAATTTTTGGTCCATTTACTTTTCTCTCCACTGTTTGATTTGAAATGAGTCACTGAAACATTTTAGTATACATATGTATACTTTCATCTACCATAAAATAAAAAAAATGCTCTTTTGATACACCTAAAAAAAAACATTTAAAAAATACAATAGTTCGTTTACTTTAATTCACCACTGTTTTACTTGGATTAGGTTCTAGACACGCTGTTATTACTTCAATCATGGACTTTTGACTATTATATGATTTTATATATGATTTTATCCCCTGTGGTGAGAAAGACCTATTTAAGCAGAGGGTTCTGGAACCTGTAGAACATTTTTCTCGAAATTAACTACAATAGTTTGGTAGCCCTGGGAATTTTCTTAAAGCAGAAAAAAAAAAGTTTACGATCTCTTTATTGGTTTAAGAGTTATGATTTTTGCAAGCAAAAACGTCAAAATGAGTCACAGTGCGCCGTCTCTGAATCACATCATTTTTCACTTTGATAGGTTTACAGTTCCAAGTTTTATAGTACTTGTCCAGTCTATTTATCATTAGCTGCATAGTATCTATGGCATCTACGTGTAGGATAATATCCTCTGCAAACATCAGAGCTGGGATTTGAGTTCGTCTTATCCTTATGCCGCCTTTAACATGGTCCGTTATATAATTTATATATAGAATGAGTAATAGCGTACTTAAAACGCACCCCTGCTTCACGCCCATCGATGTATTACATTAGTCCGTCACATTCTTTCCATCTGAGATACACGCCACTTTATTGTGGTACGAGGGTAGACCCAGAAGTACCCGACTCGACGTATAGATGGCGGTTATTTAAAAGGAATGACAATTGTAGAAAGTACCAACCTTATAAAGCTTACATTTGAAGTTTAACGACGTTAAGTTGTTTAGTATTTATTCGGCAGCCATCAACAGTGAACGCTCTCAATGTGATATAATTCTTTCATTTGAAAGGCCTTAATCTAACCAACATCAAAACGGAATTGGATTATACTATGGGGAAGTCTGCTCCTTTCTTTACAACAATTAAATATTGGGTGGCAGAGTTTAATCGAGTCCGTACGAGTTGCCAAGACGAACATCGCAGTGGTCGACAAATATTGAAAAAAAAAAATCCTCAAAATAGTATTGGAGGACCGTCGATTGAAAGTGCGTAAGCTAGCAGATATGGTAGCCATTTCAAAAAGCACTGTACATCGCATGTTGATTGAAGAATTGGACATGAGAAAGCTATGCGCAAGATGGGTCTTGCAATGACTCACAGTCATGAGGATGTTTCAATCGAGTGTTTGGCGAAGTTTCACAGCAATAAGCCGAGTTTTTGCATCGATTCATAACAATGAATGAAACATGGGTCCATCACTTCGCACCCGAGATGAAGGAACAGCCAAAACAATGAACTCAAAGGGGTGAATCGGCTCCAAAGAAGGCGAAGACAGTTCCATCTGTAGGCAGGGTCATGGAGTCAGTTTTTTGGGATGCGCGTGGGATAATTTTCATTGATTATCTTCAGAAAGGAAAAACAATCAATAGCGTGTATTATGCGAACTTATTGCAGCGTTTGAAAAGTCAAATCAAGAAAAAACGGCCGCATTTGGCGAAGAAAAAACTTTTGTCTCATCAAGACAACTCACCAATTCACTCGTCCGTCATCGCGATGGTCAAAATCAATGAGTTAAAGTTCGAATCGCTTCCTCATGCACCCTATTCGCATGAGCCCCCCCAATTTGAAAAAAGTGTTCGGTGGTAAAAGATTTGCCAACAGTAAAGGGGTGAAGTCTGCGGTTGATGGGTATTTTCAGGAGCTTGACGATTCTCACTATAAACAGGCTATCGAGGCTATTGAACATCGCTGGGAAAAGGAGACTATGTAAAGAAATAAAAATATTTTTCCCCATTTTTTTGTGTTTTCTTTGTTAGGTCGGGTTCTTCTGGGTCTACCCTCGTACATAAGACACATTTATGACTTCAGATGACATTCTGTATCGTCAAAAAAGGGCTTCACGTGCTATACTTTCAACGGCCGCTCGAAAATCTATAAAGAAGGCATATAACATTATGTGTCTTCTCTTATAAATCTCTGTAATGTTTATAAATGCGAATAGTTGGTCGATAGTGGAATAATATAACCACGCCTAAAACCCTCTTGAAATTCTAACAGGATCCTTTCGTTTTCCAGCCACTGAGTAATTTGGTTGAAGATCGCTACGGCGCATAACTTGATGGATGTATTCAAAAACGATATGTCTCTGTAATATTCCGGGTTATCATAGTCTCCTCTCTTGTGTATATTATGGCTTTCTGAAAGATTTCAGGGACATTCAAATATTCGGTAGAATTCCACTACAAGCGCTGATAAAAATTCCGGTGCACAATTTTTGTAAGATTTGAACGGAATACAGGCATTCCCTAGAGCTTTGTTCTTCTTCGAATTGTCGATGCCTGCCTTCACTTCGGTAATTGGTGCATCCAGAAGTACATCTATAGTTATAGGGGGTGCGATATTTGTTCGGCGTTTAAAAGCGATGCGAATTCCGCTGATGAACTAGATACATTTATTAAAGCAATGTTTTGTAATTCAACTTTAAACCTTTTTGCATTGCAAATATTTTTGAAATGCTACTTTGCTGCTGCGTAAAGGGTTCTGAATGTATTGGTTTTATTGTTTAACAATTTGAAAAATGCGAAAACGCTCGCATACAACCCTTATCAAAGCATTTTTGTTTGTTATCTTTTTTTTAATAATTCTGTTATTACATCAATATTTAGTGAAATATTCTCGGCTTCTAATCTTGTGAGCGCTGCATAAAGATTTTCCCTGAAATCGGTCTTTCAATACCAATTTCGCTAGAAGTCGTAGCTGAAAAGTATTTGCAGCGTTCTTACTATAACGCAATAGTTAAACAAGAAAACACAATAACTACTTATGGGTCTTTATTTTATAACAAATCTTAAATCTACTTAATATAGTATATAAAACGGACGCAGTCCGCATGTGTGTGTATCTTATCTTATATGCGTATCCGGTGCTACTTAAAATATTCTCATCAAGCGACGCGCACACGGTCGTAAGATCCATCGACTGTACCTTCAAACAGTAATACTTTGACCGATTTTAAATTTTAAACCCTTACAGAGGTTCCAAAACTGACAATATGTATATACGAAAACTTCACCACACACCCGCGGGCCTTGTCATACCAACAAGATTTCCGTATTTTCGAATGTTTAAGACTACTGCACGTTAATTTATTAGCGAAAAATATTCCGCTCAAAGTTTTACCCCGAAATTTTTTTAAGTTGAAGTATTCAAATATTTTCTATGGTTTTAATAAAAAAATAGACAACAACTGTTTTTTCTTGGGCTTTAAATATATTTTATGCTTCAAAAACTTCAGAATAAAAAAGGAAAAAATAAAAAAAATACAAAATAATATTTCTTTATGAACACAAAAGTTTAGGAAAATTATTTTGTACCGAAAATTAGGTCTAAAAAATTCTCGGCTTCTGTAAGAATTTAGATAAAAAAAATATATTTAGTCCTTTTTAAAGTAAATAAATTGAAGATCTTACCTTATTCTACTTTGTTGGTTGGAAATATTCGCATTAAGTCTTAAGAGTGATTCGATTCCCACTTCCCCTTCGTTCCCAACCTGTGGCAAGATATCAGAACATGGTCACTCCAACCGTTCATTAGAAACTGACGCTTCTGCCAAATTCTGAATTGTATCTCCTTGTAGCTCTTCTATACTTATTCCTTTACCAGGTATCACTTGAACTTTGCTCCATTTCTTCCTTGCGGGCGAATCATCTTTACGATGACGCATTTCTTTCAACATATTGATGACACATGAAGAAACATTTTCTGAGACCTCTTCCACGCTTGATTCATTCGACATTCTGCTCAAAACCTGTTGTTGTTTTTTAAAGCCAGCTATCAAATTAAAAGATATACCATATTGTCTTCGGCAACTGACTTTTCAACAAGCAACTTGGGAAATTTGCAGTGTTTTGGCTTTGCTTTCTTTCCAGCTTTTAAGTACTCCCTTCCAAGCCACATCGAGTGGTTGCAATAAATGTGTCGAGTTCGGAAGAAAACAGGCAAAGCTTATTTTGCTAGCTTGTGCAGCTTCAATAACCTCTACAGAAAAGTTACTTGAAAGGTTATCGCCCAGCAAAACAATTCACTGTTACATTCTCTTGTGAATGGTATGAAGTGGTTAAGAAACCAGTCTTTGAATATGAAAGCATGAAACCAACCTGACTTGCTTCTATTATGTTTAGTGTTTTTTGGCTCACCTTGCATCCATTGTTCCCATAATTCCTCTGATTTGTAGACAACGCAGGGAGGCAAAATTTCTTCAGCAGCTGAACCACAAAACTGAGCCACATGACAGATATTCTGCTCTTCGAGCTGTCCATTATCCTCTCCGGATACTTACGCATTTTTGAGTGCCGGGGTCATCGGACAAGTTTGTCTCATCATAATTAAAAATAAATTGTGATAGAATATCTTTCCCATTTTCTAATGTTAAAATATCTTTGTCTCAATGTCATATTTAGTTATCTTAGCTTTTGATTGTTTCAAATTTTGGCACATCCTCTTACTGACAAGGTCTTTATTCTTCTTGAAGAAACCTGACAGCCAATCTTTGATTAATAAATTGTACTTTGTATTATCGCGTTTTTCGTGATAATTTGTAGCAAGTTTTTGCACTTCTAAGATGCAGAATGGAAAGCCCCATTCGCTTGTGGTGATAATGGGCTTTGCAAGAACTTTCTCCTCTTCACTTGAAAAAATAGAGGGCCTACCAAATTTTTTCCAATGCTTTGCATGTAGTTTGTTAGTTAATGTGACCTTGGCAATGCCAAATGGCTTAGCACTTTTGTTAATAGAAATTTCTTTTTTTCTATTAAATTGTGTCTGCGTTTGTTTTCTTTTGCATGCGACATTTTTATAGATTTAAAAACCTAGGTTTAGAAAAAAATGCAATATGAGCAGAGAAAACTCAAATGTGGTGAAAATTAGAGCGGTCAAAGTTAAACCGGTCAAAGTAAAACTGTCGGTCAAAGTTAAAAATTGACGGCCAAAGTTTTATGATTTTGGATTTTTTAGGAAGACGTTTATATATTTAGGCATAAAACCTGAACCAAACGGCCAATCGTCACGGTTTATATCCCAATTAAAAAAAAATAGCATTGTACTTACTCTGAGTATATTCAAGAGGATAACATAGCTTTTTAATTAACAACTTGGAACCTCTTTAAGGATCTAAAATTAACACATACAACTTGCACTTGTTACCAGATACATTTGAATGTTTTCACCACAACTTGTTTACCTTAACTCAGGAAATATATCTAAGTTTCGATCCTCGCTTACTGGACTAAATTATCTCAAAGAGAGATGACGGTAGAGTGAAATAAAAGTTATATCGTTTCCGGTCAAAGTTATGATCACTGGTCAAAGTATTGCTGTTTGACGGTACTATGTTTTATTTACTACATAATAACGCAAGCAACGCTAAAAACGGATATCCTTGTGTTTATATTGTTATAAATATTCGTTTTATCCTCAAGTGCGTTACCAAGAAAATTACATTAAAACAAAAAAATAGAACACAACTTATTGCTCGTCTATAGCTTTCTTTATTCGCGCTCTAATTCCATCGAATCCCTTTTTTTTGGCGGGGTTATATTTTCTGCAATGACAGTTGTGTCATTTTTGACAACAATAATAGCTGACTACGTGGAGGCGTGTTCAGCCATGCGTAACACATTTGTTACACTCTCCTCTCCTTGGACTAGAGCACCCCCATTAGGCACCATCGTTGGGGGTTCCCAGGCTTGAACATTATTCCCTCGATACTCGGCAAGACGATCAATATGAACAATCCTTGGCTTAGTCCTTGTTTTTTTTTGAATTTCGAGAGTCACATCGGTAATTCCATTCATAACGCGGTAAGATTGAAGATAAGATTGAAGCTTCGGAGACACACGGACCTTCCTTCTGCGGTTATGAAACCAGACGAAATCTGCGGGCCTAGAGCGAGGAACATTAGAAATAATATCGTACCTGGTTTTCATCCGTTTGGCTGCACGATGCATTTCGTGTCTGGATCGTTCGTGCATCTCCTGTAATTGTTCCTGTAGGTGCTTTGCATAATCGCATAAAGAAGCCTCAGCTGACGGTGCTCCAAACAGTAAATCAGGAGACAATCTCATTTCTCGGCCAAAAAGCGTAGTAAAAGGTGACTGCCTAATTGATTCCTGCTGCGACGCTCGGTATGCCATAGCAAATAATGGCAAAAAATCATCCCAGTCATCTTGTTTACCGCTAACGAACTGAGAAAGATAGTGCAACACAGTCTTATTCATCCTTTCAACTAAACCGTCAGATTGCGGATGTAATGGCGTAGTTCTTGTTTTGTGAACACCCATAAGTTCCATTACGTTTTGAAATACGTCTGCTTCAAAATTGCGGCCTTGGTCTGAATGCACCTCCATTGGGGTTCCAAGCCGGCAAAAGACTTACGCTTTGGCAACAGTATCTGCAGTCTGATCCATGAGTGGAAATAGCTCGACCCACTTGGTAAAATAATGCAAAAAGACCATCACGTATTTATTTCCCCGTCTGGTAGATGGTAGTGAACCAAGGATGTCAACCGCTAATCGTTGGAAGGACTCACCAGATAGATAGACTTGTAATTCGCCTTTAGTTTTCGTTTTTGGACCTCTTTTTGATGCACAGGTGTCGCATTCAGAAAAGTACTGTTCGACATCTTTTCTGGCTCCAATCCAATAAAAGCGTGATCGAATTTTCTCAAACGTTTTATTCTAACCAAAATGACCACCAAACTGAGTGTCATGAAACATTTAGATGACATCGCTAGTTAATGATTTTGGAACGACGGGTAACATTCGTTTAGGCTGCTTAGATGCTGTAGGCACCGACTTTTTGCAAAGGTACTGTTGGATGCGTTCTAGCCAACGCGTAAGTTAACCCTCTGGATTTTTGAAGGACAGCAACCACTTAAGAGCAGCATGGTCAGTGCGGATCAAGAATTCTCGCCTAAAAAGGTAGACATGGAAATGTTCTATCGCCTTAATCACAGCTAACAATTCCTTGGGGGTGGTGCAGTAATTACTGAGTGCTCTACTATAGTAAGCGATGACTCTCTCCTTTCCATCATAAAACTGGGACAAAACTGCTCCTATTCCATGGGCGGAAGCGCCGGTGTCCAGCACGAAATCAACATCAGGACGAACATGACCCAAAATCGGAGGTGTTTTAAGGCATTTCTTTAATAAATTGCATGCAGTACCGCAGTCAGCAGCCCAGTCAAATGAAATTTCAGCAAATTGTGGTACAAACTGGCGGTAGTACGTACAAAGTCTAATAAAGCTTCTGACTTCTGTTACGTTCTTCGGTATCGGCCAAGTCCGCACCGCCTCAATTTTAGCAGGATCGGGTGACACCCCCTCTTCACCAACGATATGTCCTAAAAGACAGACCTCTTTTTGGAAAAGATGGCTTTTGGTAGGATTTATTTTCAACCCCGCTTCTCTCTAGCGACTGAAAGAAAGAATGTAAATTAGAAAGCATCTCTTCAAAACTCTTGCCATGAAACAGGATATCGTCCAAATACTATATACCAGACAAGTATCCAGGGGCAGTCCTCTCAAAACAGTCGACATCAATCGTTCAGACGTCGCAGGTGCATTGGTCAAACCGAAGCTCATAAGGTTAAATTGCCACAAACCATAGCTGGTCACAAACGCCGTTTTCTCCCGGTCACCTGCTTACATCTCGACTTGCCAGTAGCCAGATTGACCATCAACTGTATGTTACTAAACCATACGGAACCAGCTACTGCGCTTAAAGTGTCGTCGATTCGGGGCAAGGGGAAAGAGTCCTTTATGGTCACATTGTTTAGTTTGCGGTAATCCACACAGAATCACGTCGATCCATCTGTTTTTTTCACCATTACAATGGGCGATGTCCATGGGCTGGTAGATGGTTCAATGATATCACTTCGCAGCATCTTGTCGATTATTTCCCGTGACTCTTCCTGTTTCGCAAGCGGCAACCTCCGTGGCGGTTGTTTAATAGGTTTCGCTGCACCCACATCAATTTTATGCTGCGCTACACTAGTTCTATTCAGATCATCAGGACCGCTGTCACAAAAGTCATTAAGTAAGCACCGCACCAATTCCATTTGCGTCTGTTGCAGGTGTACTTGAGACTTGTATAGCAGATTATCTAAGTGAGACGGTAATGCACAATTTTCCGAAGTGAACTCCACCGTGCCCTCAAATTCTTCGAAAGTTGCTACTGGAGTATTACGGGGAAGGGTAACGGCATAATCAGCGAGATTGACCCCTCGTACTAAAACAGCTCCATTCTGATTACAGGTCATAGTCTTTCCAATTAAAATCCCTTTTGGCAGATCATCCCCAAGGGGAGAAACAATGCCTTCGATCGGACCTGCACTGGGAGTATTTGTTGAAATAAACATTTCTTTTCTAAAAGGTATCAAGAGTGAGTCTGCTGTTTGAAGAAATACTCGTATAACTCGAACCGATTGCTTAGCTGATTCCTATCGACATAACGTTGCAGGAAATGTCTAGGATGCTGTTAGCAGCTTTCAAAACATCCACTCCAAGAATACCCTGGCTATTGGCGGGAAGAGGAAGATCGACCACCATGATTTTTATTTGACGTTTGAACTTGCCAATTTCAATTGACGTATGCCACTCTTGCGAAATATGAAACGCGTTTCCACATAAAGTTTGAATTACTGTATTTCCTGGCTGAAGTTAAGCATTCGATGGTATGACGTCCCGACGCAACAGTGTGACTGAAAATCTAGTATCAAGGAGCATCTGACAGGACACGCAACTAAGGGCAACAGGAGCAGTTGTGGTTTGACTATCACAATGGAAATTGTAGATTTGGGGGCTTTTGGACTTTGTCAGCGTTAGCCCTTCGTCACTGACGGCTGAGCGTTTCCCGACTCCGGGGACATATTTCCAAATTGATTTGGACTCCCACAATTAGCGAGGTTTTGGTTTCTTCGGGATCATTGATTGCGGCTTCAGCGGATCGAGTTGGATGGCTGGTTTGGGTGGCGAGATGAGCTGCCTCGGCGGAAATAGCCTTATTCACTGCGTCGATCATGGTTTTCGGGTCTCCCATTTTTACAGCGTCCTGAACTGAGCGGTCAGAAATTTCATCGACGAAATTCGCGCTTAAACACTATTCGAGTAAGTCTCTGAATATCGCTTGCAAATGCACCAAGGTCTTCTCGTTGTCTTCGACGCCTGGAACGAAATGTTGTATGAGAAATAAGTTTTTGTTGGGAAATAAACCTTAGCTGCAAAGCCGATGTAAGCTTGTTGTAGTCCGCGCGATCCACGAATTAAAGATGGAAGCACTTGTGCTTTATACATACGAGTATAATACAAAATTCCATCAAGCCTAACAAAGATAATAAATGGAAGATACTCGTAGGATGGAACTTGCCACGGTACAGTGCTCAACAAGTGTTTAGGAAACCACGGGCCCATAAGTGCCGGTGCACACGAACGTTTTTTTAACGCTCAGAATCGCTTTTGCGTCTTGTTTTGATTTTTGAAAGCAGATTGTGAGGGAATTTATAACCTCATATCGAACTGCTGTTGTAAGAATGTAGTCATTACCTCTCGCACAGTCTCGAATAGCCCACGCACAGTGTTGCGTGATTTCTCGCTTAAATACGATCTGTCGAGAGTTTCAAGAACCTAATGTATGTTTTCATACGGAGCTGACTGTCAAAGTCCACAAAAAAAAAGTTTGTTCTCAAAGAATTTGTTTCCGTTGCAGCGCTACGTCTCTTTCATTATTACTTACATTCTAGACAAAAATGTTTAAATCTAATTTGACAACAACAGTTACTTATTCTAGCTTACTGTCTCTTACCGAGTGCTCTAAACTTTACAATCTCATTGAAATTATACCTTTTGGCCTTAAAAACTATCTTACAATTAATCTTATCTATCAGTATTACAATATATGAAATTTCTAAGAAAAGGTTTTCGAAAAACTTAGATACTGTATCTTTTAAATTTTTTATAAAACTTAAAACTATGTCCGTATTCTACTTAACCTACCTAAGCTACTTAACCTACCTTAACTATAATCGGGGTGGTGAGCACTAGTAGCCTCTCGCACCGAGTGGTCGCCATACCAATTGCGATTTCGGGCGCCTGGCATTCGTCAACCTCGAGATTTAACCAATGCCATAAAGCATCGGTCACTTCTCAGCGGCGCCGCCTTATGTTGACGAACGTGGCCTTTCCACGAGATCCCCCTAACTATCCTTAATCTAACTTACAACTAACGTACCGACCTAGGAAAGCGAGCCCACCTTCTCCCCTTCTAGAAGCCACCAGAATTCGGTGTACTGTTTCTCGACGTCGATCCGATCGCTGTCCGCAATCGCGGGACTAAAACGGAGGAGCTCTGGCGGGATAAAGCCCGATAGAAGCGTGCTCTCGTGGTATATTTCATTGGGGTAATAAGCCCCAAAGATCAGGCTATTATCATTGGTCATTGCTCGTGCAACGTGTCTTCGCATCACCTTAATCAGGAAATTGTCAATCCTATTCAGATTAGCCCATCGTAAACGACTTTGTTGGAATAATATTTTTTTTACTCTGATTCTGGTGTTCTGTACAAGCCGAGACAGTGTACTGCCTTTCAAACACCCGAATCCTTTCCATCTGATACGGCCCTACATTGAACCACACAGGACAACCATACGCAATGACTGGCCTGATTCGGGCCACATAGCATATGACCTTCACCCTGGAGACAAGTTGACTGCTCTGAAATAGCCTTCTTGTCAGGGCTAAAGCCTTCTTGGCCCCAGCAAGACAAGCATCTATATGTTTGTCAAAATACAAATACTTATCGAGCCAGATACCAAGGTATCTCACTACGCTTCTCACCCCTAATGGCAGTCCGTGCTGTCCAATGATGGCCAAATTTCGCCAGTTATATCTGGTATCCCTAGAAGCCCATCTCAATGGAGTTCTAAACAAGATTGTTTCCGACTTTTGAAAATTGATTTTCAACTTCCAATCGTCGCAATACGCCTTAATATGATCGAAGTCACGTTGCAAAAGGGTGTTTATAACTTCAATTTTTGGACCTGATCTGTATGCCACTAAATCGCTATGGAATGATTGAGGGAACCTACTAGATCACTTGTGTAAATGTTAAACAGTATCGGAGAAATCACAGCCCCTTGTTGTAAGCCGTTTTTAATGTCAAAGATCTTGCTCAAAATGACGTTGTTACATTTAACAACGAACTTCTTTCTCATAAGCATGTCGTAAATCATTTATAGCAGGGGTTTCGGCATGCCCATCCTGGTCAGCTTATAGAAAAGCTGACGATGTCAAAGGCCTTCTTAAAGTCAACGAGGCAGGCACCCGTACACTGGTTCTTGCATTTATTCCATTGTATGTCCGAGACCAGCTTTGACGCAGCATGAATAGTGTCATGCCTTGCCCTAAAACCAAACTGATTTTCCGGAATTATATTATTTTCCTCAACCCACCTTAACAGCGCTCTATTAACCACCTTCTCAAATACCTTGCTAATATTCGGAAGCAAACTAATTGACCGAAGATTAGCAGGGTTAGCTCTGACTTTGTCCCTTTTCGGGATTGGGTGTACCACTGCTGTTTTCCAATGCGTCGGATAATATGCATTATTCAGCGCATTGTTGAATAGCGTAGTAAATATATCCACTGCTTCCAAGGGCAGGTGTCTCAATACGACGTTTGGAATACCGTCTACTCCCGACGACTTTTTGTTTTTCAGAGACTCAAAAATGCACAGGAGTTCATCTTTTCGCACGAACAAATGCGAGGACGCTCGTTTATCGGCGATGATGACGTTTGCCGCGTTTTCTTCACTGAATACGGTGAAACCGTGATTCTCGGATCGCCAATTTTGAAGTTCGTTGCGCAGATAATAGTGACTTACGTAGGCCCTATTGTCAATGTCGTGATTACAGTGAACTGGATTGTTCACCGTATACACGGCTTCGAAAAAAGTTCCCAGCAAATCCACTTTCTCCTGTGGGTCTTCGACCACGAAAAGACCGCCGCCTGAGTTGGCACTCTCTGGACTTATGCCAACGGTCAGTAGTGTCTGTCTGTTTTCTGTTGTTTGTCGAATTCGGACACACTGAATGTCATTGTGATCTTTCCTCCTGAACAATTTATTTATCTGCGGGAACATATTCGGACTACTGGATTTTATAGCCCGAATCTTACTGCCCCAGTACAGACTTACAGACTTACTGTAATTTTCTTTAATTAATTGTTTTAGGTTTTTGATCAGTGACTTTAGTGCTCTTATTTCCGGGTCGTTTCTGTCAGTGAACTGTCTGTACAGCTGCTTAAGCCTCGAGAGTAGTCTACTTTTGTGTGCGTACAATGCGTTGATTGTTGGAGTTCTGTACTTTTCGATCTGGCTTTCGTCGGAGTATTCTATCCGAGGGATAGTCTGCTCCATAGTTCGTTTGACAACGTCTTGCATCGTCAGTAAATTGCGGTCGATTTCTTCGTTAGTTAAGTTTCTGTTAGTCGGGGGATCAATTCCACTCAAACGTAAATTACGCTGTAAGATTCTGGAGAAGCACAACCACCGTACTCTACGGTAGTCGTATGAGTACGCTTGATCATACTGCTCCAGCTGCGTTTCCTCATTGGGGATCCGTATTGTGGCGGCAAGTCCGTAGTGATCACTATCGTACTCGAGCGCTCGCAAACAGTTCCTTGTGTTTCGATCCGTGTTAGTCAGTTCTAGTCTACTGTCTGTTAATGCCAAGTCCAGGAAAGAACCGGCTGACGGGAAGGATGGGATGTTCGTCGCGTACAGTTCAAGTCTGTACTCAATCATATTTTGACCTCACCAGTAATATAACTAGTTGCCCCTGGTGTTTGGCGGACTATTTCCCCATACCGCATGTCTAGCGTTAAGATTTCCGGCCAAAAAATAATAATTTTCCTCCGATTGAAACTGAAGGCAACGAAAAACTATTTCGAGCTCAGTTATAAATTCAATGAGATTAGGTACTTCAGGTGCATAAAGCGACACCACATACACTCGCCTTCGACTATGAAGAGGAATGCATACGATGTAGGCTTCCAACACCCGGAACCTCATTAAATCCCCGCTATATATGACCCTATGGAGCATGCCTTTGCGTAATAATATACCAACCCCACCCCCTCGTGAAGAATGTGGACGGTCTCTTCTATATATATTATAGCCACTGTAGCCAATTTTGTGATTCTTGTTGGGAACCAAAAGCACATCTGGGCATTCACTTAACAACTGATTTTGTAGGTTGGCCCGTCTCTCGATCCTGATTAATGAGTTAACGTTTAACGCAAGGATCTTCAGATTAACCTCATTCAATGTAGCAGACATTATATCGCCGTGCCAGACTTGTCAAACAGGGTCGAATAGATGACGTCAATTGTTCATTTAATTGTTTCTGGACATGATCAATTTTTCCGTGTATTGACAGAAGAATCGCTTTCAAATCCAGATCCGCTTCCGGTGCTTTTTCAGCTACCTTTGGCGTATTTTTTGCCTTTATTGTGGCCTTACCCGATCCAGATACCATTTGGGCAAAGCATACATTGGGTGCCACAAAATTAGAGAAAGCACGACTCTTTTGACGCTTCTCTTCTTCGATGAACTGTTTTCGAGCCTGGACTTTCTTTTTCAGCTCTTGAAACATAGGACAACCCCTGAAATTGGCAGGATGCCCCGAGTTCCTGCAGAGTACGCAAAAGAGTTGACCCCTATCTACTAAGTCCTTATCGCACTTAACGCATCTAAATTGCATATTGCAATTAGCTGCGGCGTGCTCGAACTTCTGGCAGCGCATACATTGCAGTACACGATCTGCTCTCTTTAATTTTTCCTAACTTACAAAATGATAGTACAGGAATTTGATTTTTCGCAGACTATCGATTTTGCTGTTGGGCGTTAGTTGCACTAGGAAGAATGGTAATTTACGGTTACCACCCCCTGCCGCGGCCGTGGTAAACGGCTTGACCCCCACGAACTTAAGATCGTCGCTCTCTAACCCTTTGAGCTCTGCTTTGAGCTCCTCCGTTTTTATTTCTGCATCGATCCCTTTCAACAGCACCGTCTGAAGTTTTTCACTCTTAGGGCTATATGTATAGTATTCAGTATCTGCTTTTCCTAGGGCGGTTCGTACTTTCCGGTATTCCTCCATATTACTACACATAATAATGTGCTTATTTGCACTTAATCTCTTAACATAAAAATTCTCGGTCGTTAGACTAACGTTGTTAAGTGCGGTCGCTTCTTATCAAACGTGTGTTACTACATCAAAATTCCGAAAAGAGAACGTTCCCCTAATATTGAAGACAATTTGTCTTCAATACTAAAAAGCCGGAAAATGAACTCTAAGGAAAAAGACCCCAGGACAAACTTTTTTGCACCCCTTCAGTGCTTACCGGACTCTGATAACGATGCTGAATTCGAAGATGAAATCATCACACAAACTTCAAAAAAAAAAGCTAAAGTTCCATCTATTTGTGTGTTACAAAAAAACAGTGAAAGTGTTCATAGCCTTATGCGCGAAAACAAAATAATTGACTATTGTATTAAAAAAATATCAATTGGCATTAAAATTATTAGTGATAGTGCGGACATCCATCAAAGTATTTGTTCTTTACTTAAACTCAAAAAGTGGCAATTTTATGCGAACGATTTTCCTGCTGCCCGATCGTTGAAAGTAATCTTATACGGGTTAGATGAACTGCCACTTAATGAACTCAGAAAAGAACTAATCACCCTCGGTCTCAAATGTATTGACGTCAAGATGATTAAAAAGAAACACGATCAATTTTTGGATGTGTTTTATTTGGTTTCTCTAGAAAATGGATCTGTGAGACTAACTGACCTCAAAAAAAATGTTCGATCGCTCTTTAAGACTCAAGTAAAATGGGATTTTGCACGGAGACAGAAGAATCGTTTAATCCAGTGCTACAACTGCCAGATGTTTGGGCATGGAGAAAAGAATTGCCATATCAAAACTCATTGCGCAACCTGTTCCGAGCCACACGCAACCAACATGTGCAATTCCAACAAATTTAAGTGTGCAAACGGACCCAGTTTGCGTAAGTAGAAAAAATTTTGTTGATGTCAAGTAAAGGCTTTTAAAGGGAACGCAACGTCAATCTCTAAGAACGGTTACATACGAGCCCAACCTCATTGACTTCCCTCCTCGTAATCAACAACGATTCCAGAGCAAGAGTAGCGTACGTAGTGAACAGACATCTGTGGACTCTTGCATTCCAGCACCCATGAGCAAAAGCAGTGTTTGGTCCAAAAACAACAACACCATAGTGACATCAGACGAGTCCAACGCACTTTTCTCTTTGGATGAAATAAATTCTCTTACCACCGAGATGATCACACTTCTATCGCGCTGTAATACTAAAGCTGAGCAATTTAGTACTATTGCACAATTGGCCGTAAAGTATTTATATAAAATTATTAAATAATGTGTACTAATTTAAATGTAATTTGTTGGAATGCTAGAAGCATTCGAGATAAGTCTCTTGAATTTTTTGACTTTCTTAGAAAATATAATATAGACATAGGCTTAGTTTCTGAAACTTGGTTGAATTCTAACAACAATAAGTTTAATTTGTCTAACATTGAATACAAATGTTATCGTTACGATAGAGATGAGAGAAGAGGTGGTGGTGTTGCCTTAGTCGTGCGAAGAACATTGAAGCATCAGGTTCTACCTATTATAAATACGAAATTAATAGAAAACGTTGGAATTAAGATATATCTTTTAAATGGTGGATCAATAAACATATTCGCTGTTTACTTTCCCGGCAGGTTTGCATCGCGCAGAAAACGTTCGCTTCTGCAAAGTGATTTTAAAAAGCTTATAAGTTTAAATAGTTAATTTTTAATTGGAGGCGATCTTAATTGTAGACACCGAAATTGGGGCTGCTTGCGAGCAAATGCTTGGGGTAATATTCTTCAAAACATAAGTGCAAGGCACCCGGTAGAAATTTTGTACCCTCCTCACCCTACTTACATTCCAACAAACAGCCGTTCAAACCCATCCACATTAGATCTCTTTCTTACCAATTGTCCTGAACATATCAGCCAACCAATGGTAATAAATGAACTTAGCTCTGACCATTTACCAGATAAGTGTAGTGTATATTTTTCACCAGCGGTAAATAAGAACCAAATTTTAGACTTTAAGAACGCTGACTGGAAAAAGTACCAAAAACTTATTAAATTAAAATTGAGCTCAAGCGAAGCTTTAGATTTTGAAAACATAAATCAGTCGGTTATCGACGAAAAAGTAAGATTTCTAACATCAACTTTATTGGGTAGTGTCGAGCAAAGTATTCCCAAAAAAATTAAACGTTATAACGTAGAAAATTTTCTTCCGCAAAATATAGTAAATGTTATTAAATGTAGAAACAAATTTAGAAAATTGTGGATGACAACTCGACATCAATTTTACTTGTCACTAGTTAAAATATTAACTAAAATTATTAAAGACTTGGTCATGCAATTTAGGAATAATTTTTGGAATTGCAAGCTTCAAAGGGTTGAAAAGAACGGTAAACCCTTCTGGAATATGATTAAAATCATTAAAAAGAAAAATGTCCATATTCCAGCTCTTAAAGTAGGATCCTCTGTTTTACTTGCAGGTGCAGAAAAAGCAGAAGCATTAGCCCAAAACTTTTTTGCTAACCATGCGACTACTTCCCGCAACTTAACTAATGCAGCTGTCGAAGCTTCAGTTTTGCAATCAGTGAATACTATTTATTCTCTCCAACCAACTATTCCAAACAACTGTACAGAACTAGATGATCTGGAGTTCACTCTTCATTCGCTCAAGTCATTCAAATCTACAGGAGTAGATGGAATTCGTAACCTCTACCTGAAGCATCTACCTAAAGCTGGTATTAAATTTATTCTACTGCTGTTTAATAGTTGCATTAAAATTGGCTATTTTCCTAATGCGTGGAAATTAGCCAAGATCATACCTATTTTGAAGCCGGGTAAAGCTCCTAGTCTGCCTTGCAATTACAGACCAATCAGCCTACTCAGTGCTATAAGTAAGTGCTTCGAAAAAATAATTAAAAATGAGCTCATGGCACACTTAAACACAAATAATATCCTCCCCGCCGAACAGTTTGGGTTCAGACCTCAACATAGTTCAGTTAACCAAATTCATCGAATTACCAAACACATAAAAGATAAATTTAATGCGGGTATGAGCACGGGTATTGTCTTTCTTGATATCGAAAAAGCTTTTGATACGGTGTGGCATGAAGGGCTCTTACACAAACTATATATTTTTGATTTTCCGGTCCACCTGATTCGAATCATACAATCTTTTCTGTCAAGACGAAGTTTTCAAGTCTTCATAAATAATTGTTATTCCGACTCTACTTTAATAAGCGCTGGAGTCCCACAAGGCTCAGTCCTAGGTCCTCTCCTGTACAATATATACACCTCTGATTTTCCCCGATTTCCTTATGTTGAGTCAGCTACCTTTGCTGATGATACTTGTATCTTTTCAACGGACGCGTTTGCTTTCAATATTGAAAACAGATTGCAGTCCGCTTTAGACTCAATCGCCCAGTACTGGGATGACTGGAAGCTTAAAATAAATGCTGCCAAGACGCAAGCTGTCTTTTTCACTAGAAAAAGAAAGCCTTGCTTCTTACCAAGCAATAACCCAACCATTTGCGGGATACAAGCCGAGTGGAAAACGAGTGCGAAATACCTTGGAGTATACCTTGACAAATCTCTCACGTTTGACAGTCAAAATTCTCTATCCCTTCATTAACCGCAAATCTAAAATGAGCAATCAAAATAAAATAATTATTTTCAAATCAATATTTCAAGCCATTCTCTTCTATGGTTCACCTGTGTGGGGTAAATGTGCCAAAAGCCATATCCTGAAGCTGCAGAGAAGCCAGAATAAGGTATTAAAAATAATTCTGAATGTACCTTGGCATTTCTCTACAAACCGATTACATCAAAAAGCCAAAATAGATAAAGTTTCCCCAAGAATTAACAAACTACTCGTATTAAACTAGTACAACTTAAGATGCAGTATGTCAGACAATCCTTTGATTTCCCAGTTAGTGGAAATCACCAGGTAGTTTAGAACTTTACCGCTATTGACCAGATCAGATGAGATGGTTAACGCTTTCTTTTACTGCTCACCATGTTAAATTTCCATAGTTATTATTTATATTTTATCTTTAATTTTTGTCACCCGTTGATATTTATTTATTGTTTGTTACTTTGATGAATTATTTATTTATTTTCCTTTTGTTATTTATTAATTACTGTTAATTACTTGTTATTTGTTATTTACTATTTATTATTTATTATTTATTATTTATTATTTATTATTTATTATTTATTATATATTTATTTATTTGTTTATTTATTCCAATTTAATTAATTATTAACTATATATTTCCTAGTAACCAATTATTTGATATTATTGATTAATTATTATTTATTGTAGTATTTACTACTTGCTTTCTGTTAATAATTCGTATTTGAATGCTCTGCCATTTATCTCATTTGTTCTTCTAAAACACTTCCCCTTCTCTCTGCCTTAATTATAACATTTATTGTTATTATTCTTGTGAAGGTTTTTCTTGTAGCTTTTCCTTCGCACTTAATTTTTAACTGTGATATATTGTAATAATTTGTAAGTTTTATTTAATTTTCAGTAGTAAGTTAACACACCAAATCTCTGTAAATTGTGCAATAGTTACAAAACATGTATAACAAATTTGTGCTACATAAAATAAAAAAAAAATAAAAAAAAAAATAAAAATTCTTAGTTACTAACTTACATAACCTAATACTATCATTTATTTCTAAATTACTTACATTTATGGGAGGCACTCTTTCTCTCCCCTTGTTTTCAGACAGCTGTTTTTGTTGTTGATGTTGTTGCTGATCCTGTTACTGCTGCTGCTGTTGTTGTTGCTGCTGCTTCTGTTGTTGTTGCTGCTGCTGTTGCTGCTGTTGTTGTTGCTGCCGCGTTGGTTCTTGTTGCATTTTCTGTGGTACTTGCTGCTGTTGTTGTTTTTGCGGTTGCGCTTTCTGTTGCAGTCGTTGTTCTGGTTGTTGTTGTTGTTGGTGGTGTTGCTGCTGCTGCTTTTGCTTCTGTTTTTGCTGCATTGGCATTTCTCTCATAGCTTCCTTATTTTGTTGTCGCAGTTTTTGTTGTTGCCTTTGCTGCCGCAACTTCTCTCTCTTCTCCAGGAGCTCTTTTATAAGCTTGTCAAGCTGAGCCTCCTCATCTTCTTCCTCTTCTGCTGAGGTATCAGTATCTGATAATTCTTTGAAGGGATTCCCCTCTCCAATGTAGCGGCACTCGCCCCCTTCAGACTCATAAGAGTATTCTTATGACTTTCTTTGTGGATAATTTCGACGACGCCTTGATTTTCCTACACCTCTTTTCCACTTTCGTATCATCATCTGACTTTTGCATTGCTGCTGCTTTAGAACTTGTTGTTGCTTGCTATTGCTGCATTTCACATGCTCTCGTCGTCATTCGATTCGATACCGGTTCCACCTGCTGGACCTCCGGCTGACCGGTATCCATCGTTAGTCGGCACTACTACCAAACTACCACTTCTTATTATATTTTTAATATTAATAAATTAAAAAAAGTAACCCGTGAATTTTCTGCTGGACTCGAAACCCAGGTCTTCCACGTACCGAGTCAACTACTGCTCCACTGAGCCACACGCAACTATTTGTTAATTGGTTTCTTATTTCGCCATTTAATTGACTTTTCACTTTTATGTGCACCACCGCAAAGCCGACCGTCCTCTATGCGAGTTGGGAAACGACTATATATATATATCATGCTACCGCTACATGTTTTTTCAATAAAAGGATTACCCCAAGGTTCCATCTTCAACTTAGTATTGTTTTTCATTAAATTTTGTGATGCACTAAGCCGCGATTATGTAGGACGTATTTGCATGGTATAAGGTCACAAATGTAGCATTCCTGTCTACGACAAGTCAACAAAGTTTCTTAAAAAAGGTTATTTGGTGGCTGGTTAGCAAAACCTGATAGTTAATCTCACCTCAGTATTCAATTGAATAGT
This sequence comes from Volucella zonaria, assembly GCA_963966105.1. Lineage (NCBI taxonomy): Eukaryota > Metazoa > Arthropoda > Insecta > Diptera > Syrphidae > Volucella > Volucella zonaria. The sequence continues at coordinate 42,186,999 of OZ014531.1, forward strand.
GGTAAAATTGTTATGTGGCAACCAAATCAATTCTGCCGCAAAGAACGATTCGAATCATTGAACTTTAGTCTCCAATTTATATGCGAAATCCCTTGTCGTTTATAAAACAAACCAATCAGCAATGCCTTTAGGTAAAGGTAGGTAAAGACTGACTCTTGCCCCAAAGGAACATACAAATCGGGCATTCACTCCATCAATATTGTCAAACTCTCATACCGCGAATTATTGTCAACAAAAAGGAATTTCTAAGCAATTACAACCCCCAGCTTAATAAAAGTCCACTCTTGACGTAATTTTTTTTTTTAGCCCATTTTTGTTTTATGGAATAAGGGACAAACCCTATTTTTAGTTAACCAACCTCATCCCACGGCCTTGGGTTACGGAATAATAAATTTTCTATCATTTTTTCAGTGGCTGCTGAAAATTGGAACAACTGTGTCGATTTTGTTTTTTCTTTTTCTTTTGTCAACCTATTGGTCGTCATCATCCTTCCACTGATTTCACAGTCAATCTGCGTTACAACCATCATCGTCATCAGGCAGCCACCACAGGACCAACACCATACCATGAGGGTTGAACATGAAGGCCTAAACCCTGTCTAAGGGTGTGTGAGAGTGTATCTCCATCACATCCTTTTGTCCCGTCCATTAACTATTAATTTCTGGTGATGAAAAAATTTGATTCACCAAACCTGGAGTTCCGCTGTCCAGCAGAACACCACTGCTTCGGTGCTTCATCTCATTTTTTTTTTTTTTTTTGTGTTTTGCAACTTTTTGCGTTAGATCGTGAAAAATTCATTAAATCTGAGCGATGAAGGGGTTCAGGTTTAGGTTCAGGTTCGGCCGTGAATCCTTTTTTCGGAACTACGACTTTGTTGGCCTTTCGTTACTTGGTGTTACAAAAACGGCCTTTGACAAAGTAATTGGGGGTTTGTAGTCTGCTTGGATGATTGCTTCATCCAAAGCATCAGGACTCTTGCACTGCGACGGCGGCAGTAGAGTAAAAATCGATAGAACAGGGGCTCGAATTGAAGTGTTCGTTATTTTTTAATGGAAGGACATGCCCGCGAGTCTAGTTTTCGCTTCAATGAATGATGAGAGTGTACTTAATGCTAATTATGTTCTGGTAAGTGTTTTTCTTTTCTTTTTTTGTTGTCATCCACCATCATCCATCCACTGTATGGTGAGTTTTATGTGCCAACAGGGTGACAGATTGTCAGAGGGTTGATACTAATATTAAAAAAAAATTTAGATATTGAGCTTAAGCAATGCAATGGACGAGAATATGTTCATTCCATAAAACCGGGGAACATTTGTTTTTTCTTTTTTGATTGCCTTGTTAAAAAATTTTACTCGTGGTATCGTTTTATCCGCACCTTGCCAATCTTTTTTGCCGTGCCTCTCTCTCTGTGTAATAATGAAAGTTTTAATTTAATTTTTTTTTTCGTCGGCCTACAGTAAGCTGTCGTTTATTTATTTTAATTATGAAAATTAATTACTGCAATGAGGTTATCCCGGCCAAAGAGCGGACAATTTTTTGTTGTCTTTTCTTTTTTTGAATATTTTAACCGGTGTACGATGATTTATGGTGAATTTCAAAGGAATTTTTTCGCAGCCTTTTCATTTATAAATGCGGTTAGGCGGAATGGAATTTTTTGTATTTAATAATGTAGGAGTAGGTGGACATGTGTTAATGTTTGGCGAAAGGGGGTGTTAAAGGATGCATAGATTCTCAGGTGAAATCCGAATTTGCGTCTATCAACAACTAGCACGGGGATGTAAAACGAGCATATTTGGATGGTTAGGGGTTCACAAGCAAAAGTAATACAAAAGGTGGAAGCCACAAGAATTAGAGCCATGTAAGACAGCACAACAAGAGAGCGCATAAATCGACTCGGATATGTGAGTGACGGGGGACTATGTACTACCAATTTCCAGATTGCTGCAAATTTTTTCAACTTCAAACTAAGGATTTCCTAACCTTCAGATGGTAAGATGGCATATTCAACAGGTCTGGAAAAATTTTGTTTGATCGCAAATCTCTGGTTTAGAAAGGAGCGATTCGGACATGTCTGTGTTTTAAGGCAAACGAAGCGGTTAATCAGGCGGTGAGAGGTCAAGAAATGGGGTCGGAAATTCCGAGGAATTTGAAATCATCCTTCCAATGTGCACTTCCTACTACAAGAGCGGTTGGATCTTACTGCAATAATAAGCAATCTTTTGGTCTTGCGGCAACGGTTCATGGAATATTGCCGCAGTTCGTTCTAATTACTTAGCTACTAAAGCCCACATTTGACCAGGGCCTGTCCAGCTAGTGTGGTCTTGGCTGAGGTTCACTTGTGTACGCCACCTAAGATGAGGTTATTCTGTACTGCGCTGTCGCTCGAAAACTTTCGATACCGAGACACTGTTGCCTATGCGTTCAAGGTGACCTTGCCATCTAAGTCGTCTTATCCGGCACCGTGTTGCGGTAAATTTTCCGGCAACAAGTTTGGCTCTCTTTTTCCTTGTAAGTCCCTTCGCTGCCTCTTTTCTCTTAGTGGGAACACCGAGCTCTGGCGGAGGTGGAGGGCAGCCAAGGTCCCATCAGCCAGTGGCCCACCAACCCCAGACCTCGGAAAACAACACACATAGGTTCACAGGCGGGTTTTCCCGCAGAGAAGAACGAGGAGGTTCGGTCGGTGAAGCCTTAAGGACAGTAGGGAGACTCACGACGAACCAAGAACCCCAGGGTGCGACAGGAGGTCCACCAGGAACACCGTTGCCGGAGCCCATAAATCGACGGGAGACTCGCAACGGGCAGCAACAGACAGGACGTCTGAAAGTCGCCGACGGGTGGGGACGGACGGTCCTTTCAATCCAGACACCCCAACGAAAGCCAACAACAGGAGGCTTAAAGAACAGATGTCTCTTGTGTTTTACGTAGGTACCTGCCGTGAGGGCTTAAGCCTACGGTGCGTCTTCGCACAAGATATCAAAACAATGCGTTGATAAGCGCACTTCGGGTAGTACAAGTACTACCACCAGTACCAGATTTGAAGTCGTGTGTAAGGCACGAACTTCCCCTTTGATGAAGGGTCGAGGCTTATCTAATACCTCAGCCATTCTGCGGGTCATGGCACCCGGTTGCAATGCAACTCCACATCGAGCAGACCAATTGGTTCCATAGCAATCCCATGGTTTAGCACAGGTCGTAATAGACTACACATATGCCAAGCCATGAGATGTCCAAGCACCATTAGTTCTGTTCTCCCCGCGATTTTGGGTACAAACCTACAGCCACCACGATACTCCCACAAGGGGGCCAACTCCTAGGTCAGGCCGGAACCATAGTTCCGGGGGCTCCTGACCTCCCGTGGTACCAGAATATAGCTTCCGATCGAGCTTCGCAACCTTGAGGTTACTTCCAGTTGGGCACCTCACTGCCCAGGACTGGCGGCCTTTCAATTATTTGGTCAATGAATTTATAATCCACCCGCTAGCTGCCTACTGCGTCTTCTATAAAATGCCTCATTTGCAAAACTACGGGTTTTTTCGAACCGTACGGTATCAGTGATAATTCCACTGGCATTGTAGGTCTCACCATTAAAGGTGATGCCCATAGCCTGCAAGTTCCACGACGTATCACTTCCACATCCAGAGGTGGCATTGCATCCAAGCAATGCGACTCTTTGGCAAGTCAAGATCCGCCTTCGACCATCAACAGTCATAACCCTGTCGTACCATACCGATGCTACATATGTTGCACAGGCATCAAAAAGGCCATTGTATATGATACGAACAGAATGCCTGTTGAGTCCCCAGTCAGATCGCAAAATGCGCCTTACCTGGCCTACGACACTCAGCATGCGTTATCTGGATCGAACCAGGTGAGGCATGAGGTTCATACATTCACCCATCGTTATGCCCAGATACGTGACCTCAGTCACACATCTAATGCCAACGCCGTTCAAACGTATCGCAGGAGCCCGACGTCTTACATTCAATTTGCCCTTGAGCTTCATTGATACAGTCTTATCCTGCGACATACTTAGCCCAACGCTTTCTCCCCATTCAGCAACGACTGCTAGAGCTCTTTCTCCTAACACCTCGATTTCGGCCCTAGACTGGCCTTCGAGGATGAGGAGCAGGTCATCTGCGTAGGCGCAGCACCCACAGAGCTCATTTAGTAGTCGCAAGAGTAGATCCATAATCCACCACAGATGGACCCTTGGGGGCAACCTCTCTCAACATTAATTGAGACGCTGTCGTGCGTACTTACCACACTCGCTTTTCTGTAGGAAAAGTAGCTTCCTCAAAGCTCAATTTCCCCACAGCCCAATTCCTGCAACCTGGTTACTATTTTCTGCCAGTTCAGGTTATCAAAGGCACCTTTAAAATCAATAAAGATGCCTATAACAACACTGGCCCTGCTTCTGAGGACTCTGTCTTTTAGGAAAGACCATGCATCCTCGACACACTTGCCTCTTGTAAAGCCGAATTGGAAGGGGGACATTGGTTCCGCCCTGCTCTCCGAAACCCTTTCCAGTACTTTTCCTAGTACCGGAAGCAGGCTGATGCCCCGAAAAGATTTAGGGTCAGACCTATTCTTATCAGTGGACTTCAGGAGCACAACCACCCTTGTCACCTTCCAATCCTTGGGGAAGTAGCTGCAAGCAATACATTTGCTATACGCACTCATTGATGTGCGCTATTTGCCTGTCAATGCTACCGTACACTTGCGGTGTCAGGGAGGAAACCTCCGCAAGTATACGCGCACCATAAACACTCTAATCAGCGCCTCGCACACACCATCTACTGTCGGAAACTGTATCGTTTTCTACTATTGCATGAGTGATCTCAAACTGAATCCAGTTGTGATCATTCACCCCTACACTAACACGCCACCTAAAGCTAAACGCCCTAAAAGCTGACTCGTTGGCAAAAGTAACGTCAATGTCAGTCTTGCCACCGTTGACCGCATCAAAGGTATACACCTCACTCGGCTCGTTGATAACATGGGCATTGCGCGCAACGACCCATTCACCAAGAACATTCCCCCGATTCTGGCTCCGGTTACCCGTTAGTGGTCCGGATTTCTTACTGAACCAAAGAGGGGAGGTTGCATTGGCGTCAACGCCGTTAATGAGGGGTTCACTGCCGTCAAGCGAAAACAAACCATCCATATACTCAATATATGGGTCAATTGCCTCACTGTATTTGCAGTAGACGCTGGCAAGAAAAATCCTGTCAAAAGCGCCTTCTACGCTTACGCAAACACCTCGTTCGCTGGAGGAAACAGGCACACAAACTAGATTGACATCCCTTATAATAATCGCAGCATTTCTTCTGGTATCAGGGAAGACCCGCATTCCTGCAGGCAAACCCCTAACACATCCGTCAGATGTGTAGGGCTCCTGAACCAGGGCAATGCTGCAGCTCTGCCTAACCATCTGAGCTACTAAATCAACCCCTACCGAAAAAGCGCCTTGACAGTTTTGTTGGACGATCTTCATCGTCCTAATTTCTTGCTGCCATCCTTGCCAACTCAGCTACATGCATGGGGCAGTCGGTTGACCCCATAAGGTGATCAGCCGGACGTCTTCTTGCAGCACAGTTTCTGCACTGCATGGCTCCCTTGCAGCTGACGGTCTTATGGCCTTCTTGTCCGCAGCGACGGCAAACGCCCTCCTTAAGAGGACAGTCAGCAACTCTATGCCCCAGAGCAAAGCAGCGGAAGCATCCCACTCTTACTTTATACTCCCTTACCGGGAATGAAAACCACTTGATGTAGCATCTGCACGTGCTACGTAAGGCGTTTATGGACGCAGCTGGGCCTTCCAATACTACATTTGTTGCAGCCCCTTCAGCAACCTTCCATGGTTTGGAGATTACCTTCAGCCTACTTTGTTCGGCAGCCTCAGGAAAGTTTAGACGATGTAGCTCCGTCATGAATTCTTCTACAGATATGCAGGTGTGTACTCCGTGTACAACAACCCTATTGCCCGGTTTCTCGGGCACTGCCACGTCAAGGTCCATATCCTTGAACTTTTTGCTGCTGACAATCTGCTCTCTTTCAGCAGCCGAGGGAGTGCGTATTACTACGCCCCCATTCTTAAGTGGTCTGACCGCATTCACCCTAACTCCCAGGGTGGGGGCGATTTCATCCATTATCTTGGATACAACTTCCGTGGAGGAAACGGCCGCCTTTTTGCTCTTAACAACCCCCAACCAGGTGGGAGCAACAGGCTTAACTGGCTTAACCAGGGGAGCGTTAGCTGGTTTAACCAAGGAGGGGTTTGATGGTTTCGGCGGAACAGCGGGCTTCATCACAGATGATGCCACCTCCGCAAAACTAGGAACCTTAGGGCTAGTGGGGGAAATCCCCGAAGTCACCGAAGTTGCAGCTTTCACATTGGCTATCGGGCCCCTAGCTCCCAACTGCTTATCTAGGACCGCTTGAAGAGTTTCAAGTGATCCCGCAACCCTTTCCTTCTCTGCTACTAGTATTCAGAAAAGGTTTTCAAACTCCCCGGATATACGAGGGCGGGTCAATAAGTCCGTGACTTTTTGAATTTCTGACCTCTTTACTGAAACAGCAACACTGCTCCTGTCAACAGGCATCTGTCAGTTGACTCCTGTCAAAATTTAAACTTGCTGCGTCAGTTAGTTTGTGTTTGACAGCTATTTTTATCAGACTACTCACTAATTTGAGGAGAAAATGGAAAAAAGTGAATTTCGTGTGCTTATTAAGCATTATTTCTTGCGAAAAAAAACCATTACCGAGACCAAGGCTAAGCTTGATAAATACTATGGGGACTCTGCACCATCGATTTCAATGGTAAAAAAGTGGTTTACTGAATTTCGTTGTGGCCGTACAAGCACTGAAGATGCCGAACCTCCTGGACGCCCAGTTGAGGTCTCTACACCCGAAACAATCGAAAAAATTCACGATATGGTGTTGGCCGACCGAAGATTGAAAGTGCGAGAGATTGTGGAAGCCGTAGGGATCTCGCATGGCTCAGTGGTTTCAATTTTGAATGATCACTTGGGCATGAGAAAGCTTTCCGCAAGATATGTGCCGCGTTTGCTCACAGTCGACCACAAACGCAATCGTGTAACAACTTCACAGGAAGGTTTGGCGTTGTTTAATCGCAATATGGAGGAGTTTTTGCGCCGTTTTGTAACCGTGGACGAAACATGGATCCATCACAACACACCAGAGAACAAACAACAGTCAAAACAGTGGGTTTCTAAGAGTGAATCGGCGCCAAAGAAGGCCAAGGTGGGTTTGTCAGCCAATAAAGTTATGGCGACTGTTTTTTGGGATGCACGCGGGATAATCCACATTGACTACCTTCAAAAGGGAAGAACAATCAATGGGGAATATTATGCCAACTTATTGGACCGATTCAATGACGATTTGAAAAAAAAACGACCTCATTTGGCCAAGAAAAAAGTTCTTTTCCACCAAGAAAATGCAAGGGTGCACACATGTGCAGTTGCCATGGCAAAAATCCATGAATTGGGCTATGAATTGCTCCCTCATCCACCCTATTCTCCAGATTTGGCTCCGAGCGACTACTTCTTGTTGCCAAACCTGAAGAAATGGCTTGGTGGAAAAAGATTTGACTCCAATGATGAAGTCATCTCGCAAACAAAGGCCTATTTTGAGGACCTCGACAAATCATTTTTTTTGGAAGGGATAAAAAAATTGGAGAAGCGTTGGACAAAGTGTATAGAGCTCAAGGGAGACTACGTTGAAAAATAAAATTAGTTTTTTATCAAAAAATCTGTGTTTTAATCCAAAAGTCTTATTGACCCGCCCTCGTATAAAATTTTAAAATTGCACAGGCACTGAACTTAGCTTTTGTTAGGGGCGGCGCACAGTGCGTCGAGTCAATAGAAAGTGAGGAAAAAAATCAGAAAAACTTAGTTTCCAAGTTTTTTTTTTCATAACGTGTTTTTATTTTAACAAAAAGGGTTCAAAAAAAGGGTTTTTATCTATTTTTGAATTTTTTTTTGTTTAAAATGAAAGAATGAAACTTAGAATAAGATATTATAATTCATCACAAGAAGAATCATGTTCCTCATTAAAAATAAAGTGGTATCTTATATTTTCATCAATTCTTTTTTGTTTGAGCACAATTTTTCTCTGTGATGAGATTAGAGGGTCAGATATTAATAGTAAATAGTTTATTACATCTTGCATGTTGTTAGACCTCGAGGACTTTCTTGCATGATGAAGCCTAGTGCGGCGGAAAGTCTTGTGTAAGCCCTCTACTGCTTCCTCGGATAAGTGTCCAATTGGTATTTGAAAACTTTTTATGATATCAATGCCATGAAAGAAAAGTTTGTGCGATGTACATTGCATATAATACCAATCATACAATTCTAAGTATAAGTCTTTAGTTTCGCAAAGTAATATATTAAACTTTTAAAAGTCGATTTCTGCACTTGCTGAAATTACACGTAAGATACTTGTAACTGAAAATTTTTCAATCAATCTTTGATCTATTTTTGTGATTTCTGAACTTCTTTTAGGGTCAGAAAAAAACCTTCTGGCGGTATTGCTATCATTGGACGATCCAAATCCTTGCCTAGGCTGGTTGACATTTAACCCAATTCTTGACTTAAATTCTGCCTGAATTCGTTTTTTTCTTCCTTGAATACGGCTTTGTTTGTTTCCCTTTGTACTCGTCATTTTTTAAAAGGTAATCTGTACGCAATGTGTAACATATATTCAATAGTTCTTATCCAAAGGTGAAGAGTTGATAAGCCGAAACGATTGTTGTCTTCTTCAGGAGCTTTCTCGTTTCACTGGGTAATGCACCACAGACATAGCATTTTGAAGAGGAGTTTGTTTCTGACAACACATTACACACACTTCCATCAGCCATGGTTAAATGAAATTGAAATGATATTCTAAGGCAGCATCCAGTTACACACGCAGATGTGTCACGAAGCTGATTAATTTTAGCTTGAATAGTGGCCTCCTCTTCTTTCACCACTCCAGAACTCTCTTTGCGAAATAAAAACTTCAGAGGCCTACAATACAGAGTGGATCCAGGATGATCATTTATCCAGAGAGGTTCACCTGAATTGATGTCAATTAATTTCAAGTGAACAAATGCGATTAAAAATAAATATTCGTCGGAATTTTCGGGATTTTCAGATCCAATTTTGTACAAACTGTGGCTGCCACTACCGTCTAAGCCCCATTTGCAAATCAACTTAGCGTTAGTATTTTTCCTGACACTTACGGACTTGGCTATGTTTGGAACCGTTTTTACCATTACATCTTGGAAATCCACTTCAACAGATGTTTCTGTGACAATAGATTTTGGCAACATACTCGTTTTCATCTGCTGTAGAGCATAAATGCTGGGAAAACAGTCTTTGTGCAATGCGTTTACGGGGTTTCGCAAAACTTGATAGCTTCGCTCGGTTAGGTCAAGGTCAAGGTACAGTGTCAAAGCTTCCTCGGATGACAACACTTTTTTTTCTTCGGCTAAAAACTTCGAAGACGATGAATTTGCTGCTGAAACTTCTGATGCAAACCTAAGCTCCCCAAGAGATTTCGTCTTTAACAGCTCTTCCAATCTGTTTTTCATGGTTTTTCTGCAACATTCTGGAAAGGGTTTTTTCGGTCTTCTACGTTTATTTTTTAGGTTTTGATTGTTAGACTCTATGCTTATGGAAAAAATGTTGTCTGGAAACGAGGGCTGCAAATCGAGCCAATCCTTGTTTCTTTTTAAAAACCGATTACGGTTCCTTCCGGACTTTTGGCACCGTTTGTTTATATTTGAACACAAAGTAAAAACATGACTTCGCAAATTTTCTTCCTCTTCTGGATCTAAAACAGTCTTAATTATGTTATTCTTAATAAACTGTAATACGACAGCAAATCGGTTGTCCGATCCGATTCGACCGGATGACCATAATTGAAAAAGTTCTTTATTAGTACACATTCTATAAATAGATGGATAAATAAACAGTCGCAAGTTTTCGCAGACAATTTTTACCTTGTCGAAATAACCTTACTGTTCTCTTAATTAAACAAAAAAAAAATTCTTAACAGTCAGCAACACTCACTTTAAAATCTATTTTCAACGGAACTAAAAGTGTCCTAATGGGAGTTGTTTTAAGCTTGATAACAACTTTTGAAAGGTTGCAAGTAAAAATATAAAAAAAAAACAAATAACCTCTACTTGTAACCAAGTAAAAACTGGTTTATAAGATAATTATTTTACTCTGCCAGTCGAGGCTTCATGTACTGGAGCTAACTGTCATTTTTTAAATAATCAAGTAAGGTAAGGTTTTGTGGTGACCAGACAGCTTTCGGTTATCTTGTTTGGGAATGTGTAATACCTTTTGAGTGTTTCGAAATAATATTTTGTAAATCTAATTTTTTAATTTTTTTCCATTGGTCGATGCACTGTGCGGCGATCCAACAGATGTTTGGATCGAGATACAAACCCTTCTGGATTGTATCGAAACTTTTTCCCCTTGTCCCAATACTTAAGCTCCGTGGAACTCCCTTTCCCCATTCGTGATCGTGTCAATTTTTGCAAAAACATTTTTTTAGCGTATTCCGATGGGGGAAAAATGCCCGGGTAGCAGAAGAAAAAGAAACTCTGCTTTTCTCAATAAATTGTATGTAGAAGGTAATTGTAGGGGAAATGGTAGGCATAGTTAGGATCCACAGCTTCCATAAGCTCGCTCAGTGGAGTTCCCAGTCATAACTGGAAGCGGGAGCGAACTCCGAGACTGAGGAGTTTAGTATGAATGTGGAAAATGGTATGTGTGAGAGGCCTAGTCGGACACGGGTGCACACACCAGCAAAGCTTGCTAGTTTTGTAGCGAGAAATCCCGTCGCTGGGTCCACCAACGCTGAATAAATGTGCGAGAGAGTGTACGTGAGAATATGTGTGTGTGGCTGGCGGGAGCTGTGGAACAAAAAAGATCTGGAGGTCACTTTGGTGACTGCCAGCACAGCGAGAGGGTCAGCCAAGTTTTGTCCTTGCGATTTTTTTTTTTGCGAAAATCGAAGTTTTTTTCTCTGCGAAAGTTGCGAATTGCGAAAAGCAATTCTGTCGTGGTTTTTTCAAAAGAGTAGAGTAGCTTATTTTGTGGAATAAAGTCGCGAGTTCGGAAAAAAAAGGAGAAATGAGAAAGGAGAAAGGACAGGAAGGAAGACACAGAAGCGGGAGTAGCAGGACGTTAGATTGTGCCGTAGAACAGCGTTATTTTTTTTGTTTTTTGTATAATTAAAACTCCGGTAGGCCGCGCGTGCGAAAATTCCCGAGAAGAGACGGGACACACGACTCGTTATCCAGCGTTTGGCGTATCGGAACTGTGAGAATAGCGGTCAGTCTATCGACGAGTGTACCGCTAAGGAAACATTTTTTTTTTGAATAAATCGTCGAGCCCCAACGGAGCTTTATAACGTTAAGGGAAAAAGAAGATTTTTTTTTTTCTTTTTGTTGGTTTTTCTCTCGGGGAAGATTTTCCGTTTTTTTTTTGTCGAGAGGTTTCTCCGTGATTCCGGAGGAAAAATCACGTGGCGCCCATTTCGTTCCTCAGGTTTAGCTGCCATCAAAACGCTACCTGGAGGAACCCACCGCGGGGATTGCTAGATCCCAGAAAGTGCTATCGTTTGGTACGGGGCATCGCCGTATCGGTGTCGGGAATCAAACATAGCAACCTCTGTACTGTTGAAATATATCCTTAATACTGCATTCATGCAAGCGGGGCACAAAAACTTTTCTTTCAAAGAACCTGAGAGCATTTTCATTCATTGTTGTGAGTGTTCAAGCTTGTGCGCCGTAAACTCAGACTGGAATGATAAAGGTCCTGCATAAAGTGTTTATGGTTGCAGTAGTGATTTTTGCATAAAGCTAAGGTATCATACATAAAGTCCCTGTCTAACGCAAAGTTAAAGCTGTGTGCGTTCCTCTTTGTTGACAGCATATATGTGTATAACACAGGTACATTGTTTTACCCTCATTAAGTAACCGCTATACCCATCTTTGCCGCTACAGTCGCACACACTTCACCCTCTATGTCAATTTCGTCCGCGTAGGCGAGCAGCTGAGCAGACTACTGAAAGATGGTGCCCCTGGCATTAACTTGTGAGTTTTGCACAATTCTTTCAAGAACAATCTTGAAAAGGCCACATGAAAACGCATTGCCTTGTTTAAGTCCTTTTCTGATATTGAAGGTCTCAGTTTTGTCATTCTGACACATAGTCGAATGAGCTTGGCAAAGATGCCAAAACTAGGCATGACTCTGTATAGTTCTCCTCTCTAGACGCTGTCATATGTCGATGACGAAATAAAGACCGATCACACATTTGACCCTTTGACGAAAGGGTCTTCACAGAATACGGCATACAGCATTTCACATGCGATGTTAAGGAAACTTATTCCCTTTAGTTTGCGTAGTTCAGGAGATCTCCCTTCTTTATGATCGGACAAACAATGCTGAGGTTTCATTCGACGGTCATACTTTCGTTGATAATGAGTCGAAGTACCATATGCTCCGTATCCAATCTGAACTTGCTGCTTTTAAAGGTTTAGCAGTTAAGCATCGGGTCCAGCAGCTCGGTTGGACTCTAAAATATATAAAAAAAAATAAATATCTGCCGTTCGTCTTTGAGATAGTTGGTGGAGTGATTTAATATTCACCTTAGTTCGATGCTGGTACATAGAGACATTCAGGGAATCGTAAGGCCGATGGACGCGCAAAAATGGAACTACACTACTTATTCAGTACCCAAGGTACACGTATACTGATGCCATCGAAAGAGGTAACATTAAGTGCACGAGTGGCAGTCGATTAAATAGGTTTACACATAGCTGACCTTCACTGCTTTAGGTGTTTAATAACACTCAATAGACACCATATGGTGTTAGAGCTGCAATAGATTGGACTAAGGCTGAAGCCATTGGTTGCCACCGGAGTTTTGGCACAATCTTTGAGTCAGACTGCATTTACTTGGCTCAAACAGTAGTTTGCGCTGCCCAACCGACGTATGAATATCGGGTGGAGGCCAATGTAGTTAAGCGCAGTAGAATGAGCCCCTATGTAGCCGAGACAATTCATTTATTGGAGTATTGTGAAAGCAGCGGTAATTTGTGGGTTTGCATGAAAGTTAAGAATACCACAATTTCTGCATGTGATATGACGGTTTTTATCAGAGTCGAGTAGATTGATGACAATCCGCATGTTTTGCTAAAAGCTGAATTTCACCGCCGTAGCCGCGGGAAACTGGATGATTACGCGCTTGGCACTTATTAGGCCAATCGCCTTACCCATAATGAGTACACCCTGAGTTTTAAGAAGTGGGAGAGAAACACCATTTCTAGCGCCGCGATCATTATTTACATCTAAGGCTGTTTCTGGTAGATGGTACGGCTATATCTACGCTTTAGACATGGGCACAGGCGTTAGTATTTTTATGAGTGTCAACTAAAGTGCATCCTAGTAAAGGTGATAGGAAGCCATTTTGCGTGCAACCTCTCCTAACCGGTGGCATCGTATAATCAACTCTTTGAAGTTCTGTTCAGTGACATTACCCTATTATTACTAGACTGACCATATTGAAAAAGTCCGGCACTTCAGGAAGACATTTTTCAAGAGCCGTGGAAAAGAAGAGGAAGAAGACGAAACTTTCGTCTCATCATCTGTCCTTTGTCCTGGGCAGAATAGGAAAAATCCTTTAACGAGAAATGTCTAAGGAATTTTTAGTTTGTAGCTGAAGCAGTGGACTCTCCGGATTTCAAAGTCAAAAACCGCAATCAAAATACGAAGCTACAATGCTCGATGTCAATATGTCAAGACTTCAAGAAAATAGAAATGGAATCAAGGAGCAACAACTAATTAGTAGTATGCCACAAGGTTCCATACCGGGTAATTTGCTTTTAGATATGATCATCTATGATCTAATTCGAGTCAACGCTATTCAAATTCCTACAAGACTCTGCACTGTCTCGGAAAGTCAAGGACCAAGAATAGCTGAACAGTATCCTTCCCTTTGACTGCTCGGCGCCATGTAGGTCTTGATGAATTCAGTCCTTGGGTAAGCGAGTTCTATTGTATTGTCTGGTATGCAATGAAGATGTCATCTTTTCGGGAAGAAGGATTCAACATTCGATAGTATCAGATCTAGCTTAGACCATAAGCTGTTAGTGTGGCTTCATATTTTAAATAAGATCGATCTTTGATTAAAAAGATACTTTCAATTTGTTGCTGATACGTTACGAATCACGTCAATACAGGAGCAGTCAGAGCTTGGTTGGCGTCAAGAATGTTTTTAAGATAGACTTTCATTCCCCTCGACTGATGACTAGCACTATTGTTTTGCCAATACAAGCAGTGCCACACATTTTCAAGTTTCCACACATTTGATTTCCTAATTAAGGGAATAAGATGAGATCTTGAGTTCCAGCTTCTAAAGGATGAGCCAACAGCTGATGTGGAAGCACATATTTATTATGAAATCAATATAAAATTTTTATGATTAATAAAGCCCGATCTATGGCAATTATGAATGGAATACAACACTGATCATATGACCACCACGGCTTCTGTTGCAAGCGGCCATCCGAAGGTGATCTTTTAACATTTTGAAGTATAAGTTGGCCAATGGCGCAATTTCAGTTTGGATGTTATGTTTGAGATCCTGAATTATCGCTGGGGTATTGGCATAGATCCTACTCTTCAAATAACCCCACAGAAAGAAGTCTAAAGGTGTCAAATCGCATGACCTTGAAGGGCAATCAACTTCTTCTCTAACCGAAATAATGCGATCTCCAAATTTCGTACCCAATATATTGATTGATTGATGGCTTGTGTGGGCGATAGCACCATTCTGTTGAAAGCAGAGATCGTCCATACCCAATTCATTCAATTTTGGAAAAAAATGGCCGGTGCGATAACGCTTCTCTGTAACTGTCTCTCCAGCCTCATTTGCGAAAAAGTACGAGCCCATGATGCCGCCAATTCATAATCCGCGCCATACAGAGACTTTTTTGGGATGCATTGCTTTTTCGTAAATTTTGTATGGGTTCCTTTTACAGATTGCCCATTTTCGAACAAGACAGAATATCAAAAATGCGTTGTAGCGTGGTAAACGACTCCATGACTAAAATTGCCAAAGATTGTATGACATCTGTCAAAAAATATCAACCACATTGAATTCAGTAAACTCAGTAATTGACAGGCAATATCCACAGCATCTGTTGGCTCACCTGTTACCTTCTTCTTCTTCTTCTTCTTCTTCTTCGCTACCAGTAGGTTCCTTCAAATTGCCTTCTCTTCAAATAGCTCTACTCTAATTCCATCGAATCTTGTCGCCTTGTTGTATTTAAGTGCCTTAATCACGACAGTGATCTGAACCAAAATGTTCCTGTTTTCTTAAGAAATTCCTCATTCGACATAAGAAGTGAGCAGTGAGCAGTGAGCAGTGAGCAGTGGGCCATCGCAGATTTTTACCGGGTGTGTCTTCAATTGTGTTAAGTTTTTAATTCCTTTGCCATTCTGGCATACGTATGAAAATAAAACGGAAAGACCCATACGCGTCGTAGCTAGAGCATTGCATCCCTCTTGCCTTAAAGAAAACATCGTAAATGACCTTAAAAATAAAGACTTTAAGATAATCGACCAGTTAATATACTTGCGCAAAAACAGCGCAATGTTGAAAGCGAGAGGACGACCCCAAGACGCGGTCTTCCCCTCTTTAGGCTAACTTTCGACAAAACCGAAAGCCTAGAAAGAATTTATGCCATAAATTGAATTTTGGGACTTGTTGTCAAAATTGAACCTCCGCGGAAAAACTCTAAGCTGATTCCCCAATGTACACGTTGCCAGGGATTCAGCCATACTCAGGCTTACTGCCAGAAGGAACCCCGCTGTGTAAAATGCGCTGGCAAACATCTGACTCGAGAGTGCAATGCCGCGAAAGAGTCCCCAGCGATATGCGTTAACTGCAAGGGAAAACATCCAGCTAATTATCGAGGCTGCGAAGTCGCGAAGGAGTTGCAAAAGCTACGAGATCAACCAAAAACGAAGCCATTGAAAAACGCAGGGACAGATAGAATGAGAAATAACAACAGCAGTCCTACTCCAAAGCCTTTAAAGAAGGTAATGGTGACACACGCTAAAACCACCAATAACAACAACGTCAAAAATAACAATGCGCAAGTGGAAAGTGGAAAAATTTAAGCGCAAATAGCGGCGCGAGTAAATATGACTAACTGTACACCGCCGGATCCTGCCTCAAATGTGTTCTCAGTAATTCTCGAGAGACTAGAAGAACAGACTAAAATAAATAAGATAATAGTCGAACGGCTTCTTAAGTTCGAAGCCAATTTCTGCAACTAATTATGGCAAAGAAGCTCAATATACTTGCGTGGAATGCCAACGGGCTACAGAAAAGGCTTGATGAACTAAATATTTTCATGCAGGAAAAAGTAATTGACATATGTTTAATTTCTGAAACTCACCTGGCGACAGAATCGCGCGTACAACTAAAAGGTTACCGCGACTACCACGCTCATCATCCATTGAGAAACGCAAGAGGCGGGTCATCCCTATTCATAAAAGACTGCATTGAACATACTCTGGAAGCAATAATTGAACTTGACAAATTTCAAATGACCGTGGTGCACGCTAAAAATAAAAATTACTCTTTTAATATATCCTCAATCTATTGCCAATCGCGCTGCAAAATAGAAAAAACACGAATTTATTGACCTATTCAACTCTCTTGGACCAATCTTCATTATTGGTGGCGACTTTAACGCGAAGCACACCTTTTGGGGCTCAAGATGTATCTCTCAAAAAGGCAAAACTCTTTACAGAGCTGGTATGGAATGTGATTGCTATTTTTACGCAACAGGCAAGCGACATACTGGCCCCCGGATGTCGCCAAAACATCCGATCTAATAGACTTCTTTATCGGAAAAGGGGTAAACGCTAGTTACGTCAAAGTTGAAGAGGGCTTCGATCTTTCCTCCGATCATTCTCCAGTTATCCTCTCATTGTGCGAATCCTTGGTTAAGAAACAAAGACCACCCAGATTAACTAACAGCAAAACTCATTGGGAAGATTTCCGAATAGACGTTGTAGACAATACTGAGTTGAAAGTAGTACTTTGAACGCCGTATCAACTTGAAAAAAAAGTCGAACGTTTTGTTGAAGTCATCCAGCAAGCGGCCTGGAAGAATACCCACCGGAAATCAGAGAAATGATAAGGAAGAAACGAAGAGCGCGGAAAAAGTGGCATGAAACCCGTGCACCACAAGATAAAACGCCCTTCAATAGGCTCTGCAACTTGTTGAAAAAATCGATCAAGGACTTCAATAATCAAGGTATTAATAACTACCTTGAAAGACTCACAGCGACAAAGGATACCAACTACTCCATATGGAGAGCCGTTAAAAGTGTTCGAAAGCCCCAAATACACGTGGCGCCAATAAGAAGAAACTAGGATGGCTGGGCAAAAGAAGATCAGGAAAAAGCTAATGTTTTCGCCGAACATTTTGCAGAAACGTTTAAACCATTCGACGGGGAAGTGCTTCCAGAGAATGTCAATACGCTAGACGTGACGACAAACTTTCCAGTAGAAAAGGCTACACTTAGGGAACTTAGACAAGCTATAGACTCGCTTAAGCCCAATAAAGCCCCGGGATATGACTTAATAACGGGAGAAATACTCAAAGCGTTGCCGAAAAAAGGTTTGCTAAAGCTGCTCTATCTCATAAATGCCAGCATTAGATTAGAGCATGTACCGCACCAGTGGAAAGTAGCCGAAGTTACTATGGTTCCGAAACCCGGTAAACCGCTGACTGAAGTCAAGTCAATATCGCTTCTCCCGATTACATCGAAGGTCTTCGAGCGAATCCTTCTTAATCGTCTTAAACCAATTACCGACACAAATTCCCTCTTGCCGTATCATCAATTTGGCTTTAGAAGCCAACACTCTACAGTTGACCAAGTGCATCGAATAACCGATGTAATTGAACGAGCAAATCGAGTGTAAGTTAGTCTGTTCAAGCGCATTCCTTGACGTTTCGCAAGCCTTTGATAAGATATGGCACGAAGACCTAAAATATAAACTTCGACAAGCCCTACCCCAGCAATTGTCTTGTATTTTAGGTTAATACCTGGAAGACCGACTCTTCCGCGTGAGACTCGGAAACGAA
Organism: Volucella zonaria; assembly: GCA_963966105.1. NCBI lineage: Eukaryota > Metazoa > Arthropoda > Insecta > Diptera > Syrphidae > Volucella > Volucella zonaria. The sequence continues at coordinate 42,205,186 of OZ014531.1, forward strand.
TATTCCACTTTTAAGACAATAAAGGCGGGGGTGCCGCAAGGAAGTGTACTTGGCCCTCTGCTATATTTGCTTTTTACCCGCGATATACCGCAAACGGACGACACTGTCCTAGCCACATTTGCTGATGACACTGCCATTTTGGCAACGGCTAAAACAGTCGAAGAAGCAACTGCCAAGTTGCAACGTGCCCTTACACTGATTAACAATTGGACAAAGACTTGGCGAATCGCGCTTAATGAAAACAAGTCTGTCCACGTGAACTTCACTCTCAAGAAAATTGAGAATCCACCGGTGTTTATCAACGCAGTACGAATTCCTTACGCGAACGAAGCCAAATATCTCGGTATGACACTCGACGCTAAACTAAAATGGAGAGCACACGTCAAGAAAAAACGTGAAGCGCTTGAAATCAAATATAGAGGTATTCCAAGCTTAGCTTAGAGAACAAACTGCTGTTATACAAGCAAGTGCTAAAACCGATCTGGACATATGGTGTACAACTTTGGGGTTGTACTAAAAATAGTAACATTAATGTAATACAGACATTCCAAAACAAAGTTCTTCGAGGTATTGTTAATGCGCCGTGGTACATTAGAAACAATGATATCCACAGAGACTTAGGAGTCGAAAACGTTCAGAACGAAATTAAAATGTTTGCGCGAAAACACAAAAATCGACTACAAGGTCATATGAATATTTCTGTTCAACAGATCCTCGACGAGACAAATTTATTGCGCCATCTGAAAAGGACTAAGCCTCTCGATCTAGCGCGGTAATTAGCGGCGCGTAATTTTTCTAAAGTACACAGGAATTTTCAATGGAAAATCGCCTGCAGGATATCTTATAAAAACACAATAAAATGCGATAGAAGAACTGCTTGTTGAGTGTAAACTCAGTCGCGGTTTGCATAAGGGAGGTGTTTTTTAGTGAGTAAGAATCTCACACTACTATAGGCTCCGGGCCTATAGTGTCTATGAAGATTTCTCACCTCCCAACGAAAAAAAAAAAAATTCTGTAAGTGGTCCTGGCGTCATCTCTCTTTGCTGCACAGCTCGCTTCTGTCTATTGTTGAAGTGGCTGATATTCGAGGTAATGGAGCCGTTTGCTTCAAGGAAAGACTCCAGAAGTCAACAGAAAATTAGAATATAACTCAAGGGTGACTGTAATAAATTGTTGATCTTGTGCCATACCAACGTCTACACCGTGTTGCTTCGGTCTTATTCTGGACAGGTTCCAAAAGTGCTGCTTATTGCCAGATGAGTGACCTGGCATTTAACTTGCCTTCCTGATAGTACTTTACTGATTTGTGCCCAAGAATGGTGCCCCTTAAGAGAGGCGAGGCAGAGTAGAACAATGTACAAGTTTGGGGCAATACAAAATATACTCATGCATCAGTTTGGAATTCTCACGGTATTCGTTGCGTATAGAGGCACTCTGTACGTTTATAAGAGAGCTAAGCTTTGAACGACCTATTATTTGTCTGCGTAGAATAGCAAAAGCTCCGTATCAGTTAAAGCAGAATGTCAGCTCAGATAATCTTACCTTATATAATGATTTAAAGGACCACCGCAAGAGAAGAAAAGCAAACAGGATAAAAACAGTAGTGGTCCAATCCAAGTATTGAACAATCGGAAGCTACCCAAGATTCAATCGCGCAATCACGACTGCTCTGTCAACTCTGCAGGTAGACGACTCACTTGGGGAACTGATCAGTCTTATGCCAAAAAGCAGGATAATCAACTCCAAACTGGATGAGACTTCTGCTAAAAGATATGTCAGCAGAGGTACACCAGAGGCGGTGTCCTCTCTCCCCTTCTCTGGAACTTAGTATTAAATGAACTGCTGATATACCTGGAAGCGGGTGGTAGCAGGGTGATTGCCTATGCGAATTATGTTGCTATAACCGTCTCAGGTAAATCTTAATAGATTTGCCCGTTGGGAATAAACTCCCATAAAACCGATCTTGTCCTCTTCTCCAGGAAATACAAAATTCCAACTATAGACCCTCCTTCAATGAACGGTACCAGTTTAGTGTTTTCCGATACAGCAAAATATCTGGGTCTCATTTTTAACAGAAAACTAAACTGTAAACTGGCAACCTAACATTCAAGAAAGAGTCAATAAAGCTACAACGGCCTTATTCCCTTGCAAAAAAGCCATTTGGAATAAATGGGGCTTTCAACCTCGGATAACCCACTGGCTGTACATCTCGGTCATAAGACCGATACTCTGGTGGACGGCCTTAGAAAGTGCGGTTAACTGCATTAAACTAAGCAGAGTCCAGAGAACAGCATGTTTATGTATAAGCGGAGCATTGCGGTCTATCCTTTCTGCGGCATTAGACATTCTGTTTCATTTGACACTCCTCGATATTTTCAGCAAATAGCTGCACTGCAGCGACTAAACAGTGGACAAATAATCCATTTGGCCACGCCAGTATTCTTAATACATTAGGAATCCTCACAGAGAACATCGATTACACCACACCTGAATTTTGGTTTGACAAAAACTTCCATGTAAGCTTCCCCTCTAGATCCTTTTGGGAGGAAGATGCTTTCATGGAGGACAAGTCAATTCATCTCTACACAGATGGATCTAAAACCGATAGCGGAGTTGGTCGCGGTGTTTTCTCAGATACGCGAACTCTAAGCCTCTCTTTCCGTCTACCAAATCACTGCAGCGTGTTCCAGGCGGAAATTTTGGCGATTAAAGAAGCTCTGTCCTGGCTGAAAAAAAGCGTGATATCTGCAAAGGATATCCGCATCTGTTCGGATAGTCAGGTCGCTATCAAGTCCCTGAACTCGGTCTCACAAAATTCTAAAACCGCCCTTGAATGCCGATCGTCTCTTATGGAGATGGCAGAGCAGTTCAACATTCACCTTTATTGGGTGCCGAGCCACAGAGACATTCCAGGGAACTGTAGAGGCGATGAACTCGCCAAAATTGGAACCACTCTACCTATTCTACGGGAAAGGGGTAGCATAGGTATACCAATCGCTGCGTGCAAACTAACATTAAAGCTGGATGCCAATAAAAGAACAGACCTTAGGTGGACTGTTGGACCAACATGTCTAGCGACCAAACAGATCTGGCTAAAACTGCATCAAACTGAATCGCTCTAAGTGTCTGATCCTTCTAAATAAGGAACATGTTAGCGCCATCATTGGAGTCATCACTGGACACTGCCTCATAGGCAAGCACGCAAGAAGGCTTGGCGCCTTTACAAACGATTTCTGCAAAAGCTGCATGGACGAGGAAGAGAAGAACACAATCTTCCACCTACGCTGTACTTGCCCAGCTATCTCCCAGAAAACTTCACTTAGGAGCTTTCTTCTACAACGACCTAAACCATCTAAAAACTATAGACGTAAACAGTCTCCTACGCTTCGTCAGAAGCTCAAACTGCTTCCATCAGTAAGAGGATCAGAGATCCACGTGGCATCACAATGGCCGATAGGCCTAAGTGGGTTGGTATTTCCAACAGCCACTTTTACCTACCTACCTACCCAAATTTTCAAGAAGTCATTGTTGACTACCGTGATTTGCATAAATTGCTTTGACAATTAGAAACTAAAATAAACAATTTCCATCGAGTGCCAATCTATGTATTCACCTGCGTTCGAGTTAAAGTTTTGGTAAATCCGATTCCACATAAAGTACTTACCTACTGTCCCTATATGTGACCTTCTAAAGCAATCTTCAATTTAGGGAAAAAAGGAAGCCAAACTCAACTACATTACCACTTCCAACCAACCAGACAAGCAAATAGAATTACCGCAAAGGAGAGAGCGTTTCCAAAATCGCATGGTGTATCTTCAATTTTGACTACAGCGATGATGATGAAGATGATATCCAAACAACTAGTATGATGCCCTGCATCCATTATAAAGTTACCAAGCTAAGGGTAACTTCTATGCTACTATAAGTAGGTAGTAGGTACGTACTACTTTTGCTGGTGGTTGTTACTGCTACTGCTACTACTTCTGCTGTGTTACTGGCTTTAGCTCCAACTCTCTACCTGTTACCTATCCTTCTAAAACTCATTAGTCACGTCCCTTCTCTGTAAGCCGTGCATCACATGGAAGTATAAAGAAAACGACTGAAGTAAAAATGCAGCGAAATTCAATGTATCTCCAAAGGACTACCATGCCATTTAAACAGTCAACATAGTCAGTCAGGCATCCAGTCATCCAGTCATTCAGACAGCCAGCATTTGACATTTTTGTGGCTGCTCGACGACATGTGAACATTGCAGAGCTTCCAAATAAGATGATGGCTGGTGATAGGATGTAGAAGATGATCCTAGATCTTCTGGTTGTCCCGCAGTACCCTACTTACTCGTATGTATACCTAGGGAGGTATGCCACTTCTTTTGGAGTTCTGGTTCATGTAACATCCAAATTAGAATATTGGTTGTGGTTCAAGGTATGTGCGCTCACTTTGCCCTCTACGGGCTTATCCAAGTGAGAATTTCTACAAAAACGTGATGATGGTACGGTATCGTGTTGTAGGGAAGTGAAGACAAGTCCTTCTCGAAGCTCTCTTACAATAACACGAAAAATAATAAACAAATTAAAAAGAGGAAGAAAGAAAAGCGAATGTAGTGTCCTTGTGAAAGGATGAACATATAATTTTAGATCAAGAGGCTGATTATCGAAAATAGGAGGACACAGGATACAGCGGAATATGTCCATTGTGCTCCCACTATTGTGGATACGATACATAGGAAACGAGCCTTCAGTTTCGGCTTTATGCAGTTTGTATCGAAAAAATCTCTCTGAGTTGGTGAGTTTATGACGATATCACTTCGAAGTGCGGTAGCTTATACCAACTTTTCAGCAGCTTGTCAACTATTTTGGCCTAGAAGTATGTGCACTGACTAGGGTAGTTGTCAAGGGGTCTGAGGTAGTCACTTTACCCACAATGTTGATTTGGTGCAGTAACTTGGCTCTGCTTGAACATTCCCCAGTGTACCGGTAATACTGAGACATATCATACTGAAGGGTTGGAGTACCATTTCAAAGTCACCGAAAGATTTACCTTCCACGCGGGTTTGGTATTTACGAGCCTAGCCAATCCAATGTAAACCCCCCACAAAAAGTCTGCCGGCCTGGAGCACTGAATTACGGGACAACTTTTGCTTTCTTAACAGATTTATTAATGTTTTCTTTTCAGGAAGAAGAAGGACACACATTCCGGATAATGCAGTTTATGACACTAATTGTGGATCAAGTTAATGCGAGTAAAAAGAAGCAGGCAATGATGCTTGACCTATCCAAAAGCTCAGTCTTCCTATCTAGGTAGCGATTTTGTCCGTCTTTTTGAAAACAAGAAGCGTTTTGCCATTTTGAAGCCATTTGCATCTGAGCCACTTATATTTCTTGTCACTGATATGATCTGGTCGATATATCATGAGGTGCCGAGCTGACCATCGACAAGTGCACTGTGAAATTCGCTCCTCGCGTGGAGCGAATCGCGAGCGAGTGCAACAAAAAAAAAAACAAAACAACAACGTGCGAGTGCAGTGAAACCGAAACCCACACCACAGTGCGGGCATCACAACCTTCCTGCTCCTGGTCAAACTGTTGCTTTCACTCGGTCACTGCCGTTGCTGTATTACATTGTCATACAGCGCGTGCAGTGACTGACTGTATATAACAACCGAAGGATAGCGGGCTGTGGGTATGAATTTTGTTGGTGTGCTGCTTCGTATTGCTGTAAGGGCATAACACCCACAATAATTCGATTCGGTAACCCAACTCTGAATTTGTACTTCACATCTGCGCTTAGTAACGTCGGTGTTTGTGTTTTTTGTGTTTGTCTTTCGTTATAATGACTCGGGAATTCAGAGTAGATATTGCCAATATACGCGGGCTAAAAAGTAATCTCTTTTCTGCGTACGTCCACGTCTGCAAATACAGACCAGCTGTTTTGGCCCACACCTCTCAGATCACTCTGTTCTGAAGCTACCTGGCTACGAACTAGTGCCACTTTTCTTCTCTCACCGCGGTCTCACCATTTACGTGTTTAGTGATGTAGCTTACCAAACTCCAGCACAATGTAGTCCCTGTTCCAATCCGGAATTCAATTTCATGTGGTTAAAATTCCATCTCCGTAAGCAAATTATCCTTTACTGCTTTATTTACAGACGCCCCAAACTGGACAGCAATTCGACTTATAACGAATTTGATGCGCTGTCTGACTCTATTCAAAGAATTGTATCCCTGTATCCTCATACTGAAATCGTTATTACGGACGATTTCAATATACACAATTCTGGGTGGCTTCGACTTTCTGGACAGACAACACCCGAAGGACGGTGTGTTGAGAGCTTCGCTGCGGAAAACAACTTACCGCAGCTTGAAAATAAGCACACGCGAATACCAGACGTTGATAGACATACTGCCAACACTCTGGACTTAACTTCTCACCCTGATAAGTACTCCGTTGATGTGCTCTCCCCTCTAGGCTCGTCGGACCATTGTGTCATATCAACTAATTTCTCGTACACCGATCACACGTTAGAGAAAAGATTCCTAAAAGAACCGTATGGTAATACGAGAAAGCCAATTGGAGTGGACTTTTTCATCTCCTTTAGGAATTTTAACTGGGCCTTATGTTTCCTCGATAACGACGTGGATGCCGCTGCTGATATGATTACTGACACTACTCTCTTCGGAATGAGCCTTTATGCCTCATCGGATGAAGAGTATCAGACCAAAAGAAAAGGCATGCTACGACTCGAGCTGTAAAGAGGCTGTCAGGGTTAAAGAAGTATTTTTCGGTTCTTCAAGACCAATCCGACAGAGGAAAACCGAAAAAAGTTTAAACGAGAAAGGAATGACTGCAACGTCTTTCTCAAGCGTGTGAAATTTCAATACGACCAAAAGTTGAAGCAAAAAATACTACAATGTCCCAAAGGTGTTTAAAGCTTTTGGCCATTTGTCAAAAACATTAGAAATTCTGCCTCATCCTCCATCCCAACGCTCATTTATAGCTGACATTCCAGCTGTTAGCTCTTTGGACAAGGCCAATCTGCTTGCTGCACACTTTGCGGCCAGCTCAACACTCCCGGATTGTGCTCTGTCTCCGCCTACACTTGAGTGCGTCGAATCTTCAATGGGACGAATCCACTTTCGCACTCGTGTAGTAGCAAGGGTTCTTGAAGATCTCAACATACATAAATCCGCGGGTCAAGAAGGTATATCTCCCCTTTTTCTACGTTGGCAAAACCACAGCGTAAGCTTTTTCAACAATCTTTAGGACTCTTTCCGAGCAGATGGAAAACAGCATTTGTCCATTCCGTCCCAAAAAATGGCGAATCTTCTTCTCTCTCCTCTTACAGACTTACGTACCTTCTCTCCAAGGTCATGGAAACGCTGATGAAATATCTGAAATATCTCGAAACACGAAAACTTCTCAATGACCGGCAATATGGTGATTGTAGAAACAGGTCCACTGGTGATTTGATGGCATGTCTCACTGAAGAGTGGAACCAAAGCTTACATCAATCTGGCTCTAGAAAGACAGTTGCACTTGATATTTCTAAGGCATTTGACAGAGTTTGGCATCAGGCTCTTTTGTCGAAAATGCGTGCTTTTGGGATCGATGACTCTCTTCTTCAGTGCATTAGAAATTACCTTACGGAACGTTCAATTCAAGTTGTCTTGGATGGTTTCAAGTCTGATATTCACAAAATAAATGCTGGCGTGCCTCAGGGCTCCGTTCTGTCTCCGACACTCTTTTTAATTTTCGTTAACGATCTCTTGTCTGCTACTTCTAATCCAATATATTCCTTTGCTGACTTGTAAGATTTAGTTTTAAGTTAAAATATGTCATGCTACTAAGTTTTTTTTTTGTTAAAAAATGTTTTATTAGTTTTACTTTTAATTAATAGAAATAGTTATAAACATACGTCGAAAGACATAATTTAACTTAGAGTGTCCGCATGGGGCCAGTAAGTTGGAATAATATAATTTTAAGTTAATTAAACTAATTTTTAAGCGTTTTTTTTTGTATAGCTTGTAAATATTAATGAATTCGATGTAATAAAAATGCATATAAACTGAACTGAAAAACTGAAAGTAAATATACAGACTTGTATTTCAGTCGCAGAGTTAGTGGTTGCTATGTTGAAACGTTTCCTGGTTATTTGCATTGCAGGACCCTATTGAACAAGCAGACCTATATGGCCCTTGCCATATCTTTTAAAGGGGATGCAGCGGCTTTACTATATCACTTTAACCTCATAAGGTGGGATTCGAATAGAAGTTGTTTTCAAATCTACTTTTTCCCGTTACCACATTTCTGATGTCTTTACGATTTCAACAAAACACATCTCGCATGACTTACAAACTTCAAGTGTTATCTTCTTGAATGGACAAAGTTCAATCGGACGACGTCTACACATAACAAATTCCATGTCTTGGGGAAACCAACTCTCAAGGACAACTCTATCAGTTACCTCGTTAACCTACAATGCCAATTAAATGAGCCATCCCATGTTCGAAACAAAACATCAAAGACTTTACCATTTACCAGTCAACTTTCTAAACTTCGTGATAGTTTAACGAAAACAACTTCCAGGAGTTTCCACGTCCAGCTTACACACACAATTCCAGTATTCATCGTGCATCTTTCGTGTCCCTTCATCTACTTAATTATTCTACATCCTTTCGTTTGTTTGGTTCTCATGTCTGTTGCACAATTTGTACTTCTTCTCTTGCTAGTCTACCATCATTGGATAGGGGAAAGCAACATACAAGACTCACTCAGTTCTCAGTCAGTCAGTTAACTTGGCTTGGCTCAATTGGCAATCGCCTAGCCGACTTCCACCTTGAACCGAAGACACAAACTGTCATTGCAAGCACGAGGTATCGTTTTTCTTCGGCGGAAAGCCAATGGAAAACTTTTAACCAGCCAACGTACCATTTAGCAGACACAGTAGTTAAGTTGAAGTCAAAATATCTTTAGGTAGATAAAGTCTTGTCTTTTACTAACCCTTCTATCTACCCCAAAAGCATCACCCTTAGACGGAACCCCATCCAATCACGAACTCCAGAGAAGAAGATAATCAACATGCAATAAAGTTCGAATTTTTCTTCTCAAGATTCCTTCGATTCCTTGGGGTTCCATTTCCAGCTCCTGATGTCTCTGCCTTGAACCTCTAGTCTAGCTTGAGTTTTCTCGGTGGGAGTTTAGGGACGCAGGCTACATAATATGTGTGCTTAGATAGGTAGGGCAGGATGGGGTAAGGTTGGGCGTTTATTTCCGGAAGTTTGCCCTGTCACGAACTTTTCTTTTTCTCTTTGTGGCGAGCATGGAAAATTCCTGATACTCCCAGATATGTGAACAGTGTACCGTTTTTCTTTTTCACTTTCTACAAAAGGCAAATCCAAAAGAAACTAAAACCTGATGAGGACGGTGATGACGATGACAGCGAGACAGTGAGGAGCAGACAGTAGGAACCAAATGAGGAAGCAAGTGCTATAGTTATGTCAGGATAAATCCGCCAATGGCAAGAAAAAATAAGAAGAAATCGCTAGTGATGCTGCTATCGCGTGAGTCTTTCGTTGGGACTTTTACATATCATCTTCATCGAGCGAAGGCACGGGGCCAAAATTGAAGCATCAGAGGCAGAATCAGGACACCCATAGATGTAGAAGTCGATCCCTAGTCGATCCTGGTGCATAAAACTTATCCTATTATGGATGATTCCTAAAGGATTCATATTTCCATTAGACATTTTCGGTGCAGCGATGATGCACTTGTAAAGCGGTGGGATGTCGTCATGGGGCTTGCTGCTGCAGAGTCCTTTTTTTTCACATTCTCATTTATTTTATCGAATTTTCGAAGACGCTGTGATTTTGTTTGGAATATTTATGTTAAGGTTTTTTTTTTTTTTTTTGTGTTGTATAGGGGTGACTTCCTTCCTTTAGGGTTGGTAGAAGGAAAGTGTATTAAGCAGTGAAAGGATGTAGAGCATTTTTGCTGTTGATCGATCAACTTCTTGTTGACTTTATTGTAAGTGCTTCTCCGATGGAAATAGTTTTAATGGCTTAAGATGGCGGTGGTGTTTTATTTTTTGTGTTTTATCGGAATACAATAAATAGATGCAGATGAGTGTAAAACTACGAGCTACACGTTGTCCACAAATGGTGGTAGTGTGTCATTTTTTTTTAGAGATTAAAATCATTTGACAGTTCTCTCAAATGAGAGAACTCAAAATAAATGAACATGCCTTTTCAAACATTGTCGCGTTAAAACATCAAAATTTGACTATTAGGACTAGCTAACTAGAATAGCTATTTAATTACACCAACCTCCTGTGGGCCGAGCATGTTTAGTCTTTAGTCCTTAATGAATATTTCGCAGGACATAGCGACTATAAGTATACGAGTAATTGACGAAATTTGCAATTCAATTTGTCAATTACAGTCCTTGCAAGTGTTTTTTGTTGATTGTATCAGTCAGCTTAGAACTTTAATGGGGCCGGCCTGTTTGAAAAACTTCTTTGATTCGTTCAGAGTACGAGGTCTAATTCTAATGAATTGTTTAAAATAGCTCAGAGGTCTTTGGTTTCAGACTACTCTATGACGGTGATCGGAAAGACCAAGAACTTGTGTTTTCAAATTTGGGCAATTCTGTAACAAGGATTTTGTTACGTAGGCATAAACTGACTACATAGTATTCGGAATTTCGGCACTACCAAAGAAAATAGACGAACTCGATGAACACTGCGATTTCAGGAAGATGGGACTTATCATGTGATGCGATGTAAATGTTCAAGAGAGTGGCAAATGCACCGTGAGAGACAATCATCTTCTAGACTATATACATAAGGACTGAAACGAATAAAATCTGTAAATTTTAATACGGGCTATACTTCCAATGCGTAAAAATTGCAATCCCATTTTGTACCCATATTAGCCTGTATATTCTCTAGTTTCAGTTTGTTATTGAATTTAGTTCGGTGCGGTTTAAAATATTTATAAAATATGAGTCAAGAGGTACGCCGTAAAAAGATCATCGACAAATGGCTCGAAAATACTTCGAAACCACTTCATCGCAAAAAATTTAAACATATCACGCAGTACAGTGGATTCTGTTATTAAAAGATATTTGGAGACGTTGACAGTTAAGCGAAAACAGAAAAGTGGAGCTAAAAGTGGAGCACATGATACAAATTTGGACAGGAAAATAGTGGGTACCATCGTAAAAAACCGGACTATGTCATCCAGAGATGTTGCTCGGAAATGTAATACCAACCAAACAATGGTACAAAGAACTGAAAAATGTAACGGTCTAAAAACACGAAAAAAACAAAAAATACCAAAAGTTACTAAAAAGCAAAAAAAAGTCATAAAAACACGAGCCCGAAAGCTATACGAGTTGATCGGCAACAAGAAAGCGTGCTTGGTTTTGGATGATGAAACTTATGTCAAAGCCGACTTTACTACTCTTCCAGGTGCGCAGTTCTACATCTCGTTTGAAGCTGAGATTCTTCCGCAATCAACAACATCGATTGGGATGGAAAAATTCGGGTGAAAATACCTCGTTTGGAAGGCTATTTGCCAATGTGGACACAGAAGCTCATCATTCATTACAACGGGAACAATTAACGGAGAAGTGTACATTAACGAGTGCCTAAAAAAATGGTTGATTCCTTTCTTAAACAAACACGAGGGTTCAACATTATTTTGGCCACATTTAGCTTCAGCTCACTATGCTCATGCGACATTGAGCTTTCTTGTTGCTAAAAATGTCGACTTTGTCAAAAAAAACATAAATCCACCCAATGTTCCACAGTGCCGTCCCATTGAAAGATATTGGGCTTTGGTCAAAGCTAAACTGAGGAAAAGTGAGCAGTGTGCAAAGGACGTAAAAGATTTTAGTGCTAAATGGAGAAGAGCGTTCAAAAAGATCACGGATGTAACTGTCACCAACCTTATGAAGGACATTCGAAAGAAGTTGAGGAAAGAATGGGAACCCAAATAATTTTTTTTATTTTTTGTAATTGTGAATGAATTTGATAAAAACAGAGTTTTAAAGCAAATAAAAAAAATGTACATGAATTATGAAAATATTTTTTTTTTTTACTTTGAAGTTTCCAAATTTTATTCGTTTCAGTCCTTACACTCTATATTCTGACCTAATTGCCAAGACAATAAGTGATCGACTTACTAGATGGAGTGAAAAGTGACCTCCTTGGGAATTAAAAATTTTTTTTAAATGTTTTTTTATATTATTCAATATAGTTTGATACACTTATTCAAGCGATTTTCCAACTTCTTGATCCCGTCCGAAAAGTAATTTTCCGAAAGGTCTGCAAAATACTCCTCTGGCTGATTTCCTCGCGTGAGCTGAATTTTTTATTGATGAGCCATCTTTTGAGGTTTGGGAAGAGATAATAGTCCGAGGGATCCAAATCCAGTTACCAATCGATGCCAAAAGTCCGTCCGATTCCGCATCCAAACACTACTACGAAGTGCTGTTGCGTTCGTGTTTTTGGTCATTCGCGGCACCCAGCGGCAGGATAACTTTTTCATATGCAGAATATTGCCCAAAATATGGCGTGTGCGCTCAGTACTAATCTTTGTGGTATCTGCTAGCTCGCGCACCTTCACTTTCCGGTCAGCCAACAACATTTCATGTATTTTTTTGACATTGTCCTCTGTAACCGCATCGGAGGGCCTGCCGCTGCGGACTTGATCGGTAGTGGAGTTGCGGCCACCACGAAACTGTCGAAACCAATATTTGACGGTGTAATCTGACGGAGCATTAGCCTCATAATATTTATCTAACTTTTCTTTTATTTCTTTCGCCGTTTTGCCTCTCAAAAAATAATGTTTTATGAGAGAACGTCAATCGTTTTTGTCCATACTCAACATGATGTCAAACACGTGACGAAAATCTCTGTCCTCCGAGCGCAGTTTTTAGATGAGTGAACAAAAAGAAGTCGCTTGGGGCTAGATCTGGTGAATAAGGCGGGTGGTCAAACAGTTTAAACCGTAATTCATGGCAACCGCTGAGGTGTGAGACGGCGCGTTGTCTTCGTGAAACAGGATTTTCCTTTTCTGCAAATGTGGCGTTTTTTCGCAATTTCTGTCTTCAGATTGGCAAGTAATGATGCGTAGTATGCTCCTGTAATGGTTTTTCCTTTTTGAAGATAATCGATTAAGATAACTCCTCTACTATCCCAAAAAACAGTCGCGCCATCACTTTTCCAGCCGAAAAAACAGTTTTTGCTTTTTTGGAGCAGTTCACTGTTTTGATTGAATTTTTGTTTCGGGCGTATAATGGTGTATCCAAGTTTCATCTACAGTAATTAATCGGCGCCAAAACTCGGATTTATTGCGCCTAAACTGCGCCAACAGAGCGTTGGAAATGTTCATTGGAACACGTTTTTGGTCTAACGTAAGCAAACGCTGCACCCAACGCGCGGACAGCATTCTTATGCCTAAATCTTGATTTAATATGTAACAAACCCGTTCTTTGGACATTTTCATAACCTCTACTATCTCTCTCACTTTAATTCGGCGGTCGTATAACACCACATGGTGGACTTTAGTAATTTTATCGCCAGTGGTTGCAGTTTTTGGGCGTCCTGAATGTTCATCATCTCCCAAAGCTCCTACGGCCACGTTTAAATTCAGCTGCCCAAAATTTCACTGTGGTAAATGATGGTGCAGAGTCCCCATACACATTTTTGATTTGCGTAGGCGTATTGCCTTTCAAACACAAGAATTTATTAACAGCTCGATACTCAATTTTTTCCATTTTCACAAAAAAATACTCACATCGACTCACTCAAACGGCTGCCACCTAAAAACTGCGCGTCTAAAATGACTGAAACTTCGGTAAGGAACTGTCAAAAGATGCACAACTAGCATTCACTAACTTTTATTGACGAGTGCCGCTATCTTTACGTGTGGTCGGAAAGTTTTCAGCCAACCCTCGTACAATACGTTTAAGGCGGTTTTAATGACGGATGACGCAATCGAATACGCTGTTGCCTATAGCGGATAGCTTCGAGCTGCCTGACACTGATGACACACATATAGTTATGCTACAAAATATAGGATGTAGCAACATATAACGTAAAGGGACTTGAAGAGGAGTGATATTTTTATTGCGACGAAGTCGACTTTAGAGGATGAAGCAATGGTAATGGGAGAAGAGTTAAGACTGTTATGGATCGCGAGTAGGATGCCTCGACAGGGAGAACCATCATTTGGCCGGGTAGGATCGTCGTTGCGAAAAACATTAAAAGTAGGGGGGAACAATTCCTGGTTTTTTATGTCGGGAATCACATTGGTTTCAGTCAGGGCGTAAATATTATAGGGAAGAGCACACGATTGGCGTAGAACAGCGTTGGTTTTAGTGAGAAGACCTCTTACATTCTGGTAGTAGAAAGTTAGAGGGATATTTGGGGTGGAGGTGTGTGGCCAGATGGTTTAAGTGCTGGCAATGGGGGTAAGTTATGGACGAAAAAATTTATCGTGGTCGGCTCGGCTTCGCTGTAGGTGTGAGACTCGCTTAGAGTGCACGTAGTGGCCGAATGCGGCGAGGTCGTCTGCCACTTTCTGAGGGGACATGCTAAAAATCTCGTGGTACCTGACATAAAGGTTCCTGAGACTGATAGGGTCGGTAGGGAGGCCTTCCTGCTGGATGGAAACAATGACGCTGGTTTTGGTCCTCCCTTCGTAACAGACCGAGTCCGATCTGTATGACATGCAGATAGGCAAGAAAGAGACGAATGTTTTCGTATATTTTTCTTTCTCTAAGCCTAGAGAGTGCATAGCGACTTTCTGTAGTGCCACTTGTTTGCTGTGTTAGTTTAACTGTTCGTGGAAAAGGGGGCAAGAATAGGAACAGTGGAGGAGGGGGGTGGAGATAATTGGTTGGATATGGAGTTGGACGAGGGATCAAATGTAGGGTTTAGGGTATGGGAGTTAATAAGATTAGGGTACTTATCTCCAGTTTTGAGGTCGAAGTTAGAAAATGAATTGCTAGCTGGGTTTGGTGGCGTAGATGGTTGGGAAGGAATAATATGGGTGGTTGGAGTTATGTTTAAAGAGATGCGTTGGCGCGGGGGTTTAGGTGGAAGGGGGGGAATTGGGGGATTAGAGGATTGATGTGTATGGAATTTGTGTCGGATAAGTGAGGAGGGCGCACTAAAATTGGGGAATATGTTTGTTGGGATTAGAGCTTCGTCTTTTGTTAGGAAGTGTTTTTGTTACTTTTGGAAGGAAGCTGGAGAGGGGTCTTTTTTTAAGCTTATCATTGATACTACGTCTATTTTTAGAATTTTGGTTGTCGTCGACACGTGGGTTTTCTCGTTCCTCGGAACATTTCGTGATACTTATCTTCCTAGGTTTAGTGGCCTTACCAGGGGGAGGGAGTAGCGCACAACCAAGAATATTTGATTGGGATGTTGATTTTGAAGCTGCAGGTACTTTTGGAGTCAGCAGGGGAGATCATCTGGCACTCGCTAATGGTGATAGCATAGTTTCGGTGAAAGAAATTCCGCACACAAGCAGCATCAGCGTGTTGAGGAGCACCTTCCACGTAGAATGCCGTATGGTTTCCCTTTTTCTGCTTTTCCATTCGGAGAGGGTCCATGAAGTTTCGAATTGTTTAAGCAGTTTGGAGCGTCGGCGGGCGGGATACTAGCTAGTAGAGGCAGCGCGATTGGGGTTTCCGTTGTTAGGGCGGCGGGAAGAGTAGTTCAAAATGATGGTATGTTCGATTCCGAGTCTACTAATTCATTATGAATTGAGACATTGTACGGGGAACTACTCTTACCTTGGAATTGTATTTGGTTGGGTATTCCATCGATTTTGTGGCAGGCCAATCTCAGTTCTTTACCGATTTCGGCAACGGCCAACCGATTCGCTATGAGTTCCTGGCTGACGTCAATCAATTTTAGGGTCAGGTCATCGAGCGTAGGATCTGTTAGATGCGGAGTGGGATGTATTGTTTGGAGGAGGATTGAAAAAAAAGTCGAGATTTGTACGGAAAAGATGGATAGAGTCGCTTATGTGGGTAAGTACGTTGGATTTAAGGAGGTTGGCGAATTTTGTTTTTAATCCATCTAAGTGATATTTGATCACTTCGCTCTAGTTGCCGTGATTAGTTTGGTTTTTGTACAGATTTTGAATCGCTGCCAGTTGCTTTTCGATCATCCTTCCTGTTAACTTGTAAGCTTCCACATTGCTGTCAATGCTGTTTACTGAGTCTTCAATCTTTTCAATTCAGTCAAGAATTATTCTGCTGATATGACCATTCCCCGTTAGAATTGCATTAATAGACTCGTTGTTGCATTTAATTGCCAGTGAGCCAAGGTTATCTCTTTGCACTCGTCGCAGTAAAAATTGAAGAGACTGCAATACTCCTTGAGGTAGGTAATGGATCTCCGGGTAAATCCGATCCATATTGCATGGAAAGATTTTCCGCCGAGACCATTGCAGGCTACCTATTCGGCGTTGGGGTCAACAATTGAGCAAAGAACACTAGCACATCACTTTCCCATTTGTTGTTTATTTAAGTTAACTAGGTCGACACTATTAATTTTGTTTTTTTTTGGGTCAACTAGTACAGCTGAATTTGGGAGAATCGGCAGACAAAACTAGGTCGACGAACAACGACCGAAAGTACTGAGTCGGCAGTTTACGGGGCTTTGAAGGAAAGTGGAACACGAACTGAATTCGGTACACGGGAGAAAAAGAAAAACACGTCCGCACAGGTAGACAGTTAATTTGAACGATTGTATCCCATCCGTAAGCTGTCTGGTGAAACAGGTTTTCGCGAAAATACGTTCCTGCGGCTTTTACCAGACTCCAAAGGGTGGTCTGTCCCGGTTGCATTCGGCCTTTAATACCACGCCTTGGTCTGCTGTAGACACGTTGATGATCATCTCCCTCTAAATGATATTTATGTATATCATGCTCCACACTCTCAAGGCCATCTTCCGTTTAAAGGGACGAGGTCTTTGAAACAAAACGCACTGGAGCTTGGATTAGCTTGCACGACTACTGTCATTTGGCTTTGGGCTTATGGACTTATCTGATGCTGTCTGATGAAAGAGCTCCTGTTCCTGTAAAATTATAATTCTATGCTACATTGGCTAGAGCAAAGTTTTTCATGATCCAAACATTATCCGGAATGCACAATACTCGTGGTTGCCGGCAGACTAAAGGAATGCTTCCTTACGTTCCTATGGGGTCAACGACTTTCGTGCTATCACTCAGTTCCACAGTGTTTTTGTTAAGAATAAGAGATACAGCATTCTGAGACGTATGTTGATACCGAGGTATCGTTTTGTCCATTATTTGTTTAATTGTTTTAAATATCTGTCTATCTCCTCCATAGATTGACAAATTTCTGTTGGAGTGGTGACCGATGCTTTCAGTGCGGCGAGGTCGTTTCTTTTGTTACGCAGCGAGCGTAGCTCATTATTGTACCGGGATGATGAGGGTGTGGGATCTTTTCTGGGAACGAAAGGAACGGTTTTTTTTTAAAGAGTTTGAAAATTATGGTTCGATGGCATTATCTATGGAAATATTGGAGCTATTTGGGATACTCTCAAAATTAGAAGTACTAAGCAAATACTTCAATTTTCCGAAATCAGCAGTGTTAAAATTGAAAAGGTGAGTATACTGCGACTGAATTATTTTAATTTTTTTGCGGTAAGCTAATGTTAGGGATAAAGGTCGGTGGTAGTTGTCGAATTAAGATAAAAGATGTTTGCTCTCTGTGGCAACACAATTATCGGCATCGGACGAGAAAACAAGATCAAGTTGCCTACCTAAATTTTTTTTTATAAATTAGCGCGCGCTTAAGGGCTTAAGGTACCCGTAAAATGTTTGCATATAGCGCGGGCTACAGAAATTTAGGGAGGAAAGAAAGATAGGTGCCGATATACGTTGGTTTTAAATGTCTGAAAGCTATAATGACTAGGAAATAGAGAGCTCGGCAGGGCATTCCACAAGCGAGTTGTTCGGCTTAGAAACGAATCACGAGATTTCAGAGTACGTCCGAAAGTGAGCTTGAGGGTATACTGATGAGCATTCATAGCGAGACGGGTGTTGCGGTTGAAAGTTTAAATGGGCGGAATGCTACTGGCGATTTCTATGGAGAACTGGTGATGGACATAGCGATAAAACAAAGTGAGACAGGAGACATTACGTCGGTGTTCAAGGGTGTCAATTGATTGACTGATATTAGTATCGTCAATGAGTTTTATCGCACGGTTTTGAATCCGTTCTAGTAGATGCAGAGATGTTTTAGGCGCACCTGACCAGATGTGAGCATTGTACTCCAATTTTGGGCGGATGATTGCCTTCTGTATTGAGGCCAGATCAGAAGGGGAAAAGTATTACTTACATCTTATAAGAAAGCCTAGACATTTCGCAGCATTTTTGACCACATCGAATATGTGGTCATTCCAACATAAGTTGTCATTGACACACATACCGAGAATGGAAAGTTTTTCGGTTTCGACCATGTAAGTGCCATTCATGGATAATGGCTGAGTGTTTAAATTTCGCTTTAACGACAGCAAACCGGATTGTGTTTTGGAAGCATTAAATTCCACTCTGTTGATAGTTCCCCAATTGGTTATGCTGTTAATATCGGAATTTAATAAGCTTAACATACGTGCCGTTCCCGTTCTACGTGAGTTTGGAAACGAATATGAAAAGCAGAGAGTACTGTCATCAGCAAAGGAATATATTATATTAGAAGTGGCAGACAAGAGATCATTGATAAAAATTAAAAAGAGTGTCGGAGACAGAACGGAGCCCTGGGGCACACCAGCATTAATTTTGTGAATATTGGACTTGAAGCCGTCCAAAACAACTTGAATTGAACGTTCCGTAAGGTAATTTCTAATCCATTGAAGAACAGAGACATAGATCCATCAAGCAATCATCTTGCATTCGCCAGATTGATGTACGCTTTGGTTCCACTTTTCGGTGAGACATGCCATCAAATCACCAGTGGGCCTGTTGCTACGAAAACCATATTGCCGGTCATTGAGAAGTTTTCGCGTTCCGAGATATTTCATGAGCTGACGGTTTATCAGCGCTTCCATGACCTTGGAGAGAAGGGACGTAAGTGCAATGGGTCTGTAGGAGGAGAGAGAGGAAGATTCACCTTTTTTCGGAAAGGGCTGGACAAATGCTGTTTTCCATCTGCTCGACAAGAGTCCTAAAGAGTAGGATTGATGAAAAAGTTTACGCAGTGGTTTTGCCAGAGTGGAGAACACCTCTTTAGAAGAAGGAGAGATATACCATCTGGACCAGCGGATTTATGGATGTTGAGATCTTTAAGTACTCTTGCTACTACACGAGTGCGAAAGTGGATTCGTCCCATTGAAGATTCGACGCACTCAAGTGTAGGCGGAGACAAAGCACAATGCGGGAGTATGGAGCTGGGCGCAAAGTGTGCAGCAAGCAGATTGGCCTTGTCCAAAGAGCTGACAGCTGGAATGTCATTGTAAATGAGCGTTGGGATGGAGGCTGAGGCAGAATTTCTAATATTTTTGACGAACGACCAAATATTTTTACTGCCTTTGGGACATTATTTGTTATTTTTTGCCTCAGTGTTTGGTCGTATTGGAATTTCACACACTTGAGAAAGACGTTGCAGTCATTTCTAGCTCGTTTATACTTTTTTCGGTTTTCCTCAGTTGAGCTGGTCTTGTAGAACCGAAAAAACATTCTCCAACCCTGACAGCCTCTTTACAGGTCGAGTCGTAGCATGCCTTTTCTTTTGGTCTGATACTCTTCATCCGATGAGGCATAAAGGCTCATTCCGAAGAGAGTAATGTCCGTGATCATATCAGCAGCGGCATCCACGTCGTTATCGAGGAAACATAACGACCAGTTAAATTTCCTAAAGAAGATGAAAAAGTCCGCTCCAATTGGCTTTCTCGTATGGCCATACGGTTCTTTTAGGAATCTTTCTCTAACTGTGTGATCGGTGTACGAGAAATTATTTGATATGACACAATGGTCCGATGATCTAGGAGAGAGCACATCAGCGGAGTACTTATCAGGGTGAGAAATTAAAAACAAGTCCAGAGTGCGGTATGACTATCAACGTCTGGTATTCGCGTGGGCTCATTTACTAGCTGCGTTAATTTTGTTTTCCGCAGCGAAGATCTCAACACACCGTCCTTCGGATGTTGTCTGTCCAGAATGTCTGGGCCACCCACAATTGTGTATATTGGAATCGCCCGTTATAACAATTTCAGTATGAGGATACAGGGATACAATTCTTTGAATAGAGTCAGGCAGCGCATCAAACTCGTTATAAGTCGAATTGCTGTCCAGTTTGGGGCTTCTGTAAATAAAGCAGTAGTGGATAATTTGCTTACGGAGATGGAATTTTAACCAAATGAAATTGAATTCCGGATTGGAACAGGGACTACATTGTGGTGGAGTTTGGTAAGCTACATCACTACGCACGTAAATGGCGAGACAGCGATGGGAACAGAAAAGTGGCACTAGTTCGTAGCCAGGTAGCTTCAGATCAGAGTGATTTGACAGGTGTGGGCGGGGATCTATCTGTGTTTCACTAAGTGCCAAAACAGCTGGCTTGAATTTACGGCCGTGGACGTACGCAGAAAAGTGATTACTTTTTATCCTGCGTATGTTCGCAATGTCCACCCTAAATTTCCGAGTCATTACAGGAAAATAAAAACAAACACAAAAAACACAAACACCGACGATGCTAATCAAGGCTGCGAAGTGAAAATTTAGAGTTGGTTCACCGAATCCAATTGTTGTAGGTGTTATGCCCTTACAACCTAAATTGTTAGTAATGCCGCGAAGTTGAAAAATGGCGGAGTCAGAGAGGCAATCGATAAAAAATACCTAGAGTGGGGTTGGTAACAAAAAAAATAAGTCTCGTCATCACAACGTGCTTATTGAAGTTGACGTCCCCCAAAAACTACAATGCTACCCTATCTCCAGGGTCTACAATATCTAGTATGGAGTTAATTGTGTGTGCAGCAAGCTGGTAACTGTTAATTGGTCGGAATGGGCTCAATCTTTTCATAATATGCTTCTACAATATTATGAAAAGGTTGCGCTTGGAGACTGTAATTTTTGCCCAAACGTATTCGAAGAGTCCCGAATGAGAGATTTTGATAGGTTTAGGGTCAAGACTGGCATGAATTGCAAATAAAACACCCAGACCATAAGGCTCATTTGTGTTATCCGGACCATCGTTACGAAGAACTTCAAATCTGAAGTGAAAATTTCATTGTTTTAATGTCAGAAGGCAAATTTGTTTCATTAAGGGCAAAGATTTCATAGGGAAGCCTTTGTGAGTTAAGGAATATGGTATGGTGGCGATCTTAGAGCACAATCCTCTTACGTTTTGGTAATAGAAAGAAATGAGGTGGGGAGCAGTAGTATTTTTTGAAACTGGAGCGCGCTCGTTGACGATGAAAGATGAGTTTTAAGTTCACATGGTATGCGAATGCGGAGAGATGATTTACGACATCGGATGGAGAGATATTAAAAGCTTCATGACAATGAAGGAAAATTAGCTTCAATTTTTTTGGGAGATCTTCTTGGTGTATTGCGACAACAAGGACACTTGTTTTGATCATACCGTCAATGAAAACAGAGTCAGATTTATCGTGCTGATATCTTAGATAAAGGATTACATTTTCACATTCGTGAAGCAAGTCATTACATAGCGACCTTCAACATCGTTGCCTGTAAGTTTTTTTTTGTCAGTTTAGGTATTGCAGGAAGCAGAGAATCCAAAAAACTAGGAACCTTGTTGGTTGTGTTGAGATAGGGTGATGGTGAAGGTAAACTAGGGTTGAGAATATGGGAACTTATACAATTTGACTATTTGGGAGCAGATGTTTGGGTGGGGTAACCGACAATGGTCTGCAGTTTTCACGATTGCGGCATTCTAATTTTCCCACAATATTTATTCTTCTTAATGGTGTTAGGGACGTCCGCATTAATAACTTGGCATGAGAAGGCATTGCCATTGGAACGAGGCGATCTGGTCCCTCGAAACGTTTGAACATCAAGAATACTGGAAGAACGCCTTCCGTTGATCCCCTCCCAATGTGATCAGTTTGGTTGAGTTGAAATAAAATGCACCTCACTGCCGACAGAACTGAATAGATTTTAAAACAATGGTAATACGATGGAGCCTAAAACTATTTAATACTTTTACCCTTATCAAGTAGGAAGACCTGAAAAAGATTTAGAACTGAAGAAATATTGAAAGCTGTTTGACAAGCTTAACTGAAACCAGATCAATGGTCCTTAAACCTATTGCACGATAGTTTCACCGGGGGTCAATAGGATCAAAAGGAAGCGCTCTGGAAAATTCAAGGCTCATACGTATGGATTGGTTGAGAAGCAGGGCTGCTCAACTGTGTTCTCCTTCTGAACATTGGGTTTTCCAGAAAGCCTTCTCTTAGATAACCCGGAGAGCGTATATGTTATGAACTTAGTAGCAACTACTACGTATTTCACAGAACTTTCCCACTAAATAATAAAGCAAAATCACTTCCATTTGGATATGGAGTCCTGTATCCACAAATCGAGTTTCTTCTGCAAACACAGTGGATACACTTAAACTTTTTTTTTTTTTTAACCCCAAAAAGCCTAACGACTTTTTTCTTTGTTTATTGATTTCCTATTTCTAAATCAGGTCACCACTCTTGTGAGCCTTTAGGTGCCCAAAAAGAAAAAAAAAACAAAAATCCCTCCACTCAATACACACGTCCACTAAACTGTCGGTAAAAAGCTCCGAGGCTACAACGCACTACTTGTTGTGTGTACCCGTGCACCTTCATGCCTGAATAAATTCCCTCAACGAAACTCTCGAAAATCGTTTCCAAAATGCTCACTCGCAAATCTAGTTCATTAAAAAAGAAGAAGAGAACAAAACAGAAGAATACTCCAAAAACACTAATTTCCAAAGGATTCCTAAACCATCCATGCCACTCGTCATCATCAACGTGCTGCGCCTTCTCTGCCCCGATATACGAGTGTATCTAGAGAAAGAGAGAGAGAGAATACCTAAACAAACGAGGTTCAGATCATTGGGGGCAAAAAGTTGACAGCACACAAAGTCTGATACCATCACACCAAACAGCAGCGCACTACTATAATCACTATCACTATTGTGCAACTCGTTTATAGAACTGCGGCTAAAAGTCGACTTCATTCGGTCATACCGAGAACCCAGAATCTGCCATCATCAACCATCAACTCATCGTCCCTGGGGACCTCATGGTCCTTATCAAGACTCACACCACCGCTTAGACGTCTGTCCCACTCCCGCCTAATGCACGCAAATTTAATTATGCAAGCAACCACTAACTAGAGTGGTATTTGTTTTTCGATTTGCAGCTCTTTGTGGGGAATGTTGCAACCAGAGGAAAGACTCCTACCCACGTTTCTGGGGAGAGTGAGGTTGTTAGCACACAGTATCCCGTATACAGTGTACAGTGTACCCCGGCGCACCGGCGGGTAACATATTCTATGAGTACCGGCTCCTCGAATAGTATTTCAGAACTCGTTAGATGCGTTAGATGGACCAAATGGGGTAGTTGGAACAAATGGGCTGGATAGCTTCGATGGCGTAGTTGGAGTTGGACGGGATTGAATGGGTTGATTGGTGCAAGTTACTGTGCTGATATTTTCGGTATTAGTAGCATTTATTATGTCTATGTCACAAAATAGATCGCAATGCTGCAGGAATGCTATGCGTTGTTGCAGTAGAAAATTATGCGTACAGAGGATATGCACTGAAGTGGGTGCTATGATACAAGTGAAAATATTTTGCTAACAAAAGCCGATGGGTATTTCTGGCTGTTATTTGTGAATGCGCCTCAAGCATGAGAGCTAGTGGATATAAAATCGGAAACATGCTGAAGAATGTTCCTTTTTTCCTGTCACAAGTTGGCATGTGGTACACTATGTATTCCATGTCTGTTTGGCTTTAGCACTCTGATATCCTATCACTGAAAAGTCAGTCAGTTTCAGTTTTAATCCCATAGGACCGGGTAATTCGAAAATTTTGTCGACAACCTTCGAAATGTCATCATTCGTTTGAATGATGTATCTCTAACACGCAGTTTGTTCGAAGGGCTTTGAAAATGGATTAGAGTTACCTTTCATGGTTCAATGGAATGGTCGGCATGAAGTTTTAAATTTCTATTAGACCTCGCACTTCTTGAAAGCATTCAAATTTTCAAAGGCATCGGTTCTCTGCATATCCCCGCTGAGTTTCTATTTCACGGATCTATTATTGGCATGTGAAATTTGCCATCAAAGTGAGCGATGGCGGTGGTGCTCGAACACTCATTTGAACGAATGTATAGCCCTGGCGGTATTACTCAGTAGTTCTACGACGAACTTATTTTTGCATGAACAAAAACCAAATGCCGGTACAAATAACTGCTTTAATATCTGTCTCGTCCACTGATCCTTGTAATGGGTAGGTAGCAGAAGTGTATACAAATTTTATTTGAGATGATAAATTAGTGTTTGTCATTTTCTCTTTAAGGATTATTTCATGTACTCGTAAATGTTGACCACGACTACGTTTTAAGTGGTCCATACTGAGTGTCCAATTTTGAATCACTTTTTCGAGCATATAAGCTGGTATTTTGCTAATAACACGTGCAATGTTGTCTTCCAAGACTGCAATTGACGCTGGTTTATCGGCATAGACGAGGGATTTGACATATTCTCATAAAAAAATAGTTTTAAGGCGTCAAATCGCACGATCTAGCCGGCTGCTAGATCACCGCTCCAAAACGAGAGATAAATTGCTCACCGAAGGCATTTCGCAATTTGGCCATCGATTCGCGTGCTGTGCGACATGTAGCATCGTCTTGCTGGAACCACATGTCGACTAAGCTCAGCTAGTGCGTTTTGGGTAAAAAAAGTTCGAAATTATTGAACGAAAGCGGGCGTCATTGACGGTAATGTTGTTCTCACGGTCATCTTTGATAAAATACCGGCCAATGACTCCGCCGGACCATAAACCGCACCAAACAGTGCATTTATCGGTTGCATTGGGAGCTTTTGTATTGCCTGAGGTTGCTCATCGGACCAAATACGGGAGTTTTGTTTATTAAGATACCTATTAAACTAGAAATTAGCTACGTCGCTGAAGACAATTTTTCGATAAATAAGCTAAGACCCGCTCACCGAAAATTCGACGCTGTGGCAGGTCGTTCACGCGCTGCATTTTGTAAGGTTTTAGATCAAGATCCTTGCGTAAAATTTTCCGTAGTTGAATAGCACAATAGAAATTGCTGCGAAGGGCGAAGTATTGACAAATCATGGCCTTCATTGACAATGGGGGATACAGCAGCAATATTTTCCTCTGTACACACTCTGCGCATGTGAGTAGGTGGCTTGATGTCTAAAACCATGAAATTGGTGTAAAATTTGGTCACTATGGATTGAATTGCTCACTCAGTAGTTCGATTATGGCGACCGTAAACTGATCGAAATGCGCGAAAAACATTTCTCACAGAGCATAAATTTCGATAACAAAATTCAATAATTTTTAAGCGTTGTTCCGATGTAAGTCTTTTCATAATGAAATGGCAATACTAGTTGAGTATGTCTGACTTTGACAAATGTCACGAATCACGCGTGAGCGGTCCAAACTAGAACACCGAAAACCCAAGCAGTAAAAAAATCACCCTTTATAAGTGATTTGACTCGCTTTTTTGTTTGATGTGAAAGGGGTAACTAAGTTGACTTTTATTTTCAATAAATGTTTTACAATGTAACGATTAACCTAAGCCTTTAATGCTTTGGCCTGTGGCCGTCTACCAGGTTGACAAAATACATACTTAAGTTTTACATTAAAAATCTCCATCTATGATACACTTTCTATAACAAAGTGCTGCTACTGAGTAATCGTATAAGACTTTCCATCCTTTTTCTCCACTTAAAATGCTCATTACTTCATCTTCGTCTAAATCATGTTTTCCGAACATTGATGGTCGAAATTCTTTTAAAATCGGACAAACACCAAGAAAATGTAAGATGTGTTCTCTCTTCTTCATGTTGCAGAGGTCACAAAGTATTGGTAAATCTGGTCTATGGGGTATAAAGTTTAGTTGAACGAGTTCCCCTCTCAGTTTGAAAATAGTACTTATTTTGTCAACTGCGTGGCTATCTAGGAAGTATGTTTTTTCATTTAGAAAATGGTTTAGTTTGCTGTAATAGTTCCTAAACAGTGACGATTCAGCTTCTTCGACATATTGGTCATATGTATGTCTGCCAAAATTCTCCAAACCCAAGTTAAATTTTTCTCTTAAAAGATGAGGATGCAACTACCATTCACTTGAATAGACAGATTTAATCCGCATTCAGAAGCTGTTTTCTTCCATTCCTCGCAAATGCCTCCGTTTGTTCTAATTATGCTTCTTAAAACTACGTTTGGTATTCTGCATTCATTCATTTCTAGTATTTTTAGGATATAGTTGGAGTGCATTTTGGGCGTGTACAAAAGCAAAGGAGGAGTTCCCGTTTCAAGATGTAGCATATAGTTCGGGGTATTTTTTGGTAATCGGAAAATCTTCTTCAAAAAGTAGCGAAGAAATTTTCCCACAGCATCGTAGCCTTTGTAACCCTGAGCTCCGTAAAGCATTATCGACGCTACGGTTGAGTGGAACAAAGTTTGTTTTGCACTTTGCGATACATATTTATTTTTGAAGCAACGTTCCCAAATCGAACAGATAGCTCTTTTAGCAACAGCTAATTTTTCCTCAAAGTGTGGTTTGAAATTTAATCTGGAAATTACCTCAATCTCTTCCCCGTCTAACTTCCACTTTTCCAAATGTGAGAAGCGTCCTCCTGCATTTCTGAATATCATCATTTTTGATTTATCAAGATTTACAGTGAGATTCCAACTTTTACAGAAAGCATTAAGCCTGTTTATCATTAACTGCATACCTTGGGTTATGTCACCCAGAAAGACGATATCATCAGCATACATCAGCGCAGGAATTGATACACCGTTGAATCTTATTCCACCTTTGACATCATCTGTTATATCATTGATGTATAATATAAAAAGCAGAGCACTTAAAATACAGCCTTGTTTAACACCCATTGAAGTTTTGAACTCTTCAGAAATTAAGTCTCCATCCCATACATATGCAATATTATTCTCATACAAGGCTCTCAGGATTCGAATAATTTTACTTGATACATCGATTTTGGAAAGCTTGTAAAAGAGTGCTTCACGTGGTATTGAATCGTTTTTCTTGCTCTTCCACTTAAATTTTTATTTGCCAAAGAAACGAAAGACATGTCAGTTACGGAACTTGATATGGAGCCGAAATCAAATAAATGATCTTTCAAAACTTGCGATAACAATCGGTTCCAAAAATATAAAAGTTAAATATCAATTCGTGCTTACAATGATTGATGGTAAGACGTCGAATAGGTCAACCCAGTCATGCTACATTTGTGGTGCCAAGCCTACAGATATGAACAAAATAGTAAGTGGAAAAAATACCCAGGCCTGGATTTTATGAATATGGTCTATCCAGTTTACACCCATGGATTAAAACACCTGAATGTCTTTTGCGTATAGCCTATAGGGTGGACGCGAAAAAGTGGGCTATTCGAGAAGAAAATGACAAACTTTTAGTGGAAACCAGAAAAAAGGACACTCAAGCACATTTTAAATCTGTAATGAGTTTAATTGTGGACAAACCCAAACCAGGTTTTGGCAACACAAATGATGGCAACACTGCTAGGCGTTTTTTCAAAAATCACCAGAAAATTGCGGACGTAACTGGATTAGACGGGCGTCTTATTAAACGGTTCTATGTTATTCTAAGTTACATATGATTAGGCTATAACATAGATATTAACACCTTTCAATAAGTCCGTGACTTTTTGAATTTCTGACCTCTTTACTGAAACAGCAACACTGCTCCTGTCAACAGGCATCTATCAGTTGACTCCTGTCAAAATTTAAACTTGCTGCGTCAGTTAGTTTGTGTTTGACAGCTATTTTTATCAGACTACCACACTAATTTGAGGAGAAAATGGAAAAAAGTGAATTTCGTGTGCTTATTAAGCATTATTTCTTGCGAAAAAAAACCATTACCGAGACCAAGGCTAAGCTTGATAAATACTATGGGGACTCTGCACCATCGATTTCAATGGTAAAAAAGTGGTTTACTGAATTTCGTTGTGGCCGTACAAGCACTGAAGATGCCGAACCTCCTGGACGCCCAGTTGAGGTCTCTACACCCGAAACAATCGAAAAAATTCACGATATGGTGTTGGCCGACCGAAGATTGAAAGTGCGAGAGATTGTGGAAGCCGTAGGGATCTCGCATGGCTCAGTGGTTTCAATTTTGAATGATCACTTGGGCATGAGAAAGCTTTCCGCAAGATATGTGCCGCGTTTGCTCACAGTCGACCACAAACGCAATCGTGTAACAACTTCACAGGAAGGTTTGGCGTTGTTTAATCGCAATATGGAGGAGTTTTTGCGCCGTTTTGTAACCGTGGACGAAACATGGATCCATCACAACACACCAGAGAACAAACAACAGTCAAAACAGTGGGTTTCTAAGAGTGAATCGGCGCCAAAGAAGGCCAAGGTGGGTTTGTCAGCCAATAAAGTTATGGCGACTGTTTTTTGGGATGCACGCGGGATAATCCACATTGACTACCTTCAAAAGGGAAGAACAATCAATGGGGAATATTATGCCAACTTATTGGACCGATTCAATGACGATTTGAAAAAAAAACGACCTCATTTGGCCAAGAAATGCAAGGGTGCACACATGTGCAGTTGCCATGGCAAAAATCCATGAATTGGGCTATGAATTGCTCCCTCATCCACCCTATTCTCCAGATTTGGCTCCGAGCGACTACTTCTTGTTCCCAAACCTGAAGAAATGGCTTGGTGGAAAAAGATTTGACTCCAATGATGAAGTCGTCTCGCAAACAAAGGCCTATTTTGAGGACCTCGACAAATCATTTTTTTTGGAAGGGATAAAAAAATTAGAGAAGCGTTGGACAAAGTGTATAGAGCTCAAGGGAGACTACGTTGAAAAATAAAATTATTTTTTTATCAAAAAATCTGTTTTAATCCAAAAGTTATTGACCCGCCCTCGTATATACATCTTGAATGACTCGGACTGCAACCAATTTACGACTGCTATAATTTCCAAACCGTTCATGACAGTGAGTTCAAATTTTGACACATGGCAGATGATTTTATTATTTACAAGCCTTTTAAACGATTTACGTCTCCGTTGTGTTGAAAAATTTTTATCCGCGATGGAATTCAAACGTGATAGTGTGATTGCTTTATATTTGGCTGGAAAACCACAAGTAGCTATCGGTAGAGCCCTCCAGTACCTCAACGTGAATAAATCATTTGTGTCTCGAACCATAGCTCGTTACCGTTATACTGTCAACGTTGAAAAACGCCATGGAGGTGGTCATAAAAAAACAGTAACTTAAGCAGAAATGGTTCGGAAAGTGAAGGCTCGAATTGAGCAAAATCCGTGTCGAAGTGGAAGAAAAATGGCTCGTGAGCTCAACATATCGTTGGAACGGATGTAACACATACTGAAAAATGAGCATGGGCTCAAGCCATTCAAGTTCCAAAAAGCACACGACCTTACACCGCAACAGAAAAAAGTTAAAGTCGAAAGAGCGAACGAGTTGCTACGCTTGCACGAAAGTGGTTAGTTGCCGAATTTGGTTTTTTTCCGATGAGTCGCCATTTGTTATCGAGCAATATGTCAACAAACAAAATGACCGAGCTTACTTGCCAGAGAGGTCCTTCGAAACTGTACACCTTCGGACGGCCACCAGAAAGCAGGCACCGATGGTGATGGTTTGGGCCGCCATAACTGCCGATGGTCGCTCTCCGCTCATATTTTTGGACCGTGGCGTCAAAATTAATGCGATCGTATACCGTGAAACTGTCTTAGAGGCAGTATTGAAGCCTTCGGCAAACAATCATTTCGATCGGAGACCGACATTTCAAAAGGACTCGGCACCGTCTCACAAAGCGCGCGTCAACCAAGATTGGTTAAAAAACAATGCTCCACACTTAATTTCTTCGACACAATGGATTGCAAATTCTCCGGATGCAAATCCGTTGGATTTCTCTGTCTGGGGTATTTTGAAGGCGAAGGTTGGCACTAAAAAATACCAAAGTTTGGACCACCTCAAACAAGCACTTCGCCGGGAATCGGCCAAAATACCGCAGAGCCACTTGCATGCAGCGTGCGATGTTTTTTCGGCCGTCTCAAGGCCATTATTCGCGCCAAATGTGGACGTATTGAAAACTACTGATACAATTTGAAAATTAATGTATTTTCCAACATTTTTTTCTTTGGCACAATAAAATTTATCAAAAAATAAAAAAATTATAGCATTTTAAAAAGTTGGAGTTCCAGTCATTTACCCTAGTTGGTATCCTATACCTGTTAGCATTCATAAATTAATCCATTAATGAAGCAGTTTATAATGGCCATAAGACACATTACCTGAAGAGGCCCAAGAAGCACGAAATAAAGATTGTAGACGTTTTCGCATGCGTCATATGCGAAAAACATCAAGAGTAAATACAAACAGAGATTTCTTGGATCTGCTTTTGATAGCATCGGACCCTGTAATTAATTCTTTTCGAGAAAAACCTTTAAAGAATGTTAGTTCAATGCCAGCTGAAGTTTTAAAACTTTTAATTCAGCCCGAAGCGACCACCTGTACATATCAACCTAGACCAATTACCAATGGAAGCTACTTAGGGCTCCATAATACAGACACAGATAGCGATTTTTCAAGCTAGAATAGAAGGATACATCCTGAGAAAATTTAAAGAACAGAATGGGTCAACTATTTATTACTTTAATATTACATTAAATATGTTAAATATTATAAATATGTAATGTTTTTGAAAAAAATAAAATATCATATGTATAAAATTGCATGCAAAACTCTATATCTTAAGAGCATTACTATATACTGACATGTGTACATGTAAAGGAACAGGGGTTAAAAAAACAAAATTTTTTTTTTGATAAAGTTGCCCAAAATTTTCGGATCATCCCACTATAAAACAAATCGATTGAGATAATTTCCTTTTCCTGCTAAACAAAATAAAAAGGCAAGCGGTTAACGAGAAAAGTGTACCTAAAGTTAGCATACCCAACCTACCGCAAGATTTTTTTTCTTGCCTCGGTTAAAACTACACATCAACCCACAATTCGGAATTTTTTACGTATAGCAGGTATGAAATGGTCCATTGGGCGCTGTAGACGAACATCTCGATTTACATGTCGGGCATAAATGGAGGTGAACTGCAATAATCTTGGAGTGCACAACTGAGAGCAGGTGGTCAAAGATCGTGTTTACTGAAGAGGTTTTCTGGTTGAGTCCCAGGGCCGCCGCGAAATTTAGTTCTATTTTTAAGTCAGTAACGTGGTAGCTCGAATATATCATAACGCTCCAACGATAACATCGTAACCGGTAGAGTTAGGATTTTTGACGTCTTTAGTCAATGTAGCAAATTCTTAAATACTTTCTACCTGTTTCGAAATATTTTTCCGAGCGCTATACCAGTGTTACATTCCTCTTGTTTGTCGTGGGTGTCAATCATTTCTTCTAGAAGCCATAGTTTTAGCTGGAGGAACTGTTGCCTCTGAGAGTTACTCTGAGGATTTTTCAGCTTTTGGAACTAGTACAAGTATCTGTCTTTTGTATTTTATGGAATTTTATGGTCATGCTGGTATAACTGTTGAAGGGTAGACTTTCCCTAATCGGTTGCTCGGATGATGTGGAGTATTTACCCAGAAAAAATGTAACAAATCGTTGATTGGAGACAGCTTTATTTGCTCTTAGAAAGAAGTCTTACCTCATTGAGAGTTTTTACAAGAAGCTTACGAAATATGGAAGCATGGCTTCCGATTAGATAATGATGTTACAGCTTTTTATCAATCTATGCGGCATCTTAATGTTTCAACTGTGAACTGCAAATTCTCAAGGTAAGATTACATTTTGACCTGAACAACTACTGCATTTCAGCTTATTCACTACCATTTCGCATACTTTTTGTCAGCACTTGGAAGGCTTCACTTTTGCTCACTTTCACTTTGGCACTTTTTTTTCAGGAATTCTGCTGGTAATAGAAAGAAGTTTCCATCAAAACCTTGTCTTGCATGGTGCTGATACCTTCTCTCCACGTGGTTGTTCCGATTTGAGTTCTGTTTTTTTCCGTTAAGTTGGTAAATCTGTTGTTGACATTCCCTCTAAATCTTAACGTCATAGCTTGACATTTGCAAAAGTTACGTAGCCGTGTTGGCGATTTTTTACAATTTTTGAAATTCATTTAAATTTGCAACAACGAACTTGTACGAGTATTAAATTTTGAATAAAAAAACGGATTTAATGGTGCGCGAACGTTGGAAATGTTGGAAAAGTGTTTCGGCAACAAGTCTCTAAAAAAACGGTCGTTTACCAGTGGCACGAGCGGTTCAAAAGTGCTCGAGAGTCAATCGAAGATGATGAACGCAGTGGCAGACCATCGACATCGAAAACCGACGAAAACATTGATGAGGTACGAGTAAAAGAAAGGTTGGTCAATAACCGCAAATTAACGATCAGAGAGACAGCGGAGGACTTGAACATTGCCTATGGATCCGTCCAAGACATTTTGGTTAATGATTAGGGAGACCGTGTTGACGTCGCAAAAGAGATGGTTTGCAAGGCTGAATCCGATCCGATGAGTACGACACGCAATCCAGACATCAGGCAAGTGAATGGCGTTCACCAAATGAGCCGAGACCAAAAAAATCACGTCGTTTTCAGTCAACAAAGCAGGCAATGCTCACGGTTTTCATGGATTACAACCGTGTAGTGCATCATGAATTTTTGCCAGAAGGCCAGACAGTAAACAAAGAGTATTATTTAGGCGTTATGAGACGTTTTCGTGAAGCAATTCGCCGAAAGAGACCAGAATTGTGGGCAGAAACTCGTGGATTTTGCCCCATGATAACGCACCGTCGCACAGTGCCATCATTATTCGTAATTTTTTGACGGAAAATGCAACGAATACCATCCAAAAGCCACCGAATTTACCTGATTAGGCTCCCTGTGACTTCTTTCTGTTCAATCGAGTTAAAAAACCACTACGGGGAACGCGTTTCAGCAGCCGAGAGGAAGTAATGGAAAAATCGTAGGAAGCACTGATGGACATATCGAAAACCGAATATAAAAAATGTTTCGAGGATTGGATCAAGCGCTGGTATAAGTGGTTTGCAGTCGATGGGGATTACTTTAAAGGGGGCAGTATAGATTTAGATGAATAAACTTGTATTGCTAATTTTCTGAATACATTCCGGGAATCAAGGTAGTATATGACACGCTTTGTAGATTGCAAGGCTGCTGAATTCCTGGTCATTTGGGAACCTGAATAGCAGCCTGGGTGGTTTTATAATGGCAATGTGAATCCTTTTAACAATAAGAATTACCCACACAACTGACACCAGACTTTCAAGGATTTGAATTTAATAGTAAAGTATTTACAAAGTATATATACTTCACAGCTTCCAGGTCGTTTAATATTTCTGCTTGAGACATTGTCACATTACAATCGTTTCGATATGGAACACCCACTTCTCATAGTATGCTATATATGCTACCCTCATACGCGCTTGATCCAGATAGGAAACATTGATCCGAATATTCTCTGTGCAGTTGCCCTCTGCGTAGAAGTTGCCGAGCCAATGTTATCTTCATATTGGCATCTTGGTACAGTCACAGAGCTCGCAGTTGATCCTTTTCATTCCAATAACTTTTTCTCACATTGTCAGTACAATTATCTTATCAGATTAGAGTAGCAGCATTTTGCTATTAAGATTAGTCGGATCGTAATGTGAATGTTGCTTGTGGTAGGGTGAACTCCTTAATACTTTAGTTAACTTTTTTTTCTGCCGGAACAGATCACTCAGACAACAATGAGTCCATTGTGCTTCTTATATGCTCCTTTCAGTGCCCAACATCAGCGCAGAGCACGTGCAGCCTGACGTGAGCGCAAGCCAGACACTCACTGAGGTAGCCTTCCGCGGAGTCATTATCACACCAGAGTATGTTGTGTCACTTATTTCTAACATGCTTAAGTAGCCCGCAATTTTTCCTACTGATGGACAGCAATAAAGTCGTTGACCTCTTAGAGACGTATTCCTGAGCACAGGGAAGGCCTATTTCGTATTGTTTATGGAGCAGGAGTTCTCTTGCCATTGCATAAGATGGCATGTTCATAAGACTGAGCGCAAGGTCCAAAATTCCAGTGCGTATTGTACCAAAGACCACTTCTCCTTAAAGGGAAAATGGCCCTGAGACTTCAGCCCATTATATACAATATAAAAAAGCGAGGAATATTCGTCGGTGTTTCTATAGCAGAGCCAGGCGTGCTAATTAAACCTTATATTCATCCGAGATAGACCGTTCTTTGGAGTATGATAAAGGTAGCAGTGACATACTTTCATCGAAATTTGTTCAACCAGATGACAAACGAATAGGATATAATTGGCCTTATCATAGCGGTTTAGACCCATGCGATATAGACCCAAGCCCCATGTCTTACCGAAAGTTCCTTTATTCACCCAAAAGGCCGTGAGCGTCCTAGAAACTTTAGACGTAACATCTTTAGTCAAAAGAAGTTTGTTATCCAGCATACTTTCTTACTTAAGGTGGCGGTATGGTTCGGGGTGAACCTGCGCCTCAATCAACAAGCGTCTCCAGCCAGTTCGATCTTCAGCTAGCTGCTTCCAGATTCAAACACTCGCCGAGCGCTTCTTCTAATGCACTGCCCCTCGGGGGCGGATTTGAAGATTTTTCGGACCAAAGCATTGGTGTCCATCTGTTGTACATGACCATACTGTTGGACCTGCAAAAATCTGGCTAAGTCGATATCCCTATATAGCCCGTACAGTTCGTCGTTGTATCTCTTCATCCATTCAGGATCCTTATTTGATCTCAACGCAGGAGTCGTTGTCTGAGTTGATAGTCGAGCTACGTATAGTAGACAAAGTCCTTAAAAAACTTAAAGTTATATCTGTCGAGGGTATTACTCTGTCCAACACGTGTGTTGGGTATTTTTTCTTGTTGACTGAATATACGTCGTCTTGCCCTCATTACCGGTTAAGCATACGAGTATCTTCGCCGGTTCCTCCTCAATATACGCGAAAGCGCCGTTGACATCACGCTGCTTCCTTCCGATTAAATCAATCTCTTGTGTTGGCGCATGAGTTTTGCACTATTCTTTCAAGAAAGATGTGCAGGAAATCGCTTGACAGCGCATGTCTAAGTCCTTTTTTGACATCAAAAGCCTCTGAGTTCTTAATGAAGCAACATACATTCTCCATCGTCATCTTGCAGAAACGGACGAGTTTTTGATGTCAAAACTTGACATTGTTCTCTATAGCTCGTTCCTTTAGATGCTGTCATACACGGCCTTTAAATCGATGAATAAGTGTCTGTATCGATTTGAAGCTGATGGCATCGAACGGCTTCAGGTGGTCACACGATACAGAAAATAGAATCTTGTAGGCGATGTTAAGAAGACTGATGCCTCTGTAGTTGGCGGTTCAGTTCAGGGAGTCTCTTCTAATTTACAAATAAGTTGGTGTATTCTCCTTACGAAGTTATCGCCTGCCGATTTGAAAAGCTCGACAGTCAGGCCCTCCGCTCAGGCGGCTTTGTTCGACATTAGCTTAGATATGGCTATCTTCACTTTATCCAGGTCGGTTGGACGGAATTTTTGGTCTATATCGTTCAGGTTAAAAGATTCATTCTGCCTGACAGCGGTATTTGGTTCGTCATCGCCCTAATACAGTCTATAGAAATGTTCTGTCTAAATCCTCAGCATCTACTGCGACTCTACTACTACGTTCCCTTGTTTGTCTATAGAGGCTTCGGTTCAGGGTTCGTGTCCGTGGCATGTTATGTCTACGTTTCGGTAAAACTTCCGAATCTTGTTCCTGGAGTAGCGTCTCTTAATTTCCTCGACAACGCGCTTCCCATGCTCCTTGTTTTTCCTCCTTGTCTACGTTTCGGTAAAACTTCCGAATCTTATTCCTGGAGTAGCATCTCTTAATTTCCTCGACAGCGCGCTTCCCATGCTCCTTGTTTTTCCTCCTGAGAAGCCGGTGTTCGTTTATCCTCTTCGGCTCGTATAGCTCGTGAACAGGGGTTTCGTTCTGGTAACCAAGTGACACTCGGCATCTGAGACGCGGTATCTCAGATGGCTTTTTGGCAATATTGCCACTGGCCTTTGATATTTGATACTGACGGCATAGGAGATTAAAGGAGACTCGATCGGAAAGGATTTGACGATCTCTTGCGATTGTAGCCATCCGATGTCAAGCACAGTATAAGCTTACCTTTGCGATGTTCGGGGTATCTGCAACGGTACCTTGGCTGCAACAATGCAATGGTCCGGGTCAATGTTGACCCATTGGAAGGTTCGGACATCCATAATACTGGAGGTGTGGCTTACGTCGATCGCAATGTGGTTAATCTGGTTGACGGTTGATAGGATAGGACTTACCAAGTCCACATATGAATATGAAGATGTGGGAATAGCGTACTAGCTACAATAATATTTCGCCCCGCCGCTAAGTCGATTAGCCTGCATCCTTATCGGAAGTGATGTCGTGCAGGCTATTGTTTCCGACTGTATTACCAAAGATGCCCCCGCCGTGGGCAATTTTAATGTCATAGATAGAACACTGTGGCAGCGTAAGTGCTTATAAGGCTAATGTTGGCCAATTTAGCCTTCAAGGGATTGTTACGAAGCGTTCGTTAACATGGCGGGAATTCGGAACTTCTTGTGTGGCAAGAAAATCTTGCAGCTCTAGTTCCTTTCTACTAATGCAAGATTGCTCAAGGTGGCAATCGAAAATTCATTTTCGTGAAACCATTTCTCACTTAAGGTATAGCCGTCAATCTATTAGCAAAAATGCAACGAGCTGCCTGTATAAGCATCAGTGACGCGTTAAGAAAGCCTTTTTCAGTTGATCAATTTCCATCTTCCCAGACGATTCTAATACAGCCGAACGCGTTGGCGGAAGCGTTTTCTCTGAGGACCTTTGCACACACAAATCCTTTACACTACACGCTATCAGATCTTTAACTTCGACACCATAAAATCGGGGGTGGTTAGCGACACTCTATTGCGTTCCAGGACATTCGGGCGTTCAAAGGAAGTGTGTTGCTGATGAAATCACAGGGTTCTGATCCCTACAAACAAATAGTAGGCAGCTGGACAACGTCAGGTCAACAATGTCGTAGTCGTTCTATACTCGATTCTAAGCGATCACCAGAGCTGATCAACTTCAGCAGGGACATATTTCCAAACTCACAAACATAATTATGGACACTTTTCCTTTGGGGGATATGTATAAGCAACGATTGAGTTTTCCTCCCAGCTGTAAAAGATGCAGGACAGACAGCAACTTGCCTTCCTTGAAATGCGCTACAATGCAAACCCTAGGCAGTTACCACTTCCGGGATCTCCTTAATAATCCCCGACCTTGACAAATATATTAAGACATCGCTCTCCCCGTGATATGACAACGAACTTGCAAGTGTTTCGTCCTAAATTAACCCAAGCTTTACAGTTTTTTTTATTAAGCGTCTAAGAGATACCATCCGACTTCCTATTAAGACTTAAACGGCCAATGTGCCCTCTCATGGTTTTGAGCCACTAGCATAGGTCTCCTTATTGCATTTAGCCCTTAACACCCAAGTTTTTCATGTACCGTAACTTGATCGTTATCCTGTCTTAAAGAGGATTTGGCGGCGTTGAATTTGCAGCTCTTGAAGAAATTTTTAGATGGCGCCGGTTGAAGTAAGGTTTGCTATCAGCGATACAAAGATTGACCGTGTTCCATTTTAACGAGGAAAACTAATTCAGGCTTATGGCAATCTGGAGTGTTGGAGGTGGCTTACAATATTTCCTGAAAGGTCGTAATGAAGGCATAAAACCTGCTCATACAGCCATTAACTAAAATGACCCAAAGTTACAATTAGAGTCAGTAAAATGAGAGAGCATGGACAGTTTTCTATGGCTTCTGGGGTTTGCCACTACCTCCCTGGACCCTGAACTACAATTGGCTCATCAGAAATGTACAGGGATTAGAGATGTTCATCATAGACTAATTATCTACCACAAATGCCAAAAATACGCTGATTAATCACTATTAAGAAAACCATCTCAAGAGCGAATTTTCTTATGAAATCAAAATCCGGTTCGAAGGACCACAGATTTATCGCTCCAACTAAGATAGCAATCATCAAATTTTTGTGAATTATCCTTCAATACACCTTCACTGGATAATAATATCAAAACTAACCTCAAAGTTTAAATTGGAATTTCTTATCTTTCACAAAAGCATAGTGTGGTGGTGGCAGTTCTCGAAAAACAGTAGTGATTAGAGAGTGGTCCTGCAAATAGGTACTCGTGGCAACCATCAAGGCGACAGCAAACAGCCGGCGGAATTTTGCCCTCAAGAACTTCACCTAATTAACCTGAACTACTATGCGTTTCGTTATAAATTAATATTGTTAAAGGAAACTGCAAACAAACTTACTAACCAGCACAATGAAATGGAATGGTAAATGATGGAAAAAAGGTGGATGAGGGGGATTCGCTACGTGGTAAAACAAAATTAACTCAAACTCTAGTTACTCACAAGAGCTCAGCGTAAAAGAATTCCCGTTCGGGCACACAAAATATACACAAATAGTAAAAAGGACACACAAGCCCGCAGGATATGAAGCTAATTTTCCAAGGATTGAAAATATCCCTAGAGAAAGGCAACGCCAGCGCCAGCGACAGCGCCAGAGAGTAGGAAGAGAAGTAAGTTCTCTAGTACGGCGACTACGTCGACTACGTCGACAACTGCGACAACGACAACGACAACGACAACAAAGACTACGACGATGACGATGAGAACGACGTGTGTCCGATATAGAAGCAGCTGGTGTGGAGCGGTTAACCCTGCACGTTACCCATTGGGGTGGAAAGCCAAGACTCTGGACTCCGGACTGATTTCCTGTGCCATCAGGACAACATATCTACGAGTACATCCACAAACAAACACATTCACATCTGTCTTGCGTTTGGGTTACCTACAAGTACTCCTACTTGCTTACGGTTTCTGTTTTTTTAAAGTTTTTCATGTGTTCGCCAGTGGCAGAATTGCTGGCTGAATTAGAGTCTTATTCTGTTTTCAGGATCAAGGTAACGGCATTCGGTGAAATGACTCCTGTCGCCTGTGCCAACCAAAATATAATACGACTACACGTAGAGGTTGTCGTTGTCACAACGACACGGTTACAGGGTGTCACAATGACAGACCGACGTACTGACTGTGGCAGTGACACCTTATCTTTATTTTGTGCAGCTTTTATCTCTGTAAGCATCCTGAACTTTGTCCATAGTGTTTCGTTGTGTTGTTGCTGCTTCTATCGAGGGTGGCAACTAGAAGATACTCGTAGCTTGTTTTCTGCTTGACTGGAATGTTATGGTCGCGTCCATAATACAGGCCTAAGGACACGATGCTGACTGTTGCTGCTTGAAGCCGGTGATTCTATTTTTATTTGTGTTCATTCTTTTTGGTGGTCCAAACGTTTTTATGATTATTACATTTTTTTTTTTTTTTTTTTTTTTTTTTATGGAAAAAGGAACTTTTCGCCGCAGGATGACACGACTTCATGCTGTGCATTCTCTCTTTGGTTTTGGGTTTTTTTTCTTTGGCGCTGTTTAGCAAACAAATTTGCGTTTTGGTGCCGCTTAAATATGGCAATAAACGTGACTTGACATACTAATCTGAGAGTTAAAATAAAGGCGGTGATACCCGTCTGCCCGTTATACGAGTACCCTGCTCCTGTGGATCTGGATCTCATGCTTGAGTTGAGATTTTTGTTTTTTTAATTTCTTTGAAATGGGAGAGGGATTTTTTTTTTAAATTTTTTTTTATTCTGAAATTTTTGTAGCCACAAGCGATGGTGTGATACCATCAAACAAATTTAACACTATTGGCGGGCGGTTTTGTTTTTTTCGGTCGAACAGTGTTTGGGGGTGAGTAAGGAGGCGCGAGGTTGCTTCATGGAATATCCTCGGGACAATATTTACCCAATTTTCTAATAAGGCAAACGCGCAAATAAAATTTGTTTAAGAATTATTCTTGGAAGAAAATGAGGTTGTGGCTGCGGAGAGGAGGATGAGGATGAGGATGAGGATGAAGACCAAGACGATGGACATTATCTTGGAGTTGACTGGTGTACTAGTATTAGAAGGGATTTTTCTTGATTTTTATCAGAGTTACGTTGATTTGGAACAGTTTACCTGAGGTGGGTAATTATTTTGAGTGCTACCCAGAAAGTATGTTTTTGGTTTTTAGGAGAAACGAAACAGCGAAGAAAAACGAAATAAACCAAGGAAACATTAATTCGAGGAACGAATGCAATGCTTCGGTGTATAAGCCCCCTAGTTACGGGTGGGATTTAAAAAGGGTGTTTTCCCAGTTTTGCGTGGCTAGACTGGTGGAGAAATGAATGTATCACATAAGGTAGTATGGGATTCGAAGGACTTACATCTTCGTTCATCATGGTTGGAAGATTAGTTCATTTCAATTGTAGCAGTGATGTATAGACTGAGTTCGACACGATAAGCCCCAAAAACTCCTACGCCCCGAAAGGAGAAGCAAGGGCCCCCTAATCGAAGACTCATTTCTACGAGCTCCTTGACAAAATTTATTAGAAATTAAATATGACGTGAAAATCGTCCTTGGCGATTTTAATGCCAAGCAAGACAGGGAGGGAATTTTTGGTAATCCGATTGGAGAGTACCTACTGCCGCCATCGCGTCACCTGCGGAAACGGACACAGGCTTATTGATTATTTACGGGATTAAGCAATGTAACTATAGCCAACACACGGTTTCCATACCTTGATATCCATACGGCAAACCGTTCACCAAATTGATCACATTACGATCGATGCTAGGCACGCCTGCAGTGTTTTAGATGTTCGAACCTTCCGAGCAAGTAAAATCGACTTGGACCATTACCCTGTTATAGACAAGATACAGATACGGATATCAGCCCAAAGACAACAAAACATTGTAAGGAAGTTACAATCGCCATGGCCTTTTCCGATCGAGTTTCCTCCAACGTTTCGAGAAGTTCAATGCCACAATCATAGAACGTAGAAAATCAGCGGCATCCCTGCAAAGGCTCAATCAGAGAGTCCACCTCTGATGCACTGGGCTTCGATCCGCTCCAGCAAAAAAAACTCCTGGTTCGAAAAAGAATGCCGACAGGCAAATATAGAAAACCAGCGGATGTACAGAGCGGCCCTGCAGAATAGAACAAGAGGGGATCTCGAGCTCTATGAGCAGAAAAGAAGTGAAGAAAAAGGAAAGGGGGCGGGGACGGGAAGCGCTCGATCCAGAGAAGTGCGATTTGAAGAATGAACTTCGGAAGTGTTAGCAAAAATTAAGCCAACATGGCAAAGCTGTAAAGTCGGAACAGAAATCTGTAAGCATGTAGAGGGAAATCTCCCAGTATAACCACGGTCCTCCAACCCGGACGATAACAAACAATATTTCCGTTCACTCAACCAAGATGAAGTCAGCACAGCCATTTCCAAGCTGAAATCCAACAAAGCTGCTGGACCTGATGGCTTAACTGCCGAACTGTTTAAAGCAACAAGTGGATCACCATCTAAATTAATTTCTAACATCTAGGTCGACCACAGAATGCTCGACATTTCTCGGATCCTTAAGCAGGGAGATCGCCTGAACTGCGACACCTACAGGGGAATAAGTCTCCTCAACATCGCCTTAAACCTTTCGTAAACAGTCTGACCAACCCAGAAGTTCCAAGCCGATACACGCCATTTGTTCGGCGATTTCGGAGCCGCATATGACGGCGTCTATGGAGATGAACTATACAGAGCCATTTCTAGTTTTAGCATCTCCGCCAGGTTCATTTGATTGTGCAGGAAGACAATGGAGAATGCACACTTCATATCAGTAATGGCAAGACATAGACAAGATTTGTGATTTTTTCAACTGCCTTTGTTTAGTTACTGGCAAATGCAGTCGACATAGACATAATGGAAAGAACGCAGCGAGGTGTCAGTTTGCGCCTATTGAAGCAGAAGCAGCAGAAGCAGCTTGTCAACGAAGGAAAAACAAGCAGTATGCTGTCAACGCCTTGGATATAACTTCATGATAGGCAGGTAGAACTTTGAGATTGTATTGGACTTTACCTACTTCGGCCGCGCTGTCAACTCCAATAGCGGCATTAGCGTGGAAATCATGCGAGGTATTAGACTTGCCAATACAAGGGGATGATCATCCCATTACTGCTTTACGGCATAGAAGTTTGGATACAGGAGAAAGTGCATGAAAGCTCTTCGGAAAGCTCTCGGCCCCATCTCCATCAAAGGAAAAAAGAGGAGCTTTCCAATAACGAACTGTACAGCGATAATGACCACATCAGAAAAGCTTGGACAATCCGCCTTAGATATCTAGGTCACCTTGAACGCATGGACATCACTCTTTGTATTGACGAATCCTCCATACAAAGAATTTTATTTTATTTTTCAAAGGATCGATACAAATAAATTTGCAAAGTCCGGGATTTTACGTCGGGGTACTATGCCCATGTGGCGTTTTTTGTCAACAGCACGCGGTGTACCAACTTCCTATGTGGTCCCCCATCTAGATACTTACCGGCCCATCCTAGATCTTAAACTTGCAATTAGAAGAGGTCTTTGAGAAAGATAAAGCCCACAAATTTGAATCACCAACCACAATTAACTGCGAATATCAATTAAAATTCTTGCATTGTCTAAATCTCGGAGTTAGTAGAAAAGAAGCTTCGGTCAGGAATCTCAGCATTTATCACCACTGATGTACTCATGGAATGAAGAGCCTACTTACTTCAGAGAGGCTTCCATCAATTGCTGCAGGCAGACATTTTGGCAGGCTTACAAAAATTATACAAAGCTCCTATCCGATCAGTTAAACACATTCGGTTGCTACTTCAGTTTGTCTCTACCCAAAAAGACTACGAAGCTTGAAAGAAACTCCCTAGCTTACAGCTTCTCATGTGCGTCTAATCACACTTTAGGAAATAAAATCAACTTAAACCGACAGTCAGACTTCTTAGACGTAATAATCAGCTTTACTTTATACAAATCCCCTGATCTACATATGTGGCAGCTTGCCATCATGCTTCAAAGGCGCAAGTCCAGTATTTCAGCCAGAAATGGTGATAGACAGATTCGTCAGAAGCCTTTTGATGGCTTCACAGTTTCTTATCAATCTTTAAGAATAAAGCTGCCTTCAGACAGGCTCCACAAATTATTATCACAAGGATTGAAGAATCTCTCAGAGACAAAAAAGGTAGCGGTCGGTTGTTTCCTCGATATAGAAGGAGCATTTGGCAACACAGAATTCTCCCAGATATATAGAAGCATGAGAGCTGACGACATCATATGTAAATAGATAAAATATATGCTAGAGGATAAAACAGTAAAAAACTCAGTGTGATAGCCACGAAACGATGCCCTCAGGGAGGAGTACTATCACTCCTATTTTGGTCCATCGTAGTTAAGGAACTACTGAATTTACTCAGCGATGATTGCTTCTATGTCCAAGGATAAGCAGACGCCATTGCTATTCTAAT
The DNA here is from genome assembly GCA_963966105.1 of Volucella zonaria. Taxonomy (NCBI): domain Eukaryota; kingdom Metazoa; phylum Arthropoda; class Insecta; order Diptera; family Syrphidae; genus Volucella; species Volucella zonaria. The sequence continues at coordinate 42,248,954 of OZ014531.1, forward strand.
CAGAGAATTATTTGAGGACACAATCTCGGATCGCCTCCAGAGGGCGTTGAACCTAATTGCTGGATGGTGCTCCAAAGTTGGCCTCAAAGCCAAACCATTGTTAGATCCACTAAGAGAAGAAAGCGAGGAGGACTCAGAAATGTCACTCTCTTCGGTGAAACAATAGAGTTCTCAACGGAAGTCTTTTATCTAGGAATCACACTGGATGAAGAACTTACATGGAACACTCATCTTTCTAAGACTATTCACAAGGCCAGGACCTCACTATCACCAGCAAAAGTCTAGCTGGAAAAAATTGGGGACTTAATCCCAAAATGACACGATGGATGTATACGACAATAACGAGGCCTATCATCACGTATGCAGCCGCCGTTTGGTGGTATAAAGCAACGCAGAAGTCAACACAGGCCAAACTCAACACAATATAGAGACTAGCCTGTGTCTGTGCAATTGGGCCAATGAAAACCGCACCAAAAGCTTCATCTAGAACTCATGAAAGAAGCAATGTGAAATGCCTATATACTCATTACAAAAGATGAATCCAATTCCAAATTAGTTCATACTGCAATTCTTCATGGATTCAAATGTAGACCACGTTATAACTTTCGACATTGGTTACATTTCCAGACAGTCTTAACTGGGAACAGGAAAAATCAACATTTGCCAAAGACTCGCGTGTATGGTACACAGACGAATCCAAAACAAATGAAGGAGTTGGAGCCGGAGTAAATGGTCCTGATACAAGCATCTCCGTATTTCGGACTGAAATCCATGCAATCCGACAGCCCTACTTGCAATTAACGCCTTTGAAATGAAATCAAAACTGGTCTGGGATTGCCTTCAACTCCTACAACTGCTGGCCACAACAAATAAAGTTCATCTGATTTGGGTGCCAGGACATAGCGGACATGAAGACAATGAAAAAGCAGACGAACTAGCCAGCAGATGATGCCAAGACCATTCTGTGGGCTATCAATTAATACAATAGAAGGAAGTATTAAAACCTGGCTAGAGGAAAAGAAGCTTCCTTCATTTCTGGAGAGAAACCGAAGGAAACATACAAGCCAAAAACGTTATGCCAAGCTGTTGACACAAAAAAGCAAAACGACTACTACAACTAAGTAAGTAGAAGTCAGATTCAATTGATCACAGGACACTGCCGTATGAAAAAATACCTGGTGAACATGGGCATAGCACAAAACAATACATGGAGACTGTGCAACGAGGAAGTGGAAACAGCAGAACGCAGAGTATATGACTGCAATTAGACAGATATTTTTTTTTCGTATATATAAATTTACAAAGGTATTTTGTAACCGCACATTTTACAATACAATAATTATTATCTTTCTATTAAAATATGTTTTTATTATATTTTAACATGACATTAGGATATGAAATCGACTTTGAAGGAAGACAAATAAACAAATAAATAAATGCATAAATACATAGGTCAATAAATAAATATTCGAGAATAAATGTGAAAATAAATTAACAATTAACAATTAACATTCAAATAAATTATAACATGGTAGGATAACTAACAAATAGGATTCTTATAAAACAGAATAAAAATAGATTGATATTTACATTAGTTATGGAATTGGTTAACGAGAGGATTATCAGCATAACTACTCGTACATCTTGTTAGGAATTTATATTTTAGTTTTTGAATCCTATGAGAAATCAATTCAACATTCGCCCTTTTATGCAAGTCTAAAGTTGAATGCCTCCATGGTAAGTTAAGCATCATTTTTAATATTTTATTTTATGAAACTTGCAACTTTTTGATATGGTAGGCAGCAGAGCCTCCCCATCCTTGGCAACCGTACAGTAGAATTGCCTGAAAAATCATTTTGTGGAGAATAATTTTATTTTCAATTGTAAGCAACGGATTGCGGTTTATAAAATGATACAACATCTTAATAGCAATTCTTATTTTCTAATAATGTTTTGTTTATGTGGTCTTTAAACGTGAGTTTAGTGTCCAAATGAATACCCAAATACCTTACCCAATTTATATTGCTCCCATTTACTAGTAGCTGAAGTTGGTTGCTGGGAAGAAAAAGATCGCTTGAGTTTTTTCCTCATCAAGCTTAATTTTCCATCTAGTATAATATTTTGCCAGTACACCATTCCATCCTTTAAATTCCACTCAATACTGAGAGCGAATTGATTTGATGAATATATGACAGTGTTATATGCGAAAATAGCTACATCACAGTTTGGTACTCGTATGATGAAAATATGTTGTATCTCTTTAGATATCCGATACATTTTGGCCTAAGACCACAATGATGAGGGCTTGTTTGACTGTTAATACAGTGTTTTGCCCGTTCAAAAAAGACCATGAATAGGATCTTGTATGGATCCGTTCTTAGCGTTCGGATAGCGTTCCTATACAAACTAATTTTCGACGCTTTAGAGTTAAAAGATTTTGGTTATCGAGAACTCTTCATGTTCAGATTATAAATTTTGTTCTCAACCTTCATCCAGCTTAAATTGTCCACTCTGCCCTTCATATCTTCCATCACTTGCAGTTTGCATAGTTTTATCCTGACGATCATTTCAAAAGCTTTTCTCGATGGCATATTGCTGACAGCATAATTCTTAATGACAGGCTATGGAAGGGTTAGTTACGAAAAGCTGATGTCGACTTGGTTCATACTGCTTTTTCGATGCTCCGACGTTCAAAATAAATGCATTCGCATGGTAGCTACATTATGGTAGTAACTCGAGTCAACGTTGACTTATCGGAACCCTTAGACACCTTGAATACTAGAGCTCTACTCTAACTCACTTAGTGAATTTTGGCTTGTGGGAAACGAGTGCTAGTTGATTTGTCCGATTAGATTTTCGGAGGTAACACGCAGGCAACGTTTTCCAACAAATACTTTCCTTAATTGGTGCTTCAATCACTAAGGAAGATCTTAATGGCTAGGTTAGAATATTTTTCGTGTGTTTCGTACAGAATCTCGTAGAGTAACACTTTGAAAAGAGGTCCTTCTTCTCTGTGGGACGTGAGTGCAAACCAGGCTTAGCGATTTAAGCCTAAATGCAGATTTTTTTTAGGGTGTTCTGTTGATGACAAATAAGCATTTGAACATAGCAATCACGTTAGTAGAAATAGCTGTTCTTTATCCTTTCTTGTTCGGCATATACTATTGCACCACCATAGTCGGTCTCGAGTCCAGGTTGAGAAGGGAGGTGGATGTTCCTGAGGGGAATCACCACCAACATGCTGCAGTATACTGAATTTGATTACTGAGCACTTAGACTTACCACGCACAGCTCTATGAAGTTCAGTGCATACGCATAATCCGCAGAGAGCATAGTGTGGATGTTTTTGCGGAGGAATTCTCAATATGAAGATAACGGCGACATCAGACGCAGATACAACGAAAGCTACGTCTAAGCTACTTTGACATATTTGGAACTGATGTTAAATGAGGAGCTGTCGAAATAGGAATGACGACGGAGGAGAATCAAGCGAACCAAAAGTACGGTTCAAGCACAAATAGAGGGCTACTAGCCTTATCTTCTGAACGATTTGGAACTCCTGGTTGGGGTTGTGACGTCGGCTTACTTGTTCGCCTGCGTCCATTAGTACTACACCCTGAATGACTCGAACTGCAACCAACTTCAGACTGCAATAATTTCCAACCCGTTCATGACAGTGAGCTCAAATTTTGACACATGACAGATAATTTTATTATTTACAAGTCTTTTAAGCGATTTGCGTCTCCGTTGTGTTGAAAATTTTTTATCCGAGATGGAATTCAAACGTGATTGCTTTATATTTGGCTTGAAAACCACAAGTAGCTATCGTTAGAGCCTTCCAGCACCTCAACATGAATAAATCATTTGTGTCTCGAACCATAGCTCGTTACCGTTATACTGGCAACGTTGAAAAACGCCATGGAGGTGGTCATAAAAAAACAGCAACATCGGCAGAAATGGCTCGGAAAGTGTAGGCTCGAATTGAGCGAACTCCGCGTCGAAGTGGAAGAAAAATGGCTCGTGAGCTCAACATATCTTTGGAACGGATGCAACACATACTAAAAAATGAGCTTGGGCTCAAGCCATTGAAGTTCCAAAAAGCACACGATCTTACACCGCAACAGAAAAAAAGTTAGAGTCGAAAGAGCGAAGGAGTTGCTACGCTTGCACGAAAGTGGTGAGCTGCCGAATTTGGTTTTTTCCGATGATTCGCCATTTGTTATTGAGCAATATGTCAACAAACAAAATGACCACCACTAAAAAGCAGGCAGCACAGATGGTGATGATTTGGGCCACCATAACCGCCGATGGTCGCTCTCCGCTCATATTTTTGGACCGTGGCGTCAAAATTAATGCGACCGTATACCGTGAAACTGTCTTAGAGGCAGTATTGAAGCATTGGGCAAACAATCATTTCAGCCGGAGACAGTGGACATTTCAACAAGATTCGGCACCGTCTCACAAACTCGTCAACCAAGATTGGTTAAAAAACAATGCTCCACACTTAATTTCTTCGACACAATGGACTGCAAATTCTCCGGATGCAAATCCGTTGGATTTCTCTGTCTGGGGTATTTTGAAGGCGAAGGTTGGCACTAAAAAATACCAAAGTATGGACCACCTCAACAAGCACTTCGCAGGGAATGGGCTAAAATACCGCAGAGCCACTTGCGTGCAGCGTGCAATGCTTTCTTCGGCCGTCTCAAGGCCATTATTCGCGCCAAAGGTGGACATATTAAAAACTACTGATACAATTTGAAAATTGATGTATTTTCCGACATTTTTTGCTTTGGCACAATAAAATTTATCAAAAAATAAAAAAATTATAGCATTTTAAAAAGTTAGAGTTAGAGTAAGTCTATATGTTGTAAATTTCGAATATCAATGTCACATTCCTTACTTCGGGCTATGATACGACTAATTCAACTCTACACAGTCAATAAGCAACTAAGCAATAAGCTGAGGCTTCGAAAATTATATCACTGCTACACCAGGTGTGCGATGAATTGAACCACGCAGAAGAAGGATGGAAAACTGTGACGTGTGCTGTGCTAATTGCTATAAAGACAACAATCAGTACCTATTTGGATATGGAATTGACATCAGAGGAAGGAAAGAAGTCTTGAGCTTCAGACATCTGAGCGAATCAAAGTTAAATTCGTTAATATAGGCATAATCCGCGCTCAACCCCCACAGACAAAAAGGAAGACTTTGACAAAGATTGTTTCTAAGACTTCCTAGACAAAACTTTACGATCGCCCTTCGCTATTTAAACGTCAAGTTAAGCCCCATCGATTTCGCGGGTCATCATAGAACACGTTTCTCATACCTCAAAATCTACACAAGGATCTGGCATTCACCTGTTCAAAAAACCGCCAACCAGATCGACCAGATTGCAGTCGATGCAACCACTAGCTTTAGTACTATGGATGCCCGATTGTTTCGACGAGCCAACATCGACTCAGAACACCATCTTGTTGTGGCTGAAGTGCTAATAAGAATATCCTGGACGACAGAACACCAAAGAAATAGGACATACGAAGAAATTTGACATCAAGCACTTGCAATCACTAGAGTCTGCTAGAGCTTAATAAATCTTCACCAGATCCACACGATGAAACCCCTGGTTTGACGAACGGGGTCGGAAACCGAACTCTGCTAAACAAGAGTCATATCGGCTCGGCGCCGCTACAAAAAGGGAGAGAGCAATCTACGAACTCTATGAGCAAAAGATACGAAGGGAATATTGGCTTATCAGAAAGAAACAGAGAAACGATCGATATAGGCCATGGAAAAGTGCTTCTTCAGAAATGACATTCGGAAGTAATGTCGGCCACAACTTTGTCCACCCCACCAAGAAAAGCTCTGGATAGCAATAAGAAATCACCGAGTTGTCATTGGAGTGTATGTTGTCGACGGGAAAGAACACGGAACACGAACAACTTGAACAGTACGTCACAACAGCAAGCTATGAGACGGTAAAAGGCTTTATCTACTTTAGCGTCAGGCGGATAATCACTTTTGCTAATCACAGTTTTTTTGGACTAAGAAGGCGATTGAGAGATATGAACAACTAAGTGAGCACTGTATAAGACGCTTATCCTTCCAGCCCTACTGTATGGCGCTAAAGCATGCACTTTATTAAAAGCGGACGACAATCCCCTAGGTTGCTTCGAGAAATGGGTTCCTCGACTAATTAACTGTCTTTTCGGCATAAACTTGGAGAAGAGATAAAATAATGAACAGTATGGCATAAGAGCTGGAATTCATCGCCAAGTTAAGCGAAACAATATTACCACTCCAGGAAGTGTCCTCAAATCCATGCCGAAGGGACAACGACGAAAGTTGTAGGTGGCTTATATTATTGCTGCTAGTGCAAGTCTCTCGAAAATAAGAAAAGGATAAGCAGCCAGTCTTGAATGGGACACTTCTACAATCTGATGATACCCTTTTCTTTGAAATATAATTAAAAGTGAGTTCCGAAATGAGTCGAAACAATGTCTTCAGTTGTGACGTTAGACAATCGAAAAGGGTTGATGGGATAGACGATAGCAGATGCAGGCTTAAGAGGAAACTACGAGCATGTGTGACTAAGGCTTTTGTCCAATGATTTCTGCTTTTCCTACGTTCTTGAGATTCTTAAAGATTACTTTTATACCTGTATTACATACATATCTCCTGTCTTGTTTATCTTAATTTGTTGTTGAACGTTAAGCTCGCCAGGGGATAGAAAATGATCCTTTGCAACATAGTCAGCAGGTTTATTCACAGTAGCCAACTAGAACGCAACCTTTTAATCTTCTCGACTTATGTTGGTGGCCTTTTGTACCTTTACACGTTTCGACAAAAGAAAACTTCTTTTAGTGTCGGCTCCTTTCATTACAATAGCCAACTACCAACCAGTAGTTGTCCGAGTGATAAATACGGCGAACTGAAGTCAAACACCATTGAGGGGCTTGCAAGTGTTATTAGCCAAATTGTACTGTTACAAGAGTTCAAAACAAAACGACAGCTAATAACGCTTAAGCCCACATATCAACCGAATGGGAGCTTTTAAATCCTCCAAAGCGCCCGCAGCAAGGATTATTGTCATTCATCATTTTGATTTCTTCACAAATCCACCCTGGGGACCAATGTTTTCTTTTCACTTCAAACAACAACACACGGCAACACGAGCAACAAAAAATTCCAGAGAAGCAAAAAAAAAAAAAAACAAAAAAAACAGGAGCAGAGATACGAAACGACAACAAAGATGTCAGGACGTCCCTTCGGTGTTTTGCTTTTTTGTCTGTATACCCAAAAACCTGGTGACATGTGTGAGGTGTTCATCTGTTGATCCACATATCTAACCAACCTGTCATCTGACATTTCCAATCAAATGGAATTAAATAACAAGATAAGACTACGATTACGACAACGACTACGACTACGAGAAGCGCTAGGACTAGTGTTCATCTGCAGGAAACTTCAAAGGGTAGTTTAGGAAGACGAGAGAAGACTGATATTGCTCTATATATACATATAGATGGAAAGGAATAGCCCAAAACGTAATTTCAACAACAAGTGTCACAAGCAATGAACATCTCTTGCCCATCGGTGAGTTTCTATTCTGAGATAGACGACATCTGCAAGATTCTCCTCGATACACTTCCAACTACCACATATACGTGTAGGTACATACGAGTATAAGGCTAAACTATCCTCGAGGACAGCTTTACATTATAGCTTTCATATTCGTATTCGTATTTGGTTTTACTTTTCCTGTAGTCTTACTTGTACGCCATCTCAATATCCTCTTCTTGATTGCTTGTGGATGCCACTTGCCCCTTGCCCATTATCATTTTCATTTTTTCGTTTCTTAAATTGGATCTCAAAAGACACACAAAGTAACATGCCATCGGAATTGTAACCCGCGTCGTAATGGCGTCATGTAATCTAAGGACTCTTCGTCTGTCTATGCGAGGGCGCTGTAAAAATCAACGTCAAGGACTTTCCCTACAGGTGGTAAAATCCTGCGGATAACCGCATGGACTACTGCCATTACCACAGCCGATGGTGTTAATAGCAACATTAACAAGAAAATCCGTTGGATAGACGTGATACGTTTACCTAAGCGTGTAGGAGTACCCTTCGTCGACGTACAAATACTCGTCGTCACATCAAGGCTACACCTACTCATAGAATACGCGACTCACAATACAAATATGCTGCTTGCCTTATCGAGTAGAAAGTACAAACCCCTTTTGCAAACCCTTAAGATTGTTCTAGACAATTCCGCGTTATACTGCATCCTTTCATGTATACGGATACGCAAAACCTTTATGGATACATCCGACTAGGCCATACCATATACTCGTTCGTATCTGCGTGTGGGTAGGGGGGGAAAAGACATTTATCCTTCTGCAGATCCTTGTTAAATTTTTCCAATGTTTACTGTGTGATGTTAATTAATTTCTCTCCGCATCCAGCTCTTGGTGAAAAGCATTACCTTCTCCAAGAAGCGTGTCAACCTTCTCCTAAACTCATTCTTCTCCGTAGCTCGTATATCAACCGAAGAGGTGAAAGTATTGCAGCTCTACTCGTTGTACCAAAAGGGTTTTCGTAGTCTTCGGTGTTTGGGTGGTGTTCGCAAGTGTTCGTTAGTTGTTCACTAGGTGTTTCCCTTAACGGTGTTTTCATTAAATAATTTTATGGTGTCTATTAACAACTTAAGTGTGTGCTAAGTGTGGTTGGGTTGGGTAGTGTTAACGATGACGGAATGACGTACCCCCCCCTTTGAAGGTGGAAAGGCCAAGCACACTAAATACATTCTGGTACTCGTATCTCCAAGTTATACATATGTACAAGTCACGAAGGAGTCCTCTGTGTTGGGAGCAGAACTTAAAGAGCTGTGTCGGTAGAAATAATCGTTTTCATTAAAACTGAGGTAATGGTTGAAGTCAATTAGCCGCAAATGTAATGACGGCACTTGCCGCCGCTATTACCATTTTCCATTGCCATTGCGAGTTTCAATCTGACTGCTGGCTTCTTTACCTGGTGCCCTTAGATACTTACTCCTTGTCTCGACTACACCATTTCACTGGTGAAGAACATGGCTTATATTTAATTCGTTGGTAATCGTAGTTTTAGTGGCGTGTTAGCTGGAGTAGATGTCTATTTGCAGATTGTGAACAAGGCTAGACATAAGGGTACCAATTTGGCTGGCAGTTGGGATGATGGAAAATTAGTGCAAATTAGTTTCTAGGAGTCCTGTTTGGTTACCTACAGTTGAACAGATAAAATGTGTGGTGATGGAAATGGTTTTTGGTTGAGAGATATTTTGAAGGCTGTGCTTGGGTTTTTCTCATGAATAACCATATGGATCGGGAAGCAGCCTATGTCCTTACCCCAGGAAAGATGCAATTTATGAAGATTTGACTGAAGTTCAAGCATATTTATAGTATGAGAGAATATTCAAGGCTATGCCATGGACTCAGGTTTTGTGTAATTTTAATTTAGAAGACTTCCGCATGTTCAAATTGAGAGTTTCTTTGTCTGCATTGATCCTCTTTTCGCAGGATCAACTGTAACCTCTAATACGCGAGGCACGGTGGCCATAATCGAGTCCAGTTTACTTTTTTTATTTAGGTCCTCTGACATCAAGTGGTGCATAGGACGTTAATAACGTCTGACTGCCATCGTGTTCCAAGGATTTGGATTCGTTCTCAACTTTTTTTCTCCATGTATGCCTAGGGCGGCCTACTCGTCTACCTGATTAAGTAAGCGGAATTCATTGGATGGCATATGTCGCAATGAAACTGTCTTCTCGAGGTAGGCTTTGATCAATCCACCGCGACTGTTTTTTCTGTATTTTGAGTTATTTTGGTGTGTAGTTGGTCGTTCGATACACTCGTACAGCCCAACCAGGAGATACTTAAGATATTACAAAGACATCAATTTATGAAAGTTTGTGGTTTACTGGTGGTGGCGTTCGTCACTTTCCAAATACTTCACTCATAGAGCAAACGTCTGTTCGGGAAGTTTGGAACATGCATGTTCTGAGAACATACTTCCTGGATAAAGAAAGATGCTTACTTTTTCGACTTGTTGTCCGGCAATGTTGGATTAATCGGCATTGGCGTTGTGCTGAGGAAATGAAGTGTTTAAAGTCTTCGTTTCAGAAGTATTCAATGTGAGTCCTTCTTTATTCGCCTTTAACTCCATATTGATGCAGGTTATGCATTCTGTGTGAGATCATATGATGTCATAGTCAATCTAACTCTCATATTTCTTCCGGACAGAGCTACCTTGATCCATTATTGATTACTGGAAGGTATAACAAGAGCAAGAAAGTACAACATTGGGATACTCCGCTGGATATTTCAAATTCCTATAACACCTAGCATTGTGTATGGCATGAGATCTATCGCAGTCATAGGTAGCCTTTATCATAGCGTATGCCTACCGGAATCAGTGTCTTGATAGTATCCCTATCGAAATCTATGGGCAAAAAATGAAATGGAGATCTGTACTCAACACAATGTTAAGTGATGATCAGCAAGATGTGGTCGATGGAGGAGGATCCTGCCAGAAAGTCCGCCTGTTCTACTTTTGCAGTTGCCACATTCCATCAGGTTTTGGGCAGCTCAACAATCATCCCTTCTTCCAATCTTCAACAAAGGCCTCGATTTCCCACGTTTTCCTACGAAGTGGTCATAGGATCCACATCGAAGTTGGGAGATTCTGCCGGGACTCCGTCGATCCTAACTTCCTTGTTTTACATCTGACCCATTATCGCCGAAGTTATTTCAGCGCTACTGGTGGGGAGGCGCAAATACGAATACTTATTACTTCTAAGTCTCACCACCTGGGCTTGGCTGCCTATGTGGTTAAGAACTGCTGCAAAATATTCAAGGATGTCACCACCCATTAGTAATACTATTGACAGTCCCGCTGTCTCACCTATTTGCTGTTTCTTCAGCATCGGTGGCTAGTGCGTTGATGTATTTACGCTTGCTCCGTCTTCTTTGAGATGTCTTGTTTTTAAAGATATTCCATATTGTTCACACAGTGAAAATCACTTTTTTCAAAATGTTTAGAACAAATTCGTGCTGTTTTCGTGTTGAACTTATCTTTTCCATGGCACAAAAAAAACGTCACAGACGGCGGCCATATTGGGAGAATTTGACAGATGCGCAGAACGAAATCAAAATGTGAATGACGATGGGTGCTCTAGAAACGACCTTTCAGTCACTTCTCTCAAAACCGAAGTTGTTCTCTTTGCGAGAGGAGAAAGCTGATTGGTCTGACTCATTAGGCTTAAAGGGATCACCATCCGATTCTCCAATTTGTTGGCCAAAACTAAAGCAACTTTGACATAAGCACAAGATTCTGGGGTAAAGCTGATTAAATTTCAATTTTTATTGTTTTTCTTTACAAGTGAATACATATATTCGTGAGCAGAAAAAACAGGAAAAATAAAAATACCGGAACCATGTCGATTTCATGCTGGCCAAAACAAAAGCAACTACGTAGTAAATTTTCACATTTAATCGCGACGAAACCTTTGTTTTTGATTACTTCACTAAACCTTCTTGGCATACTCTCAATCAGTTTGGAAATTATAGGTCTTCGGATGTCTTTTTCAAGCCTGGACATAAATATAAAGTTCGTCCCTATTTCTGCACATCTCGCGAACTATTCACCGATTTACAATCTCCCATAGATCTTCTACCGGGTTAAGATCGGATAACAATGATTTTCTGATCTCAAGACCAGTATTGAGCTATTTTTGAAACATGCTTCGTATCATTATCTGAAATATCTACTTCAGTGGCAATTCCTCCTCAGCATGTGGCAGTATAGTGTTTTCAAGTATACGAGTACTTTTGTAAATAAGTCGGTATATAATTATATCTATTTTATAATATGGGAGCAATTTTATGTCCAGATAAACATCCTCAAGCCATAATGTTATCTCTTCCATTCTTCACAGTTCCCTTTAAATATCGAGGATTCAATGCTTCACTAATTGGCTGGCGAAAGCCATCTGATCGCTTGGATTCGTCGGAAAATAAGGACTGAAACGAATAAAATCTGTAAATTTTAATACGGGTTATACTTCCAATGCGTAAAAATTGCAATCCCATTTTGTACCCAAATTAGCCTGTATATTCTCTAGTTTCAGCTTGTTATTGATTTTAGTTCGGTGCGGTTTAAAATATTTATAAAATATGAGTCAAGAGGAACGCAGTAAAAAGATTATCGACAAATGGCTCGAAAATACTTCGCGTCCAAACCACTTCATCGCAAAAAATTTAAACATAGCACGCAGTACAGTGGATTCTGTTATTAAACGATATTTGGAGACGTTGGCAGTTAAGCGAAAACAGAAAACTGGAGCACATGATACAAATTTGGACAGGAAAATAGTGGGTATCATCGTAAAAAACCGGACTATGTCATCCAGAGATGTTGCTCCGGTCTAAAAACACGAAAAAAACAAAAAATACCAAAAGTTACTGAAAAGTAAAAACAAGTCATAAAAACACGAGCCCGAAAGCTATACGAGTTGATCGGCAACAAGAAAGCGTGCTTGGTTTTGGATGATGAAACTTATGTCAAAGCCGACTTTACTACTCTTCCAGGTGCGCAGTTCTACAACTCGTTTGAAGCTGAGATTCTTCCGCAATCAACAACATCGATTGGGATGGAAAAATTCGGGTCAAAATACCTCGTTTGGAAGGCTATTTGCCAATGTGGACACAAAAGCTCATCGTTTAGTACAACGGGAACAATTAACGGAGAAGTGTACATTAACGAGTGCCTAAAAAAACGGTTGATTCCTCTCTTAAACAAACACGAGGGTTCAACATTATTTTGGGCCAATGTTCCACAGTGCCGTCCCATTGAAAGGTATTGGGCTTTGGTCAAAGCTATATTGAGGAAAAGTGAGCAGTGTGCAAAGGACGTAAAAGATTTTAGTACTAAATGGAAAAGACCGTCCAAAAAGATCACGAATGTTACTGTCACCAACCTTATGAAGGACATTCGAAAGAAGTTGAGGAAAGAATGGGAACCCAAATAATTTTTTTTATTTTTTGTAATTGTGAATGAATTTAATAAAAACAGGGTTTTAAAGCAAATAAAAAAAATGTACATGAATTATGAAAATATTTTTTTTTTTTACTTTGAAGTTTCCAAATTTTATATCGTTTCAGTTCTTAGTACCGTTTTCCACTTCGATACTGTGTGGAAATATTTGCAAATTTCAGTCTTGCTCTTTTGTTTTGGGCTGAAATAAATGGTTTCTTTGCGATCCTGAATGAATTATTCCTCTTCTAATCCGCAGTCAAATTTTACTTCAGTTGCATTTCGTTCTTGAAAATTACAAGACGAAAAGAGAGGCTCAAAGCCGAGAGCAGACAATTTGAAAAGGATTAATTTATGAGATATCTTATCAAATGCTTTAGTGAAATCAGTTGCGATGACGTCGATTTCTTTGCCATTTTCTAAGGCTGAGAGAGCAAAAGACACGAATTCAACTAGATTTGTGATAGTTGACCTTCCATTTAGAAAACCATGTTGTCGGGGTGAAATAAAAGGTTTGCATTTGAAGCTTAGGGCTTCGTATAAAATGCTTTCCAAGAGTTTGGGTATATGAGAGAGTTTAGCAATGGGACGATAATTGGTAACTTCATGCTTAGATCCCTTTTTGTGTATTGGGATTATAAAAGAGGTCTTCCAAATCTGGGGAAATTCACCCTGTGTAAGCGATTGACGAAAAAGGTAGGAAAGGGGTAGAGACAGGTTGGAAGAGCATTTCTTAAGAAACATGGCGGGGAGTCCGTCTGGGCCAGGTATAAATTCATCTTTAAGATTTAGTAACTTTACTTCAATAACTGCAGGATCGAAATTTTGAGTGAGAAAGGGACCATTAGAGAAATTTGGTAGATCATTGAAGTAAGAGGGATCTGGTACGAAGGAGTTGTTGGCAAATGATTGCTTGAAAAATGTAGCAAAAAAGTTGGCGATGGTAGGAGGATCACATGAAGTTTTGATTTCGAAAGCGAGGGAGGAAGGATAACCATCAGTCTTACTTTTGCAATTGACAAATTGAAAAAAGGACTTGGGGTCATTTATGAGATTGGTTTGCGCACTATTCAGGTAGCGCTGATAGAGAGAGTTATGGAGTTCAATGAAATGAAGATATGTACCTAGATAATTTGAATAGTCGGAAGAAGAGTGGGTGCGAAGGAATACCGCCCATAACTTGTTTCTTTTGTTTCGTAGAGAGCGAAGTCTACGATTATACCAAGGAGGGGATGTAGAAGAAGTTTTATGGCGGGAGTAAGGCACATAAAGGGAGATGGATTTGAATATTTCTCTGTAAAAAATGGAGAGGGCATCAACCAGAGATAGATTGGTAAACTCAAAAGTAGCACTGCTTAGATAGGTATTAATTTTACGGAAATTAGCTTTGTGAAAATTGTAAGAAAATAGAACTGCGGGGGGAGGCGACTGAAGGGGAGAGTTGTGGAAAAATGAGAGAAGAAGTGAAGGATGAAAATTATCAATAGTTGAAAGAGATAGGGGACAACACGATACTGAGGAGTTGATTGGATCAGTTGTGAAGATAAGGTCTAATTGCCTTTCCATATAGTTGGAAATGCCACTGACTTGACATAGACTAGAGTCTGTTAGCCGATCTAAGAATAGGCATTCCTTAGTAGAAATGGGATTGGAAGCGATGAAAAAAGATAGGTCTTCAGATGGAGTCCACTTCAGCTGAGGCAGATTAAAATTGCCGAAGATAATGATATCATCAAGCGAGTCTGATAAGTCGATCAAATTGTCAATTGCTGCAATAGCAAGTTGGTAGGATTCGATAGGTTGCGCCGGAAGAGTGTAACAACACATAACGTACAAGCATCTACGAGTGAGGGTTATTTTAACCGACACAAAGTCGAGCTTAGGAGAGGATGATGTTGCAACGAGAGAGGAGTCCAAGCTGTTGTGAATAGCCAGTAGGACACCTCGACAAGGGGATTCAATTAAGGGGGATGCGCGATCATCATCCCGAAAAACATTAAAAGAAAGAGGGAATAACTCCTGGTTTTTTATGTTGGGGATAAGATTAGTTTCGGTCAGAGCATAGATATCAAATGGGAGAGCATGAGATTGGCGGAAAACAGCGTGGGTTTTAGAACGGAGTCCTCTTACGTTCTGGTAATAGAAGGTGAGAAGGAGGTTTTTGCATGACTTTTTAGGGTCGAACAAATTTATCATGGTCAAGGCGACTGCGTTGGAGGTGTGAGACTCTTTTAGAGTGTACATATTGGTGAAGAGCGACAAGATCGTCTGCAACTTTTTGGGGGGGCGTATTGAAAATCTCGTGATACTTTACATAAAGTTTCCTGAGACTGGTAACGTCTGTAGGGAGGCCTTCCTGCTGGATAGAAACCATGACTCTTGTTTTTGTTTTACCCTCGTAGCACATCGAGTCGGATTTATCGTGCAGATAGGCGAGATATAGACGTATATTCTCATATATCTTTTTGTCTCTAAGCCTAGAGAACGCACATTGCAAGAGCAATGACCTCGACGAATAACCTGATATCTGGGGCTTACTACCCCAATTACCTTTACCATGAGAGTGTGCGCTCTGATGGCTTTGTTCCACCGGAAGCATTCCTCTACCTAGATCAGATAGGGTTGATCCAGGATAGATCAGCGGTCCCGTTAATCTTCCATGTCGCTCGGAGAGCTTGGGACAGGCGACTCAACTACAACAGAGACGTCGCACTCGGCAATGTGGATCTTCTCAGGTTCAGTAGGGCGGTGGGAAATCGCGATAAGAGGGATGTCGTTCGGCAGCACCAGCATTTCTGGTGGTTGAATGATGGAGAAGATGTTTCATCGTCGTCGTTTCCGTCAATTACGGACCAGCCTCCCGAATGAGGCAGAGCTGACCAATCTATTTGCTCTGTGAATAGCGATGGCTAGCTTACATAGGTTTAGGTTAGCATTTATATATTGGGTCTATAACTTAATTCGTGCGGCTTGCTAAGAAATGGCGTAACTTGTATTACTGCATTGTTATTATTCCATTGGAACATGCGTTGGAAAGCTACTGTCATTGTACGTCATTTCAGTATATGTCATTCATTTGAAGCTTAAACAACAATAATTTTTTTTCACCCAAATATGTCGAACTTTGTGCCTGAAAAAGTATTTTTGCGGAGAGTTCTTCTTCATTACTTTAATATGAAGAAAACTGCTGACGAAAGCCGTCGTATTTTGGTGGAAGTTTATGGTGAACATGCGCTAGCTGAGCGAACGTGCCAAAAGTGGTTTGCATGATTTAAAAGTGGTGATTTTGGCTTGGAAGACGATGAACGTCCTGGGCAGCCAAAAAAGTTTGAAGATGAAGAACTGGAAGCATTACTCTATGAAGATTGTTGCCAAACACAAGAAGAGCTCGCAGAATCTTTGGGTGTCACTCAAGCAGCCATTTCAAAATGTTTAAAAGCAGCTGGATATATTCAAAAGCAAGGAAATTGGGTTCCACATGAACTCAAGCCGAGAGACGTCGAAGGCGGTTTTGCATGTCCGAAATGCTGCTGGAACGCCACGAAAGTAAGTCATTTTTGCATCGGATTGTAACTGGTGATGAAAAATGGATCCATTACGACAACCCCAAGCGCAAAAAATCATATGCGAAACCCGGCCAACCATCCAAATCAACGGCAAAGCCGAATATCCATAGCGCGAAGGTAATGCTCTGTATTTGGTGGGATCAGATGGGTGTGCTGTATTATGAGCTGCTAAAACCGGGCGAAACCATCAATGGACAACGCTACCGAACACAATTAATCCGTTTGAAGAGAGCAGTGAAGTGAGCAGAATATGCGACCAGACACGAGGCAATAATTTTCCATCATGACAACGCTCAACCCCACGTTGCTATTCCGGTTAAGAACTATTTGGAAAACAGTGGATGGGAAGTCTTACCCCACCCGCCTTATAGACCAGACCTTGCCCCTTCTGACTACCATTTGTTCCGGTCGATGCAGAACGCCTTACCTCAGAGCAGAATATCAAAAATTGGCTTGATTCATTCTTGGCTGCCAAGCCGGCGCAGTTCTTTTGGGATGGGATCCACAAATTGCCAGAAAGATGGGAAAAAGTCATAGCTTCAGATGGGCAATACTTTGAATAATACTATTGTACATGTTGTTCTATAAACGTTCAAATTTTGAAAAAAAAAAACCAATATATACCCACTATTACAGTCTGACATCTCAAAAGTCGTTTGACGCTGCAGTTTTTTTTTCATGCACCTGAGTGTCAAAGGCTTAAATTGTTGAGCTGCTTCTGTAGCACCAGCCCTTCCGCTAATACTTTTTCTAGCAATCTCAACTGCAGCGAAAAGTGCTTTCAAATTGAAAGCGTCAAAGAATTTAAATATCTGGGTCTAATTATTGACTCTAGAATGTGCTTTAATAATCACATTGATAACTTAAGGCAATATTTTCGAATGACGCTTAGAAGTTTCTTTTTTCTGAAGAATGTCTGCTCTTTAAACCTTCTGAAGATAATTTATTTTGGAATTTAACAATCTAAGCTACAATATGGCATTACTTGTTGGGTAGGGGCTTGTTTTAACAGAATCCAACCACTTCTCGTTTTACAGAAATTTATTGTAAGAAAAATCTGCGAGAAAAATCGCTTACATCATAGCTTTCCATTATTTTACAATTTGAAAATTCTTCCCGTCCGGCATTTATATTGTTTCAAAGTTCTAAAGTCCTTTTTCTATAGATCTGGTAATTTAAATATTAGAGTTCTTGAAAATTACAATTTACGTCGTAATCATTTGAATCAAGTAGCTGTTCCTAGATTTCGAACCACAGCCTATAGGAATTTTTATACAGTGTCATCGCGCTGCCTCTTTAATGAGCTTCCTTTCTGGATTAGGACTCTTAGTCCTATCAAAATATTTTTGAAGCATGTAAGAAATTGGCTTCTAATCCCATGATATTAAACGTTTAGAGTCCATCTTTAACTCTCATTCGTAGTCTGTTATTGATGTTTTTAATGATTTGGTGTTTCGTTCTTTATTCTTTTCAAAAAAATGTAATTTTATTCTATAAAACTAATCTTGTTTTCTAACTTGTACCTTGGCATTGTGTTCTTTTTCCTCAATGATATAATGTATTACCTTTTACTTAAGGTTCAATGCATTGTTTGCTTTAATTTTGAAATTGTAAATTTTTTTATTTTTGTTTTAGATGAAAGGGTCACCGCACCCATTTATTTATATTATTGCTTTTTATTCTTTTGATGGGGCATTCAATACTATTTCTGATTACGAAATATAAAATGTCTCTCATTTTTCTCTAGTTAATATTATTTATTGTTTAATATGCTAATTATATTTTGAAGTATTGTAACTATATTTTAGTGAAAATAAACTTTTATACTACTACTACTACTTTTTAAGACGGCTTTCGACTCCATCGATAGAAGATCACTGTTTCTTAAACTCAGCAACATAGGAGTCCAACAAAAGTTCTAAAGGTTCTGCAATAATTTTACAAAGGCAATACAGCGGCGGTTGTGGAACGGGAATGTCTTGACTAATCGGTTCCAAACAAACTCTGGAGTAAAGTAAGGATGTCTTTTGAGTCGTCTTCTGTTTTCAATATTTTTGGATGATCTAGTTGAATTTCTTCCGGGCGGGTTGCCACTTGAGGGATTTCCTATAAAAATCTTACTCTACGCCGACGACATCGTAATTTTCGCAGAAACCCTAAGCATGTTCCAAATTATGATTAACAAGCTGCAACAATATTGGCGTATGTGGAACCTGCAAGTTAATACCAGCAAATCCGAGGCGGTAATGAGGTCAATAATGTGCTATGGAGCACAAGTGTGGGGGCTTGGCGTTTTGAAGAGGTAGAAAAACTCCAAAGATACTTGATTAAGAAACTGTTTAGGCTGGCTGAAAATACACCAACTTACATTTTACATCTGGAACTGGACTACCAACGCAACATACTCGTATCTTCACACTGGGACTGCACTTCCTCTACAGGATGAGTTTTTTAACTTGAGACATTCAAATTACTCGAAAAATACGCAATATCGCGAAAAATGTTTCAGACAAAATTCACAGCATTCTGGAGGGGACATAAGATGGTGACCACGAGTTTGACCTTGAGACCCATTTTCAAGGTCAAACGAAGGTCACTTTTGATTTTTCAAATGAAAATTCCTGATTTTCATTGCTCAGTCTTATTGCTCGTAGGCTTGTCATTTGTTTTTACATACTGCGTTTAGCATAACCCAGAAACAACGACGTGGACGTAGCAGTATTTTGTTTCCTTCGGGGTGATTAATTACAGTGGGTCCCCTTGCCTCCCACTGTTGAATCATTGAATTCTTCCGATTTCGACGTTTATTTCCCGAGACTATTTCAACAAATGCTCGAAAATGTGACCATTCACTTCAAGACACTTGTCTATCCGCGCTCTAAATGAACCAACAGAACTGAGAAGTATTTCTGGAGTAATCTTCCGTCAAGCTTCAGTTATTCGTCTTTTCATGTAATCACGTGTTGTTGGCTTTTTTCTGTAAACCTCACTTTTTAAGTAGCCCCACAAGAAGAAATCAAGTGACGTAAGATCAGGTGATCTAGCAGGCCATTGCATCCATCGTTGATGGTAAACATTGTTTAATACACCCCGGGCTATTTGGGAATAATGGGCTGGGCAACCATCATCTTGAAACCACATTGTTTGTCGCAACTCCAATGGCAGTTCTTCTAGTAATACTGGAAGAAGTGTGCATACTTTTCGCCATTCAAGTTGCCTTCAATAAAATATGGACCTATTAATTTATCCCCAATAATTCCCGCCCAAACATTAACATTCCAAGGGTGCTGGCGTGAGTGGTGAACGTCGACTCATCAGAGAATAACACCATGGCGAAGAAAAGGGGGTCTCGTTCAATTTGCTGAAGTGCCCATTGACAAAAGGAAACCCGGTTGCGAAAATCCTCACTAGAAAGTTCTTGATGCATTGAAACATGATAAGGATGGTATTTATGCTGATATATGTTAATATCTTACAGACAGTCGTTTGAGAAATTCCTGATTCACGACTTATTTGGCGAGTGCTAATGTGAGGATCGTGTGCAACGGCAGCTAACACTGCTATTTCATTGTCTTCAACAGCCACCCTATCTGGCCGATTCCTTTTCTTTGGTTGTACACTTCCTTCAACAGTGAATTGTTGGATGACCCGATAAAAGGAAGCGCGCGATCGTATCTGGTCTGGGAAATGTTGGGCGTAAAGAGCAACAGCACCATCGATGTTCCTTCCACTTTCTCCATAAATCAATATCATTTCAATTTTCTCTTGAATTGAAATAGCCTGCATTATTTATCTGGAAAACGTTACTTGTAATAATCAGTTCCTCAAAACAAATATCGAACTTCTAAATGAAGTACAGTTCGGTTCATGTAGAAAAAAAGGGCAGAGTGCACATCATACACTCTCAGATAAGTTTAGGACAATTTGTCTATATCTGAAATTTCTTTGAGTTTTAACTTCATTCGAGGCAATAGTGACTTCCTCAAAACAAATCTCGACCTGCTAACACCCTAACAACGTTGGAAACCGATTAATGATTTAGGCGTGCCAGTGCAGTGGTATCTAGCACTGAATGAATAAGACCTTTGAGACAAAGTCGTATGCCCCATTGACGAATACGACTGAGCAATGAAAATCAGGAATTATCATTACAAAAATCAAAAGTGACCTTCGTTTGACCTTGAAAACGGGTCTCAAGGTCAAACTCGTGGTCACCATCTTATGTCCCCTCCAGAATGCTGTGAATTTTGTCTGAAACATTTTTCGCGATATCTCGTAGTTTTTGAGTAATTTGGATGTATCAAGTTAAAAAACTCACCCTGTATATCAGAAAAGTTTTTGCTCAACCAAGTCATCGTCTTCCCCACAAGGTAGCTATGTATCTTAAAAACCGAAACCTTATTTTCTTTGCGGAATGGTTAAGGCTCAGCCGTGCTCTTGCACGAACTAATCGGAAATGAAACATAAAACGGGAGAGCACACTGAACGAAATGCTTAAAAAAATCCACTACTCAAGACGGGAGCTTTTCGAGACGCAAAGTCAACAAAGCCAATCAAGATCCACGTACAGAATACTACAACATGAACTTGGGAAAAACAGTTACTTTAATGACCGGAACAGCGTAGAGTCCATCTCAACAATATTCAAAGCCAGAGGCGAACTTTTGCACTTGAAGTACGAGTATATGCCATACAGAAACAACGGAGGATACGAATGTACACTGTGCAATCTGGGAACGAAGGAGGATATCCGGCATTTTATTGGAACGTGTCCCATATTAAATTCAATCAGGAGATCCTTTTGGGGAAAAAATGCCCTATCACTAAATGAGATCACAAACATCCTAAACGCCGCAAACTGGAACACTTTACACAACTTTCTAAAATGTGCATTGAATCATACGAGGGGCGTTCAATATATTCTCGGTATCGATATGAAGGAAAATGCGAATTCATCATCATCATTTGTTACATCTTGAGATAAGCTTTTTTAAACCCTCAAAATAATAAATTTCCTCTGTCTCTGCAAAATACCGACTTGAGTTCTTCATCATCCGAAAATCTTTTTCCACGAAGACATTTTTTCAAATCCGGAAACAGGAAATAATCACTAGGGGCAAGGTCTGGACTATAAGGTGGGTGTTGGATTTCTTCGAAACCACAATCTCGCGCAGCAGCCTTGGAAACTCGCGCCGTGTGAACAGGAGCGTTGTCATGAAGAAGCAACACACCCGCTGCGAGTTTACCCCGTCTTTTCTTTTTAATTTCCTCCCGCAAATTATGCAAAGTGGAAGCGTAGGATGTGGCGTTGATGGTTTCACCTTTTTTTTTGTACTCAATGAGCAAGATTCCCTTTGAGTCCCAAAAAACTGTGGCCATGAGCTTTCGGGCAGACGGAGTGACTTTGAACTTCTTCGGGGGGTCTGTTCCTTTTTTATGCCACTGCATGGACTCTTGTTTGCTTTCAGGGTCATAGTGGTGGACCCATGTTTCGTCCCCAGTAACAATTCGATCCATAACACCGTCCGCGTTCTCACTACACATCTCCAAAAGCTCTCTACAGCATGCGATTCTCACTTTTTTCTGAGGCGCTGTGAGCATTCGTGGCATCCACCTTGCACTGACCTTTGAAAGGTTAAGATGGTCATGAAGAATGGTGTGAATGGGTACCAATTGAAAGCTTGGTGATCTCTGCCATCATTTTCACCTTTATTCGGGCATCCTCAAGAACAAGTTTTTCGACTTCTTTGATGCTTTCTCCCGTACAAGCAGTAGCCGGGGCGCCGGAGCGGGGGTCGTCCTCAATGCTCTCTCTGCCTCTCTTGAACTCACTTGACCACTTTTGCACAGTTGATAATGAAGGTGCGGAACCCTGGTAAACAGCCACCATCTCTTCATGAATAGTTTTTTGAGTTTTTCCTTGCTTAGTGAGAAATTTAATTACAGCGCGATGCTCAATTTTCACCATCATCGCCTCAGTTGCCATTATGATTCTGTTTAACTAGAGATAAAATGCGAATTAATAATGACATTTATATGAAATTTTACATGAATGCACCAAAATAATGGTATTACTTGATAAATAAGTCAATTTATATATGCAACCACAGCTTCACCCCGATACCGAGAATATCTTGAACGCCCCTCGTAGGCTACAAATTATAAATGAAGCTCTATAGTAATTAGAAATTTATCAATTTCTTTCTCTCGGCTGACGGCAAAAGCCAACGCTTATTTTTGTTATTTTTGTCAAACTTGTAAATATTGTAACAGAATAAACAAATATTACTACTACTACTACTACATATCGGTGTGTGTTTAGTGGAATTGGTATCCTCAAAGACGAAACTTAACAAGCACGTGCCTATAATTTGTATTGTCTTCTTCATTGGGCGCTGTTTAATTTAGGGAAGTTTTAGAACAGTTGTCTTAAAAGACGCCGACTGTTGTAGATTCTGCAACGAATCCTGAAAATGCGGACCACTTCTTAGTATTGTTGGACATCAATATTAAAGATCCAACTATCTTCGCCAGTTCTAAAATTGTCTAGCTAATCTGATATTTGATTCATTCAAACGTAAAAACTGGAAAACCTGACACCAGAGTGGGTTCAATAGAGCTCCATATTGGCCCGCGATAGACACCAGTTCAGGAAAAATAGTTAAACGGATGAAAACTCATTTCATAAAAATATGTCAACAAATTTTCATAACCTATAAAGGTCACTGCTCATTTTTTTTCCCCAAATTTTATTAAAAAAAAAAAAAAAAACAGAGAACTATCAAGTTTCAAATATAACTCCCCACAGTAGTGAAATCCATGTTTTCGAGAATTTTAATGCGAAAACTTGTTTTCGAGACAAAACAGGAAGACAAACCGAATTTTCATTTTCATTTTCATTTTCATTTCCACTTTAATGGCTCTGTTGTTGTGCCCTTTTTACTCGTATTTGGCTTTCGTTTTGTGCAAAACAACACACAACACTGAAAAACAGGAATAAAAATGAAACAAAAAGAAATAGAAAAAACTGCACTTTTATGGCACTTTTAACTGCCAGGATATTCACAGGATGCCTAGTCTCTGTCTCTGGCTCTCCCTGATGTAGCTACAGCGATGTGACAGACTACATATAATAGAATTGAAAAACAAAAGTTAATTGAATCGTTATAAATACGTCAACTTGTCCACTCGGAGGGCAAATCAACGTTTTTAGGTTTACTCAGGTTAAATTACACGCCATGTCGTGTTTTTTGTTTGAGAGGACTTAAAGTCAGAGAGAAGGGTCACTTTTTGGGAGGCGAGTAGGGGTCAAAATTGAGCGAAAGGCATCGGGTATGTCAATCAGAAATCCACGGCACTACTACTCGTATTGTCATTTACATTTTAAATTTGATTGTTTGCATTTATTTGGCAAATTGCAGTCTCAGAGGTATCTGTTTGGTTAATTTAAATGTTCAATACGAATACAGTGGACTTGATGCGGCACATCATGCGTCAACTTAGAGAACAGGAGGTTTGGTCCAGGCCCAGTTGGAGACGTTTAGCTAATTGGTATACTCGGATCCCAGCTTATTTTAGGAGTGTAGAGGCCCTTGGCTGTGAACACTTTTCTTCCAACGCAGGTAGTCTCAGTCGCATTTTCGTCAAGATCTCTTTAATCTCTGAAAATAATACAGACAGGCTACAAAAGCTGACATTATCCGCTTTGATCAGACACTGTTTAAGTTGTCCAGAACTACGACGATATTGGCAGGCCCCTGAGCTATTTTGAATTGAAAACCTCTTGAGCAGAATTGTGATCTTTGTAGTTTAAAAGGTGGAGAGCCAATGAATTTTGGCAAATTCCGCTTTCACTTATCCCATTTGCTATGGCTATATAGGAACATACCAACATCATCTTATCGTAGTGTCTGAAAATTTTATATTTAGTGGAAATAGGTTAATTGTTGTACGAACACGGTGGCCACTTGGAATCATCAATCCGGATTCCTAGAGCTGTGAGTATCACTTCACACTAATTGTGCTTATTGTATCTTATTGTTGAGCTTATGGAAAACTTTGTGCACTTAGATGGTGCACGTAAAATGGTAAGATAATGCAGCAATTTATTAAACCACTCCAAAAATCGTCATAGCATCATGCTTCGTAATCATCTGCCTACATACCCCTGAATGACTCGAACTGCAACCAACTTCAGACTGCTATAATTTCCAAACCGTTAATGACAGTGAGCTCAAATTTTGACACATGACATATGATATTATTATTTACAAGCCTTTTAAACGATTTCGGTCGGACGCCGTGGACCTTTCAACAAGACTCGGCACCGTCTCACAAAGCGCGCGTCAACCAAGATTGGTTAAAAAACAATGTTCCACACTTCATTTCTTCGACACAATGGATTGCAAATTCTCCGGATGCAAATCCGTTGGATTTCTCTGTCTGGGGTATTTTGAGGGCGAAAGTTGGCACTAAAAAATGCCAAAGTTTGGACCACCTCAAACAAGCACTTCGCCGGGAATGGGCCAAAATACCGCAGAGCCACTTGCGTGCAGCGTGCGATGCTTTCTTCAGCCGTCTCAAGGCCATTATTCGCTCCAAAGGTGGACATATTGAAAACGACTGATACAATTTGAAAATTGATGTATTTTCCAACATTTTTTGCTTTGGCACAATAAAATTTATCAAAAAATAAAAAAATTATAGCATTTTAAAAAGTTGGAGTTCGAGTCATTCACCCTGTAGTTAGTAACCAAATTCTTCACTATTGCCTTATTTAGAAACCCAAAACTGTAGAGTGATTCGATCTTTAACGAGTTTGATGCGTTGTCTGACTCCATACAAAGAATTGTATCTCTGTATGATCATACTCATACAATTCTGGGTGGCTTCGACATCCTGGATAAACAACACCGAACGGGCGGTGTGTTGAGATCTTTGTTGCGGAAAATAACTTGACCTAGCTCGTGAATGAGCCCGCCAGATCGCTAACACTATGGACTTGATTTTAACTTCTCACCCTGACAAAAACAAGGTCGATGTGCTATCCCTTCTAGAGTCGTCGGACCATTGTGTCATATCAGCTAAATTCTCGTATACCCACCACACAGTTAGAGAAAAGATTCCTAAAAGAACCGTGTGGCAATACGAGAAAATCAATTGGAGCGGATTGAACACCTTCTTTAGGAATTTCAACTGGTTGTTGTGATTCCAACGACATGAAAGGCGCTGCTGGTATGAACATAGACACTACTCTCTTTGCAATGCGATCCTTTATCCTTCATCAGATGAAGGAGGAAAACCGAAGCTATTAATGACTGCAACGCCTTTCTTAAGCATATGGAATTCTAATACGACCAAAAACTGAAGCAAAAATACTACAATGTCCCAAAGGGAGTTGGGTCGTTTGTCAAAAACACTAGAAATTCTGCTCATCCTCCATCCCAGCGGTCATTTATAACAACATTCCAGCTGTCAGCTCTTTGGACAACCCTAATCCGCTTGCTGCACACTTTGCAGCCAGCTCAAAACTTCCAGATAGGGCTTTGTCTCCTCCTGCACTTGAGTGCATTGAATCTTCAATTGAACAAATCTACTTTTGCACTCGTATAGTTTCAAGAGTACTTAAAGATCTTAACATGCACCAATCCCATTCTCCAGATGGTATATCGACCGTTCTTCTGAAGCGGTGTTCTTTAACGCTGGCAAAACCATAGCGTAAACTTTTCCATCAATACTACTCTTTAGGACTCTGTCCGAGCAGATGGAAAACAACATTTGTCCAGATGTTCCTAAAAAAGCCGAATCCTCTCTCTCCTCCTACAGACCTTTTGCACTTACGTTCTTTTTTTCAGGGTCATGCAGACCCTGATTAACCATCAGCTCACGAAATACGATTTTCGTAGCAACAGGTCCACTGGTGATTTGATTGCTTGTCTCACCGAAAAGTGAACATCAATCTGGCTGAAGCAAGATAGTGGCACTGATTTTGGGACCGACGAATCTCTTCTTCAATGGACTAGAACTTACTTTTTGGAACGTTCCTTCAACTTGTCTTGGTTGCTTTCAAGTCCGAATATCAGTGTGCCCCAGGGCACACTTCTGGCTCCGTTCTGTCTCCGACACTCCTTTTTATTTTCATCAGCGATTTCTTGTCTGTTACTTCTAATCCAATTTATTTCTTTGCTGACGATAGTAATCTCTGCTTTTCATATTTGCTTCCGGACTCACGTCCCTGCTCTTCGGTTGTAGAAAGGGAACGGCATTGAATTCCGATATAAACATCATATCCAATTGGATAACTATCAACAGAGTATCTGCTTTCGTTAAAACAAAATCCAAACACACAGCCATTATCCATGAACGGCACTTGAATCGTCGAAACCGTAAAACTTTCCATTCTCTGTTACCGTATATTCGATGTCGTCGAAAATGCTGTGAAGTGTCTAGGCTTAGGTCAAGCAAGCTGTTTCTAAAGCAGAGGAGCTCGCCACAAATGAGTTTTACGAGAAACGAAGCACCAAAGAAGGTGCTAAAGACATTTTCAAACTGGCTAAAACTTGATGCCAAAAATCGCAGAACGTTACATCCTTCAATTACCTTAAAGATGCAAATTATAAAATGCTAACTAGAGATGACGAAATTAAAAGAGATGGTTTGAATATTATGACGAGCTGTCCAACGTCGAGTTCCATTGCGACAGAACGATCTCTCTTAAACCGATCGAGGGCTCATTCTACGACACAGGCGTCGGCGGTTCGCAAACATCTAATGGAATCATATCAACGCTCGCGTCAGTAAGCGAAAACTAATTTGGCTTCGTCAGCGGTAAGTGGACAGTTGATATTTTACGAACCCTCATTGAGAATTATCGCCTGAATAAGAGAAATTTGTATAGCGTTTCGATTGACCTTGAAAAAGTCTTTGATCGAGTATCAAAGGAGCTGCTATGGTAGTCACTTAGAAGTCAATTAGTTCCTGAACAGCTCATAACAAAACAAGCGTCTGTAGGCTTATTGACAAATTTGAAGTCAAAATGGGTGCCCATCAAGACTCGAATTTGTGACCACTGCTATTCAATCTTATGATGGACCTTCTGACCCGCAAAATCCAAGGAAGTTTACCTTGGACACTGCTTTATACTGCTAACACAGCGCTCCTAACAGCTGACAGAACGGCTCTGCAAGAAAGGGTGAATGCTCTTGAGGCATATGGCCTGAGGATTAGCCGCACAAAACCTGAAATATTTTTAAATTCTGTTTTAGTGAAGACGATGGCAGCTCGGTACAGCTCAAAATATGTAATAAACTCATCAAAGAATCAGACAATTTTAAATACCTTGGATCACATGTCAGTGGGGATAGGTCACTTGAGTAGGATGTAACTTACAGAATCCAGTGTGGTTGGTAAAGCTGGCGGACTGCATCTGGCGTACTATGCGATAAAATGATCCCACAGTTATTAGGCCTGCAATGATTTATGCCTCTGACTGCTGGGCAGCACCTAAGAAACTTGAACAAAAATTGCATGTTGCTGCAGTAAGCATGCTTAGCTGGGGCAGTGGAGTAACGTTGATGTACCAAGTCAGGAAGAAGCATATCAGAGGCAGCAGTAAAGTCTTACCGATCTGTGAAAAACTCCAAGACAACCACCTCTGATGGTATGGGCATTCATGCGAAGATCGGAAGACCACGCCGTAAGACAAGGGATAGACTTGCCAGAGATAAGAAGAGGACGGGTAGACCATCTAAAACCTGGAGCAACACCATAAAAAATGACATGCGTGAGAGGAATGTGAATGACCAGAAAACGCAGGACATAACAGCCTGGCGATATCGTGCAAGAAGAGCCGATCCTAATTAGTGATAATTCTAGGACAAAGAGGAAGAAGAGAGGCGCATGCAGTTAAGCCGGAAGAGTACAATGCGACACTGCAAAGAAGGATGAGATTCGCTCGTGAACTTTAAACGATATAGCGGAATCCAAAGGAAGAAGCGAGAAACAATAAAACACGGACAAGTCTTGTTGAAGGTTATAGGAATATGTTTAGAATACAAGTGCACACAATAATGAGAGAGCAATAATAAAGTGAGAATTTAGAAATACCACTTCTACAAACTGTCTGACGGCAATAATGACCAACATTTCTCTGTCAGGCAGAAAATACCATGGATGAGGGTCGACAGCAATTCCATCCACCCAACTAGGAAAAGAAGACTGCTGAAGTAGACATTAGTCTCAGGTTTTTACCGTAAACCACCTGTCATGTAGACTTATGTTTACGGGATGCCCATACAACCATGGGAGCAAGGATACGTCTTGCCATCACTCTCCGTCAATCCTTTGATACCAATTCGGAACTGTGTTGGAGGCACAAGTTCCACCCTTGGTATGAGTTGAGGCCGACCTAAAACCTCTTGTTGCTCTTAGGGTCACAGCACCCAGTATTTATTTTCTACTCTACAATGGGTCAAACCAAAAGGAAAACCCTTCCCGCGATTTGGGTTTAAACCACGGCCACCATGATGCTCCCACAAGGGGGCCTACCTCAACAAGTCGGGCCCGGACCAAAATCTGGGGGGCTCCTGACTCCCATGGTAGCGTGATTTAAGTCCTGGTATGGACTACCGGTGGTCCAGCCGCCAACAAGACCTATGACCGGCAACTTGTAACTGGTCAAATCGTAGCAACCTTCAGAGGCGTCATCTGAAGATGTTTACGATAAGACCAGTAATATGCTCTGCCCCCGCTTTTTATTAGATAACGTCAATAATGGGCGAAGCCTTGATAATTGGGCGGGGGCCAACTGCAGTAGACAGTTGTGTAGATACAACCTTACCAGCGAAACTTGAGTAGAGCATAAGTAGCAGCTCTTGAAGACAATTTCATGACTGGAATTCCACGCTAAATTCAAATGACTGAACAAAGAATGATTTGTTCATACAAACCAGCTAGCGAATTGAGTCAGCCTTTCAAATCCTGACAACCTACAATAACGACATAAGCAAATTGCTCGTAAATATTCATGGCGACGTGCCCCATCACCTTAATTCTCGTACTCCATAAATGTTTTAATATTTAAAAAAAATAAAAAGTTTATTTGATTTGAGTTAATTCCAAAACAAAAATTTCATGCAAAAAGTTGAATCCACAAGTTTCAAAGCCGTAACACCATCTGCCGCTGTGATACCACCTGTGTGCCATGTTGTACATTTAACAGCACACCCCAACCTTCGACTCCTGTACGCTTTCGACATTCATAAATTCCAAATGGACAACACTCGCCGGTTATTGGCTGCATCCGTTGTTTCCGGTTAAATCGAACCTACAAAATTTCCTGCACCTCGTCTACTCGAACAGCACAATGTCACAGTCAGGCACAGCCACACACCTACGAGTACTTATGTATAAAAAGGGAGTGGAAAAAAAATTTAATAACTGTAATTGCATTCTTTAAAATGAATTATTTAATGTCGCCACAATAATTTCATTTGTTAACCTCGTCGGTTTTGTGTTATAGTATGCACCGTCAACCGACTGAAAGATCTCCCGTCCAGGGTAAATGGACCATAGACATGTCCTGGTTGTTGCTCTCACATCTGACAGATAGATAGATGCTCATAGATATCCATAGATATTCGCACGCATGAAAACGAGTATTCCTATCCATGACATGATAATCCGGTTCTGTCGGCTATGTGGCAGGAAATGTGAAATCCTATTATCCTGCCATCACACAATCAAATTGCAGAGCAAATTTTTTTTTTTCGATTTTGGGATCGTCTAATCTGAAAGATTTGATAATTGCTTTCGTGCAGTATATCCGTAACTTCTTTGCCTGGCAGCTTCTCCAGAAAGGAAAACAAAATAACCAAAAACAACATGAAAAAAAAAAAAATAAAAATAAAAGACGAACCTTCGTCCTTTATTCTGAGTTCCTTTTTTTTGTTTTTTTGCAACGATAAGAATTATAATTAATTTTGGATAATCCGACTTCTCCATTCGGGAGCACGAAAAGGTGACTGTCATGATTAACGCAGAGTCTGAGCAGGAGTACTGAACCAAATACAAGAACTATCGGAGCTCTGGGAACTCTCGGAACTCTCGGAACTCTGAGAGCTCTGGGAACTCTGTGAACTCGACGAACTGTGAAGAGAAAGAATCATTTTCAAAAGTGACAGGCAACAGTTTGTGCAATACAACCCCACGCTTAAGAAGGGGTGGTATCGGTGGTTTAAGAAGGATACTGGATGTGGTTTACTTATTCTTCATACAGCTTAAGGAGTAACTTTTCAAAATGAA
The DNA here is from genome assembly GCA_963966105.1 of Volucella zonaria. Taxonomy (NCBI): domain Eukaryota; kingdom Metazoa; phylum Arthropoda; class Insecta; order Diptera; family Syrphidae; genus Volucella; species Volucella zonaria. Next base: position 42,279,892 of record OZ014531.1, read on the forward strand.
TGAAATGTTTGACTTTGGGTTATACGAGAACAGAGTCGAAGTGGTGATTTTGCATTAAAATTTCGATCTGTCTATTAGTCCGTAAGTCAGCCATAAACATTCTATGGGTTTTCCGGAATAATTAAGATGTTGCGTTGTTAATTAAACTTCTTTCAACAATGCTTAGATTTTCTAATCTGCATTTAACGAACTCTGCGGTGTAAAAGGTCAGTCTTTACATTTAAGTGGTTGAAGATGAAGCCACATAAACACGACAAGAATTGAGATCGGGAAAAAGGAGTTTGTTCAGGGTTCCCAATGCAAGAAAAGTCCATGAGATACATGGGTCGTCATAAACCCTTCCAAAGCTATGCACATATCGAATTTATCTCCAGAATCCATTATTTCATCTTAGCAGATCTGTATCCTATGCAAGATTTCACCAACACAAATACAAGGCCAAATGCAAGGTCTATTGGAAGTACGAAGGACTTTTGCGTGAACAAGTACGAGTTACTTAATTAAACAAGTTCGAGACCAAGGTCAAGACACCGCTACATGAATTTGTTCCACAATAAACAAAAAGTAAGCTCGCTTACTAGTGAGGGGGAAAAAGGCTACAGGTATTGTGCTGTAGAAGCAAATACAAATACCCAACTTCTACCATATCTAACTACGGACAATTTAAAGGACAGTCAAGCATTTAATTGACAACTTAAACTTGAAACCAAGTGTTGTAGACTCAGAGTGATCCCTAGCTATTTGACTGAACAAAAATACTTATTGCATTCTAAAGTGACCACAGTTATATCTCAGTGTTTGTTGTGTTGTTGTTAATACTCGTATTTTACCAGCTGTATCTTTTAACATTGGAAAGGATCGATAGTTTGATCCATTAACTAGTTTAAGGTGTTCCCTAGAATATTGATGACAGAAATTTGAGAAAAGACTTTAGAATTCTGATGTTTCTTCACTTGCTGTTTGGCTTGCCCTTTTTTGTTGAAGATGCAGACCTAACACTCAAGTTTCTTTCATTTCTGTTATTTATACGAAATTATATGATTCGGATATGGTCCAGGAATGTGTTTCCTAAGCATTAAAATTTTCGATATACTATCTTGGCAAGAGAGATCTATTGTCCTTTCTCTGAGAAAAGAGCAATAAGAAAGGAAGAAGTTCTTTGTTCTCTTTGTTTCTTCTACTAGAAATCTGCAATCCACTTTACGCAGTCGAAGAAGGTATGCCCGGCGGTATTATCCAATAGTCGTATCTAGGTGATGCTTTCCCTGTCATGCGTTGTATCAACATTCTATCCTCCTTGTCGCTATCTTGTTCGACTTGTTGGGACAGAAATTTCTCTCCACGCTCGCGAGCAAGCAACATAACTGGCACGCTTCTTGCAATTATCATAACATCCTTGCACTGAGTTAAGATGCCTTCGAGGACCCCGTTTCCATAGCGCATACGAGCACATCTCGGCGCCATACATCAGTATAGAGCTGACAACCGACGCAAGAAATATTCTTTTGTAATTTCGCGGGCTACCAACGTTGGGGATCATATAGCGGCTCTCACATTAGTGGCCTTATAAGCTCCGCTCCTAATCTGATTCCCAAAGTTGTACGACCGCCCACACTCCGAAGTAGCGAATTACTTCAACGACCTACTGCAGCTGCGACGTTCAGCCCCATCTGCATTTTTTGGTGCATCAGCTCAAAGCTGTCACCCCGCTGCACCCACCGTATCCTGCGCTCGGCCACCTTACGGAATCTCGCAATCACAGCCACGGAAACATCGTCCACCAAACTGATAAGCCTGACCCCCGGAGGCATTTCCAGATGGAAGAGCTCGTCGTACAAGAGGTTACAAAGATTGGGGTCCAGCGCTGAGCCTTAGGTCACTTCCGACGTCGGCTCCGTCGATTCTAGAGCTAGATCTCCAGGATTTTTATAAGTAGTCCAGTACACTTCACCGCTTAAAGACAGTTTTTGATGTCGAGCGTGATCAGGACGATGGTATTCCTTGTCGTATGGGGTGCTCACCAAACCTGCTGGCTATCGCCAGATTGCAACACTCTCTTATAAGCACTTGGAGTATCTTCTCCTAGACTTTCCGGGCATCCAGCAAATACAATAAGGAGTTGGGGGGTGGTTTGCCCTGGCACGTAAACTCGAGTTGAACATGTCCCAGAATACATGTAGTTTTTTTTACAGCGACGATCTTAAGGAATTTGGTCGGCAACTCCTGTAGTTCATGGAAACGTCCTCTGTCCAAAAGTAGCTTGGCTCCCTAGATGGCATACAGCACATAGTCGTACACGCGTTGCATATGGCACATGGTCCGATGCACTAGCTGCTCTGCCACCCAGACCTTCACGAAGCGCTTCTCATTTGAGTCACGCCTACCTTCCATCCAGTGACGCGTGTCCGGAGTGCTTCCCATATCTTGGCAGAGCTAGCAGCTCTCTTTTACTAGCCACTTGAACCCTCTATCCACAGCTCTAGCTGTGGTTAACCAAAGTATAGGTAACAAACTAGCAGAATTAAGCACTATATGTAGGTGGAACTTAGAAAGCAAAAATCTAATCGTGGTTGGATTGCTTTCCTTTGCTTTCTGGGAAAAGTTACTTGGTCCCAATTATCATACTTGCCATTTACCCTCTGCCTTTTTTAGTGATAGCTGGAGAACGAATGTTCGCAACTTTTCTAATTTACGCGTTCTTTACGAGAGGCGCAGCCAAATACCAGCCTAAAATCAAAGTTTTGTTATTGAGGGTATGACTTAAGAAAGCAGATAGGTCAAACGATCTTCGGAAAGCCACGTTTGTGTGAGAGATTGGCCATAAAGTGCACTCAAAAAGAGACGAAGACTAGTGATAACCGCAAGTTGCTTTGTATACAAACTCACTCTAATCGAAGCCCACTAACATGTTGGACGCAATCCTACCTGGGTGACTCTAGGAATTAGCAACTATTCTCCATTGCAATCATCGGAGCTTGATTTTAGTCCTAAAAACATTAGTCTTTTGCCACGCATCTTTTGTATTCCGGTAAATTTCGGAAAAACTATCAGCTGTTTCAACCCTCTGTCCAGATCGCAAAAAAGATCTTGAAAGGCTTTGGTTTTGGATGCACTTATTTTGAGCTTTATTTCTAACGCCTAGCGTAGGTACTTATCATTCATCATTAAATTCCTCAGCTTTGTTGAAAAAAAACAATAAATAAATTTTTGGAGCGGCAATCCAATTTGGATCGAGGCCTAGTTCCTCTCACACAATATCTTGTTCGCCTTGCCATTTTATGCACAATAAGGGGGAAATTACGATTTTATACCAGCCCCGAATGGTGAGAAAGTCAAAACCTGAATATTTCACTATCGGCCAAAGGCCGATGACATTAAAAGCGTTAAAAAATTTTTTCTGATTTTTGGTGTTAGCCGATATTTGAACCTAAGCCATCTTGCGTAGTAGTTGGCAGACTTATCCACTCGATCACGCCACCACCAAATCGCTAACCATCACTGATTTTGACTTTAATTAACAGCTTACCGTTGTATAGAACCCAACATTTTTAGCTTTAATGACAGCAATGATCTCGCCAGAAATACCCACCTTGCCCAAGAATGTAAATGTAAGCGAAGTTTGTATCCCACATTCCTTTCCGAAAATGCAAAAGTCGCACGGTACCAAATCTGGCGAATACGGGGAGAGCCAAAAACTCGGTCATTAGTGTCGATCGTGCAACAAACGTCAACTTCTTTTTGCGTGATATTCTGGCCGATGCACCTAAAGCTTCAAAACACCAAGATAGAACTGTGCATTAACTACTTGGCCCGGTGGAACGAACACTTAGCAAATCAACACGCTCTTCACTTTTGACTTCTCCAAACGATATTTTTTGGGATTTGGCTCATCTGGCACCTTCCACTCGGCACTTTGGCGGTAAGTTTCTTTGTTCTTTCTGGCCTTCTTAATGATCTTCTTCGAATTTTGAATTCTGAGCAATTTTTGATCGTCAGTCATATTTGGACCGATGACACAAACATACTGTCACTTCAGACGCAATAACTCCATTTCTATTCGTCCAAATATCATTTTGACAGTACATTAGTGAAAGATCCACCGTTCCGACGTATATAATTGACAAAAGATGGCCTCAATAGAAATATCTGTTTTTAAGAACACCCTTTTACTTTGGAACCGACTTTGTACTATTTTTCTTTCATTTTCCGAGTATAATAGACTCCGGGTCCCCCGGTTTTTAGATGACGCAACCGAAGGTTGTTTCGACTTGACCAAATGCCAGGACTTAAATCACGGTATCATGGGAGTCAGAAGTGTGTGCAACTCCAACCACATGCACCAGCTACGAGCAACTATCTCCCAGGCCCGACTAGATGGATTTCTCAATTTAAAATAACCGCAGTTAAGCGCAGAGCATCGACAGCTCCAACGAAGTGAAAATTTTCGCAGTACTTGGGTGTGGTTTAGTTTGTTCTACAGCGAGATACTGACTTTTTGGAACTTCCGTTTAAAATCCAGCCAAAACCGATAATACCCATTAAATTTTCAGTCGAAGCAGATCTCTAATTATCTACCATACTGGCAAACATGACATCAACTGACATCAAAATCGGCCTCTCGTCCACTACTCATCCATCGAGTCGTGCTCCAAAGCCACCAGGTGGTGGTCATACGAGTCTTTTCGGTGAAGTCGATGTGTAAGTCAATGCACCACGTCCAAAATACAACCAGCAAAACTCTTCACACCTAAACGCATACATGAATTCCACCGATGCCAATATCGTTGTAGAGAAATTACTTGTGGAGAATATTGCTCCAGTGGAGAAGTCCGATGCTGCACCAGCTCCGGAGGCCAAAAAACCACCAACCAACTCAACTCCGTCCAATGACAGTCAACAACCTGGTGCCACCAGGTGGTTTCTCATCCGGTGGATTTTGGTAGAAAGAAGGACATGCAGGAAATCCACCTTCCACCTTCCCCCCTCATGCCAATTATAAGTAAATTTTCTTGTTTTTATGTTTCTCAGTTTTATCCTCGGGAAAGTATCTCTGTTTTTAATCTTTGTATTGTAATACGCTCATTTAAATGTTGCTAATCTCTATAATCCCCTCTGCTTTAAGTTATTTTATATTGCGCGCGGCTTAAATTTCCGTTTGTATGTTTGATGAATGTCCAATAATCCAATAATAAAGATCATCCATATCCTTCATCCCACATCACCACCCATCGTAGCTGACTTGCTGGGAGCGTCATGGTGGTTCAAACACGAATCGCGGGAATGGTGCTGTGAGTATTTAGATTGGCCTTGAACCATACTAAGGCTGGAACTCGTGCCTCCAACAAAACTTCTGCTTTGGTATTATATATTCTATTAGTGGAGGTAAGCGCTGGCAAGACGTTTCCTTGCTCACATGTATGTATGGGCATTCCGTGAAATTAAAACACCTTCAGAGAGGTATTCATGTTAAACCCAGAACTCGTTGTAATAGACTCCAAATTCACATCTCACTAAGGGCGCAGCAAATTTGTACTTTAGGTAAAATACGCTTCTCGATCCGTCTTCAAATGTCTGTTAAAAAACAATTCCTATGGTTTCGATGTCGTTTTTATCGAAATCCGTCACAAAAACGGAAACGTCTCTCACAGATCTCAAATTACTACAATAGATGGAGTGAAAAGTGACCTCTTTGACCGCCAGAATGCGCTGCTACTGCAAAAAAGGATATGCTGCCTTGAAGTCCGTTCATATTTAGGCAGACATGCCAAATTTCAGTGCGATACTGTCTTTAGTTTTGTTGTGACAGCTGATTGTTGTTGACGTGTTTGGCATCATGTTGAGTATGGAAAAAAACGATTTTCATTCTCTCATAAAACATTATTTTTTGAGAGGCAAAACGGCGAAGGAAACAAAACAAAAGTTGGATAAATATTTTGGGGCTAATGCTCCGTCAGATTACACCGTGGTTTCGATAGTTTCGTGGTGGCCGCAAGTCCACTAAGGACTGAAACGAATAAAATTTGGAAATTTCAAAGTAAAAAAAAAAATATTTTCATAATTCATGTTAATTTTTTTTTATTTGCTTTAAAACTCTGTTTTTATTAAATTCATTCACAATTACAAAAAATAAAAAAAATTATTTGGGTTCCCATTCTTTCCTCACTTCTTTCGAATGTCCTTCATAAGGTTGGTGACAGTTACATTCGTGATCTTTTTGGACGGTCTTTTCCATTTAGCACTAAAATCTTTTGTCCTTTGCACACTGCTCACTTTTCCTCAATTTAGCTTTGACCAAAGCCCAATACCTTTCAATGAGACGGCACTGTGGAACATTGGGTGGATTCATGTCTTTTGGGACAAAGTCGACATTTTTAGCAATAAGAGAGCTATGTCGTCGCATGAGCATAGTGAGCCGAAGCTAAATCTGGCCAAAATAATGTTGAGCCCTCGTGTTTGTTTAAGAAAGGAATTAACCGTTTTTTTAGGCACTCGTTAATGTACACTTCTCCGTTAATTGTTCCCGTTGTAATAAACGATGAGCTGCTGTGTCCACATTGGCAAATGGCCTGCCAAACGAGATATTTTGACCCGAATTTTTCCACCCCAATCGACGTTGCTGATTGCGGAAGAATCTCAGCTTCGAACGAATTGTAAAACTGCGCACCTGGAAGAGTAGTAAAGTCGACTTTGGCATGAGTTTCGTCATCCAAAACCAAGCACGCTTTCTTGCTGCCGATCAACTCGTATAGTTTTCGGGCTCGTGTTTTTATGACTTTTTTTGCTTTTCAGTAACTTTTGGTATTTTTTGTTTTGTACGTGTTTTTAGACCGTTACGTTTTCTAGATCTTTGTACCATTGTTTGGTTGGTATTACATTTCCGAGCAACATCTCTGGATGACATAGTCCGGTTTTTTAAGATGGTACCCACTAATTTTCTATCCAAATTTGTATCATGTGCTCCACTTTTAGCTCCACTTTTCTGTTTTCGCTTAACTGTCAACGTCTCCAAATATCGTTTAATAACAGAATCCCCTGTGCTGCGTGCTATGTTTAAATTTTTTGCGATGAAATAGTTTGGACGCGAAGTATTTTCGAGCCATTTGTCGATGATCTTTTTACGGCGCTCCTCTTGACTCATATTTTATAAATATTTTAAACCGCACCGAACTAAATTCAATAACAAACTGAAAATAGAGAATACGAGGCGGGTCAATAATTCCGTGCATTTTTGAATTTCTGACCTCTTTACTGAAACAGCAATACTGCTCCTGTCAACAGGCATTTGTCAATTGACTCCTGTCAAAATTTAAACTTGCTGCGTCAGTTAGTTTGTGTTTGACAGCTATTTTTATCAGACTACTCACTAATTTGAGGAGAAAATGGAAAAAAGTGAATTTCGTGTGCTTATTAAGCATTATTTCTTGCGAAAAAAAACCATTACCGAGACCAAGGCTAAGCTTGATAAATACTATGGGGACCCTGCACCATCGATTTCAATGGTAAAAAAGTGGTTTACTGAATTTCGTTGTGGCCGTACAAGCACTGCAGATGCCGAACGTCCTGGACGCCCAGTTGAGGTCTCTACACCCGAAACAATCGAAAAAATTCACGATATGGTGTTGGCCGACCGAAGATTGAAAGTGCGAGAGATTGTGGAAGCCGTAGGGATCTCGCATGGCTCAGTGGTTTCAATTTTGAATGATCACTTGGGCATGAGAAAGCTCTCCGCAAGATGGGTGCCGCGTTTGCTCACAGTCGACCACAAACGCAATCGTGTAACAACTTCACAGGAAGGTTTGGCGTTGTTTAATCGCAATATGGAGGAGTTTTTGCGCCGTTTTGTAACCGTGGACGAAACATGGATCCATCACAACACACCAGAGAACAAACAACAGTCAAAACAGTGGGTTTCTAAGGGTGAATCGGCGCCAAAGAAGGCCAAGGTGGGTTTGTCAGCCAATAAAGTTATGGCGACTGTTTTTTGGGATGCACGCGGGATAATCCACATTGACTACCTTCAAAAGGGAAGAACAATCAATGGGGAATATTATGCCAACTTATTGGACCGATTCAATGACGATTTGAAAAAAAAACGACCTCATTTGGCCAAGAAAAAAGTTCTTTTCCACCAAGAAAATGCAAGGGTGCACACATGTGCAGTTGCCATGGCAAAAATCCATGAATTGGGCTATGAATTGCTCCCTCATCCACCCTATTCTCCAGATTTGGCTCCGAGCGACTACTTCTTGTTCCCAAACCTGAAGAAATGGCTTGGTGGAAAAAGATTTGACTCCAATGATGAAGTCATCTCGCAAACAAAGGCCTATTTTGAGGACCTTGACAAATCATTTTTTTTGGAAGGGATAAAAAAATTGGAGAAGCGTTGGACAAAGTGTATAGAGCTCAAGGGAGACTATGTTGAAAAATAAAATTATTTTTTTATCAAAAAATCTGTTTTAATCCAAAAGTCACGGACTTATTGACCCGCCCTCGTATATAGTCTAATTTTGGTAAAAAGTGGGATTGCAGTTTTTACGCATTGGAAGTATAGCCCGTATTAAAATTTACAGATTTTATTCGTTTCAGTCCTTACCGATCAAGTCCGCATCGGCAGGCCCTCCGATGCGGTTACAGAGGACAATGTCAAAAAAATACATGAAATGGTGTTGGCTGACTGGAAAGTGAAAGATTAATACTGAGCGCACACGCCATCTTTTGGGCAATATTCTGCATATGAAAAAGTTATCCTGCCGCTGGGTGCCGCGATTTACCAAAAACACGAAGGCGAGAGCACTTCGAAAGAGTGTTTGGACTTGCTGATGCGGAATCGGGCGGACTTTTGGCGTCGATTGGTAACTGGATTTGGATCCCTCGGACTATTATCTATTCCCAAATCTCAAAAGATGGCTCATCAATGAAAAATTCAGCTCACGCGAGGAAATCATCGACGCCACTGAGGAGTATTTTGCAGACCTTCCGAAAAATTACTTTTCGGACAGGATCAAGAAGTTGGAAAATCGCTGGAATAAGTGTATCAATCTAAAAGAGGACTTATTGAATAATATAAAAAAAACATTTAACCTTAGAATGGGAACATGACATTTATAACGTTGTTGGGACATTAGGGCACTCAGTGCCCATAATGCATTTCAAATAAAAAATCCCTGTTTTCGCTCTTTTTTGTTTTGTTCATGTGAGTTATTTAACAAAAGTCATTTATATGATGACTAAAATTACAGGAAATTTTTTTTTTTAATTATTAGAAAAGAAGAAAATCGAAAAAAACGTTAAAGTGTTGGTACAAAAAATATTAAAAAGTTCAAATAGGCGATGACATTCTAGATTTCTTTTCTGGCGGTGCACCGGAAGTGGATTTTGTTGAATTTGATGTGCCTGGTATCGACATTGAAGGAGAGGATGTAGGTGTACTATAATTGTCATCAAAATCCGAATTACATTCTTCGTTTTCGTGTCTTTTCATGTAGCATTTTTGGCATACTCGAATATAATGAACCGTACATGTTGGTGTTTGGCATAAATCGCATACAGCAGTTGTTTTGTTGTCTTTTTTTGCCTGCTTCGCACCGACGTTTTATATTGTTCACCTGAAGTATAGCAGAGGCATAAAATGAAAACAATTAGTTTACAAAACGTAAATATGTTCTTACCTTTACAGTTGGCATGACGCAAGGCTCTGTTTGGCATTCAGTTGTTATACCTCTTTTGCCTCATCTTGCTTTGCAAATACACTTGGTAATTCTTTTTTATTGCTTCGAATCGTACTATAGTTGTTCTTTTTTCCAATAAGCTATTACTTAGCCAATTTAACGCTTGTAAAAAAATTATCCATAGTAACATTGGCATCGGTATTCAAATAATTTTTCGTTAGGCGAAATACGAGATCGTGTGCTATACCAGTCGATCTTTCAGAATTAGGCTGTGCTCTCAAATAAACTTTACCAGAAAGTGGATAGTTGGTTTGCGAATCAACAAGCCAGAATATTTTTATACTGTATTCCCCCGGTATGTTGTCGAAAGCCGCATCGATTTCGCATTGGTAGTAGCTGTTCATCAATAGTTAGTTCTTTGGAAGCAGCGAATGGCTTTGCCATGTTGATTGAAAACATTGTCCACACATAACGAAAAGGAGCCAATTTATCATGTTTCAAGCGGTCTTGACGAGTGCGTGAATCATCGAAACGTATAAAGCGGCATAGTTGCTGAAATCGTGTATAGGACATACAAGCTCTATAAAATGGCATATTTTGCTTGTCGAACAAATCTTGTGCATGTACAATACTAAATTGGATTTTTCAGCTCCAGAATAAAGCCATTATTTCATTGGCACTTGTATCGTACTAATGGCGAAGTTTTTTGCTCTTAGTTGCATGCGAGTTCTTTTTGCCTTTCGATTAGTTTCTATTACAATGGTTTCAATAATTGAAGTCGACATGATACGATCAAATGCTGTCTTTTTGTCTGCAAAATGTTCTTTGCTAATAGCAATCGACATTTCACGTTCAACTTTGGCTTTATTCGGTCGCACTATTTCAGACTCCTCTGGCATCAATCACCATACTGTTTTATCGTTCTTACCTTGCCCAACATACCTTTTCTCCTTGAACGACGTCAGCGATGGCTTCGTTATCATTTCTAAGATCTTCTAACTGTTCTATCAGTTTCGGATCTTGGATTACTCTAGTGCTGCCTCTATCACAAAATTCAGATTCGTCACTATAAACCTCAACTTCTGGGTCGGCATATTCAACACTTTGATGTTGATCATCATTGCCCTCCGTTTGTTCTGCAGATATCGGATGATCTCGACCGCCAATATCGTCATATTCATCAAAATACTCGGTAAGTTGTTCAGTCTCTTCGGCAGTTAGTTCGCGACGAAGATTTGTCAAATATGAGATATTCGAATTCATTTTACACAAAAATAATTTTTTTATATTGGGTGTATAAATAAATTCGTGCGGTTTTTTTTTCAAAATTTGAATGTTTATTTAAGAAAAACATGTACAATAGTATTATTCAAAGTATTGCACATCACAGTCATAGCTTCGACTTTTTCCCATCTTTCTGGCAATTTGTGGATCCCATCCCAAAAGAACTGCGCCGGCTTGGCAGCCAAGAATGAATCAAGCCAATTTTTGATATTCTGTTCTGATGTGAACCGTATTTCAGTGAGGGCGTTCTGCATCGACCGGAACAAATGGTAGTCAAAAGGGGCAAGGTCTGGGCTATAAGGCGGGTGGGGTAAAACTTCCCATCCACTGTTTTCCAAATAGTTCTTAACCGGAGTAGCAACGTGGGGCCGAGCGTTGTCATGATGGAAAATTATTGCCTCGTGTCTGATCGCATATTCCGGGCGTTTTTCGGCCACTGCTCTCTTCAAACGGATTAATTGTGTTCGGTAGCGTTGTCCATTGATGGTTTCACCCGGTTTTAACAGCTCATAATACAGCACACCCATCTAATCCCACCAAATACAGAGCATTACCAAATATAGAGAAATGGATATTCGGCTTTGCCGTTGATTTGGCTGGTTGGCCGGGTTTCACATATGATTTTTTGCGCTTGGGGTTGTCGTAATGGATCCATTTTTCGTCCCAAGTAACAATCCGATGCAAAAATGACTTCCTTTTGTGGCATTCCAGCAGCATTTCGGACATGCAAAACCGCCTTTCGACGTCTCTCGGCTTGAGTTCATGTGGAACCCAATTTCCTTGATTTTGAATATATCCAGCTGCTTTTAAACGTTTTGAAATGGCTGCTTGAGTGACAATCAAAGATTCTGCGAGCTCTTCTTGTGTTTGGCAACAATCTTCATAGAGTAATGCTTCCAGTTCTTCATCTTCAAACTTTTTTGGCTGCCCAGGACGTTCATCGTCTTCCAAGCCAAAATCACCACTTTTAAATAGTGCAAACCACTTTTGGCACGTTCGCTCAGCTAGCGCACGTTCACCATAACCTTCCACCAAAATACGACGGCTTTCGGCAGCAGTTTTCTTCATATTAAAGTAATGAAGAAGAACTCCCCGCAAAAACCTTTTTTCAGGCACAAAGTTCGACATATTTGAGTGAAAAAAAATTATTGTTGTTTGCGCTTCAAATGAATGACATATACTGAAATGACGTACAATGACAGTAGCTTTATAACGCATGTTCCAATGGAATAACAATAGAAAAATAGTTACGCCATCTCTTAGCAAACCGCACGAATTAAGTTATATACCCAATATTTTGTTGGTTGCCTAAATGGATACGGAATCTTCGTAGATACATATCAGTAGTTCGTACTGACATGAACGATTCCCGCGAATATACTCGTATATAGTTTTTCAGTGCCTCAAAGCCTACATACTTAACTTCTGTACTCGTATATAACTTTTGTGACAAAAAGGACCTTAGATATTACATACTAAGAGGGCTTGGCTAACAACTATTACTAAGTCGCCTGCCACTTCGAATGTTCTTAGTCTTTTAGTCTTTCGACTTTCCTCAGGTATTGAAGTTCTGCATGCTCTTTATAAAGGAACAGATCCTTAACTTGCCATCATTTCGCTTTGCATCGATCTCTTCATTTGGATATTCAGTCCATAAGGGCGTGCTATCGTATAGAAATACTTTTGATGGCGGCCGGCCTGGATTGCATAGGGTGATAGTTGCAGTGCCTAAAAAGGGTTTCTTTGTTGAGACACCGATAGCTGGAATCAGATTTTCTTTCTTTCCCCGTATTGACTCAGCTGGGCTAATTTTTTTTTATAATGAGCGGGCGTTTGTGTACCCTTAAAATGTTTGTACACAGTGCGGGCGATGCTTCAGATATTGCCCTTTTTTTCGCATTTACCCTCCTGGCAACTCTAAAATATTTTTGTTTGCCAGTTTTCCTCCTCTGGGTACCCCCAGAAGTACCCGACCTGACGTATAGATGGCGATTGTTGTTTAAAAAGAATGACAATTGTAGAAAGTACCAACCTTATAAAGCTAAAATTTGAAGTTTGACAATGCTATGTTGTTTAGTATTTGTTCGACAGCCATCAATAGTATATAAACGGATTGAGTTGACTACTGGGAGTAACGCAATTACTTTGACGTACCCAAATCCTTCAATATTTCGGCTGGAAGCGCTGCCTACATTTGAGACAAGTTTTTTTTTATAGAGACATCAAGGCGCATTTTGAAGTTTAGCCTTTTGTGGCGCATTTGGGAATAAGGCCAGTGAGACACAAAATTAGTTCATTGTGCTCTGAATTTTTTTGAGACCTTAAACCTAAGTAGTAAATTGCTTCCAAACTTGAAAATTTGGGTATTGCACAGTCTTTCGGTGCTTATTAGGAGAGTCTTGGTCTAGTTAGTAGCCGATAGACTCTAAATATTTTCGGATTTTTGCCGCTGCTTCATCTATGGCGGACTTATCCCTTTGATGTTTATGGCCAAGTTGACAACAGGGTTACGGGTAGCATCGAAAGTCGTACAATTCTGTCTAACATTATACGAAATTAACGGTATCGCACTAGAAGTAGTTCATTGCTTTTATCAATGTAAGACAGTAAGGTACATCAATTCTGGTCAGCGACCAACAATATTTACGCATGAGTATTTTCCTGGTTTAAAGGCATCTTTAACGTGGATTACTCGTACACTGTGCAACCCATTAGCATCTTCTTCTCAGTATTGCTTCATTTTCTATTATTAGCTCCTATGAGCTCCTTTATGGCACCGATGATAGGACGCGATTTTCTAGAACCATACTGGCCGTCTGAGAAAGTAGGGTTTTTCCTATTGTATTAAGGTGACATATTGACTAGCTTCCTTTTGGTAGTAACAGATGTTAGAGTTTGCATCGTTCAGGGGAGATCGCCACAATTGCATGATTGCTATAAGGAAGTCCAGTTTCTTTTGAATGGATGCTCTGAATGTTATATTTGAAATGCAGTCTGACTTAAGCTTTCATGTCACCTATCTCATTTCATGCTTTCAGCAGCTGTTCGGAAGTGATTACAGGGATTTGTACTATTTCACGGTCCCTCGTGATGATGCATAAAGTTGTTCCACTATTATTTTCAGAATTGCTGGGCGGGATATTTGTGAGGGCGAACTGCCCATCAACTTCTTCATCTGCGTTTTATACGCATCTCTCTAGATTTAAGGTAGCTAGAAGTTTCTGGAACTCTGATTTTCACATGTATCGCTGGGGCCCTGTCGGGTCTGGCAGTAATTTTTGTTGAGAATTTTGGATTCGTCGTTCCACTAATAACAAGACTCAGCTAGTCCACCAGTTGATCTTCTAGGCATGCTGCATTACGTATGCTGTGGTAATTTTTTAACTCGGTTGTTGCAATATGGTTTATGCCCACAAGGTGCTGGTTGTAAGCTATGTGGTTATAATTTCCTCGAACAGAAAACGAATAGAAGAGGAAAGTGGCGCGTTAAAGAATACGAGGGTTGTCAGAAAGGTTTCCGACCGCAACTTAAAGATAGCGGCACTCGTCAATAAAAGCTAGTGAATGCTAGTTGAGCATCTTTTGACAGTTACTTACCGAAGTTTCAGTCATTTTGGAAGCGCAGTTTTTAGTGAGTCGATGTGAGTGTTTTTTGTGAAAATGGGAAAAATTGAGTATCGTAACAGCTCGATACTTAATTTTTTCCAATTCTAGTTTTTTAAAGGCAATACGCCTACGCAAATCAAAAATGAGTTGGACTCTGTGTATGGGGACTCTGCACCTTCATTTACCACAGTGAAATTTTGGGCAGCTGAATTTAAACGTGACCGTAAGAGCTTGGGAGATGATGAACGTTTGGGACGTCTAAAAACCGCAACCACTGACGATAACATTGCTAAAGTTCACCAAATGGTGTTAGACGACCGCCGAATTAAAGTGAGAGAGATAGTAGAGGTTATGAAAATGTCCAACGAACGTGTTTGTTACATATTGAATCAAGATTTAGGCATGAGAAAGCTGTCCGCGCGTTGGGTACAGCGTTTGCTTACGTTAGTCCAAAAACGTGTTCGAATGAACATTTCTAACGCTCTGTTGGCGCAGTTTAGGCGCAATAAATCCGAGTTTTGGCGCCGATTAATTACTGTAGATGAAACTTGGATACACCATTATACGCCCGAAACAAAAATTCAGTAAAAACAGTGGATTACAAAGGGCGAGCCGGCTCCAAAAAAGCAAAAACTGTTTTTTCGGCTGGAAAAGTGATGGCAACTGTTTTTTGGGATAGTAGAGGAGTTATCTTAATCGATTATCTTCAAAAAGGAAAAACCATTACAGGAGCATACTACGCATCATTACGTGCCAAGCCGAAGGCAGAAATTGCGGAAAACCGGCTACATTTGCAGAAAAAGAAAATCCTGTTTCACCAAGACAACGCGCCGTCTCACACCTCAGCGGTTGCCATGGCGAAAATCCATGAATTACGGTTTGAACTGCTTGACCATCCGCCTTATTCACCAGATCTAGCCCCAAGCGGCTTCTTTTTGTTCCCTCATCTAGAGACTGCGCTCGGAGGACAGAGATTTTCGTCAAATGAGGAGACGAACAATTATTTTGCAGAGAAAAAAGCCAAGTACTATTTGGACGGGTTAGAGAGATGGGAGCATCGCTGGGAGAAGTGTGTAGAGTTACAAGGAGACTATGTAGAAAAAAAAAAAATTGGAAACTTTTCAGTCAACCCTCGTATGTGTCTGACTTATCTCCTTTGCAGATAGCTGCTAACGATAATCGTCACCTCAATATGCGGCCTCGCATGCAGCTTAGCACAATATGTCTTGCTGCAAGTGTCCGACGGCATTCATTTTTGGACTAAGGGTTTTTGGTGTGTATCACTTGTATCATGGCCACAGACTTATGAATGAGGTTAATGAAAACGCTGTATTCGAAGGGTCTGACGGTCATCTAATGACAAACGCTCTCGCAGCTCTTTTCTAGTGCTGAGAACAATATTGGCCGAATTCGTACTTGGTCTACTATTAGGTAGTGGCTTGACTCAATGTAAGTATCTGGCATGCTCCGATGTCTGTAATAGGGGTGGTGAACTTATATATCCTACGGAATTGCAAGGGGATGTAGCCGCGAATTCATCTACTGTGATCGCTTGTAATAGTACAAGCCTCGCGAGAAGCCATGAAACTAGTGTTTTCTGCCTCAGATAGCTAAAAAGAGTTTTACTCTATGCCATTTACTTTTTTATGGTGATTGCTATGGCGTGAAGAATGCCCTCATTCTACAAAAATTTTGAGAATAAATGTCTTGCCCCATTGTTCGGAAACTTTTCAGACAACCCTTGTAAGTGACCTCTATTGGCAAGGACGATTAATTAGAAAGCCGTTTGAAAACATTGCCAGGCACAGGTTTAGTGAAGCGAGCATCATCCCAAATACTAGAGTCTTTATAAGTTGCAAAGTGTAAGAATGACAGGGCGTCTATATTTGCATGTTCTTAACCCAGTATTTGCTTATCTACTAGATGGAAATGTTCATCCTCGTTGAATTCAGGGTTTCTTCTCTGCGACAGATACAGGATTTTTGATGGCCATTACCTGACCCAGTGCCATATTGGTTTCCTGGGAGGAGAGTCTAAAGAATAGTCTGAGTAAATTAGTTCAAAGAACTGTTACCCGGACTATCTCTACTATACTTAGTACAAACCTTGGTACGAGTTCCAATTTATGTATCACAATAACTTCAAAACTCTAAGAAGAAATCAACATACAGCAGAGATTGTTAATTTTGAAAGTCGCTCTTTCTTCTAGTAATGAAAATCATCGTCCTGACTCCATTAATTCATCCAGACTATTTATGTATTTAATTTAATAATTTTCCAGTGAAATCACTTTGCAATCAATTACTCACACGCTTCACCTTTGATAGCCTTTTCCTGTTTTCGGGTCGCAAAAAAAATCATAAATAACCGATTTCAGCAGAACGAAATGAGCCAGGGCTGAGAGTTAAGTTTACGGCTGCTCGGTTGCCTTGAAATGGTAATACTTTTTGGATTTTTTTTTTCTCCTTATTTAAATTGCACACAATCAATGACATTTAATCCTTGTGGCATTATTCCCATCACGATCATCATTATCATCAGACGGAGTGGTCTGACATTAAATCAATTTGACGGTTATCAACCCGCTCCATCATCGTCATCGTTGGTTGTTGGTCTTTCGCCATCGCCATCGCCATCGCCATCGCCATCGCCGGTCAGGTCATCCGTGGTGTCAATGTTTTTTTGTTTTTTTTTTTTTTGTTTTTTTTAATTCACTTCGATTTAATGACAATCTACAGCAGTATTGTGTGTGTTCGGATGTTTATGTGCATGGGTTTGTGGTGGCAACATGACCACACAATGGTCAACTTTTGTCCCGGAAACCGCAGATACATTTGTTATTATTTCAGACTCCTGACTGGGAGGATACGTACCACCAAAAACCATCATTCCATGAATATACATAGGTAGACCGTGGGTAAACAACCAGCCTGACACTGCCTCTTCAGGTTAAGGGATTGTTATTTAAAATAATTTAACCGTTGCTCACACAAAGGAAAACGATACAACCAAAATAACAACCTCAAATTGATACAACTAAAAAAAAAAAAATATAGAGACTGCAACTGCAACAACATAAGCAACGAACCAACTTGCCTATCATCCGCCACTGGTTGCACTGCCAAACGGATACGAGCATACATATTTGTACGAGTATATCCGGCATAGTGACCGTTACTGCGTGTGCTTGTAGCACTTGGTATCTGTGGCATATTTCTAGGAAATAATTGTGGGCCTCTGTTAAAGGTTCCTTTTTTTGTTCATTCCAATCATCCGCACCCACTCGCACCAGTGAAAAGGATGATGAGGCGAAATTTCATATCGAGACTCTGGTGTTAAGTATCAGCTCGTTATTTTTTAATAAATTAAAATGCACGCCGTAGTCACTGTTGTTGTCGGTCTTGTTGTTGTTGTAGTCCTTGCTGTTTTTGTTTGAGGTTGAAGCTGATGACTCTGGTAGCTGGTGGTTAAAAAGTTGTTCTGGCGATTTTTGGTTGGTTGCTTTGCGCCGAATCCGGTCCGCAGGGCTCCACTCTTCAAACGAAAGCGAATTTTCCGCCGATGTAAAACAGAAAATCAAAAAAAAAAAAAAAAAAAAAAAGAAGCTGACTCTGGAAAATTGTTCAGGCAGTTCCATCCATACAGTCCACCTGAAATTTGCCCGAGGCAGAGAAAATGAAGATTAAAATTGAAAACTCACCGTGAATTAATCGAATGCTCAGCATTTTTTCCCACCCGGGATTTTCTTCCCTTTGGCAGCTACGGGAATATGACTACAGGGCTACTGGGCTGCAATCCAACTTTGTATCTTTTAACGATTAATTACCCGACACTACCTAGTAGAAGTACGAGTATGATACATTGGGTATGAGAACAAGGACTATCTGACAAGATCTAAGGGGTCGGTGTACTCGTATATGGTGCTCAAAGAGAACCATGAATCTCTACATAAGTTTAAAAATCAATTAATTACATATAATGCTTAATATTGTCGAATGGTATTTAAAAAAATATATATATATGACAGGAAGGATGATAAGGACTTCAAAGAAACTTCGATCGTAACTTTTTTTTGCATTTTATTTCCTTTTTTGGTTTCATATTAAATACTCAGACGTTGCTTGTGGAATGTTGTGAAATGTAAAGCAATGAATTGGCTTTACATGAGACGAAGGGACGGCTGGCACCTCTGGGAGCGGGCCATACAAATATTTAATAAATCGGAAGAAGAAGCCGAAATCCGATTCCTCAAAAGCAATGCGGGTAATTTTGTCCGACGGATACAAATTTCATTGTAAAGGGTGTTCATCCCACTGGGGATTACTTCAAAACTGTGATGATTATTGACAGCTCCTTGATATTTATATTCCGAATGGTTTGAGGAGTGCTTCTGCATCATTCAAATCATTCAAATTTGCTTATGCCACCCATGATAACTCTAAACGAACCTTCCGGTCTAACTTCAAGAATTAACTCCTAACCGAACGTCTCAAAAAGTATCTCGAATTACCAAAACGTAAATGGTTTGCGTTTTAGGATCTCTAGTGTATTTCTTAACTCGTACAACTTCCTTTCGGTATTTTTAAGCATTCGTTCTTCTTTATGCAAAAGTAATCACCCTGACGGAAGATGGTATAATTTTTGCAAATGGCGTCGTACATCAATCATATTTGACATTTGTGAACTAGGCAGCCGCAGTATGCAAACAGATAAGCAATGGAGCGCTATACTCTGGAAGAGTGTGAAATAATTGTGTCGATGTTTTTGAGCAATAATCGGTCGGCGGTGTTAGCGCAGCATGAATTTCGACGCCGATTTCCTAATCGTGTAGCGCCAGCTGGGCAAACATTTCGGCGCTTAGCTACTCGGCTCGAACTGAGGAGACCATGCAGGGAGTGGCCGTTACTGGACTAGCTGTTCGACCGAGAATATCGCGCCTGTGGCTGCCGATGTCGCTGAGATCGATGAAACATCAACCAGACGACGGGACACGCAATTGCGCATCACTAGACAGACCCTACAGCGAATTTTTGTGATAGACTTACACATGTTCCCGTACAAAGTGCAAACAGTGCATCAGTTAATGCCAACACCGAAGACGATGATGTTGTGTCGAAAATCATCATGAACGACGAGCTGAATTTCCACTTAAGCAGCTACGTCAGCTAGCAAAATATTCGTTTCTGGGGCACTGAAAATCCGCGTGTGATGCACGAAGAGCCATTACATCCACTCAAAGCCATTGTGCGGTACGACGTTCACGCTGGAGGAATGATTGGGCCGTATTTTTTTGAGGACGCCATCGGTAATACGGTCACTGTTACTGGTGAACGCTGCAGGCCCATGATAAACGACTTCTTACTACCGGAATTGGATGAGCGGGGTTTGGTGAACATGTGAATTTAACAAGACGGTGTAACCGTACACACAGCACGAGCCATAATGGATATTGTGAAGGAAGCGTTTCCTGGTCGCCTAATTTACCGTTTTAGCGATTTGGCATGGCCAGCAAGATCGCCAGATTTAACCATCCCAGACTTCTTTCTTTGGGGCTACTTGAAGTCGCGGGCTTATGACAACAAGCCTCAGACAATCGCAGCCCTTAAGGAGAATATTCAACAGGAATGCGAATAGTCATGAAAAAAACGGACACAAATGTGTATCAACACTGGCGGCAGCCACTTGACGGATATCATCTTTTCAACTTAACAGAAACAATTGTAACGGCCCAAATAAAGATTTCAGTCACTCAAAATCAATTTATATTATTTAGTAAAAAAGTAATTCCAAAACAAAATTGGATGATTAATTTTGTGCCACCTTGTAGGGGCAGAGCACTCACACAAAGAACTTAACAGTCCATTGCACTCGTTGTATGTTTCTTTTACTAGAATTGCTCAGGCTTTCGAAGAAGAGTGAGCAAGGGCTTCAGTTATAAAACGTCCACAGTGTCAGCAACCACCATATCAGCGTCGAGTTCATAGCAGCCTACTGTGGGCATAGGGATACTTACAGAAATAGAGCTCGGTGGGGTTGTCACCACTCTCAAAGTAGATGTTGCAGTTGAGTCACTTAACATATACCCAGCTCACTTACAAAGGCGCTAAATAAAACTGCATTTCTAGTTCTTGGAGACATCGGGAAGCGCTGATTTAATCTGCCGGGAACCTGAAGAGTAATGCCACCTACAGGTATACTCATATGAAACGTCACTGTCAATGGAAACACTGACCGAAGATACAAGCCGATTCTGGTCCTGAGAAACTCTTCTCTGAGCTCTGCGTTTGTTCATCGGCGATTTGATTTTCCGTGGCTGCATTATAGTCTGATTCCCAAACAAGGCTCAGTGAATTCAGCTTTGGTTTTGGAATCACTACTCTGGCCGAAATACTTCCTGGGCGCAGGGCGAGTCGATTTCGTAGTCTGCAATATCAGGAGTTGGAGTGCAATTTCAACAGAAAGTGCGTATAAAAGTCGGAACCATAGAAAGCTAAAAGATTTTTCAATAGGGACATAACAAATTTGTCTTTTAATACAAATGCTCGCTTGAAATTTTTATATGATCTGTCAAGATGAGAACGTCAGTCAAGGCTTACCTTTGCAAACGATCAACGTTTGGAAATTATTAAAAACTACTACCCAAATTCTGAGTCCATGGTCGCAACTGTAAGAGCGCTTACTCCAATTTTCGGTCGCAATAATCCCCCCATGTGACAGTCTGTGCGTGATATAGTGGATAAATTCGAGTCAACATATCCTGTGCCAGTGAGACAACGCACCTCAAAGTACCGAAAATATCGCAGCCGTAAGTGCTTCAGTTCAAAATGTCGAAATGTTCACGTCAGTCGATTCCACGCCGTTCACAGGAATTGGTAATATCTCAGTCCACATTGTGGTGAATTTTGAGTAAAAATCCTGCTTACACCCAAGAGCAAATTAACTCAAGAACTGAAGCCTTTTGATCATTTGAAGCGCCGAAACTTCTCCGATTGGGCTCTGTAAAAGTTTGAAAAAATCTTGATTTTCATCGAAAAATCGGTGCCGTGAAATAACGCCGAACGCAATAACGCCGAAATTAAAAATTCGGCTTTATTTCGCTTTCATATTACACTCGGCGTTATTTCACGGCACTCGAAAAATCATGTTCTGAGATGAAGCTTCTTTTTGGCTTAATGGCTTTGTCAATAAGTAAAATATGCATTACTGGACAGCAACAAACCCACATGTGCATGCACAAAAAGTGACCGTGTGGTGTGGATTTCATGTCGGAGTTGTGATTGGATCGTATTTTTTCGTCGATGAAAATGATCGCCATGTTACGGTCAATGAAGTTCACTATCGTGCCATGTTGGAAGACTATTTTTGGCCAGAATTGGATATGGTTTCATCAAGATGGTGTCGCATGGCACACAGCTAGTCAAACAATTGATCTATTAAAGAGGAAGTTCGCTCATTGTGTAATTTCGAGAAATGGTCTGGTCGGGTGGCCACGTCGCTCATGCGATTTGACGCCGTTGGATTTCTTTTTATGGGGTTACTTAGGTTTATGCCAAGATGCCAATTTTGGTGGCGGCTGAAGCCCCCATTTATTGGCTTAATACAAGCTTAATCTAACTTAAAAACTAACAGAAAGACTTAAGAGCTAGGGACCTAGGAAGTGATGGAGGAGATCTTGTTTGAGACGAGGAGTGCTCAGGTGGAAATGAAAAAGGGAGAGGTTTGAGTTGACCTTTCGGAGCATTCGGGAGATTGGTTCGTTGGAGCCACAAGAGGTGCGGTGGACCGGTAGATAGAAGAGACGAGGAAAATGTAGATTGCGTGTGTTGGTATTGAAGGAAATGGAGT
Source organism: Volucella zonaria (assembly GCA_963966105.1). NCBI lineage: Eukaryota > Metazoa > Arthropoda > Insecta > Diptera > Syrphidae > Volucella > Volucella zonaria. The sequence continues at coordinate 42,302,295 of OZ014531.1, forward strand.
TCAAAATGAATGCACAGTCGATGAAACGTGAGAGAGTCGATGAATGAAACGAATGTCAGCAGTATTCCTGCGTTCTTCTAACGAATTCATATTTAGAAGTTTGAAGCGGTCCTGATAGGGAGGTTAGATTAAAGAGTCGTTCCACGGCAGACCACGGAGAACAAATCGGGGGAATCGACGTTGAATACCCTCGATTCGGGAAACATGAACCCGGTGAAATTGGGACCAAGCTTGACTGGCATACTCAAGCAGGGGGCAAACAAAGGTAATTACATAGAGAGATCTGATTACATACGAGTTGGGAAATTCCTTGGACCACCGTTTAATAAAGCCAAGTGATGAGTTGGCCTTGAGGATCATCTTATCGATATGCGAACGGAAATTAAGTTCACAGTCGAATAATATGATAAGGTCTTGAAAAGACTGAATCAGGGGAATTGGTTGATCATGGAGAAAATAAAGTCGGGGAGGAGACGGATTGCATTTACGTGAGAAGGTTATAGATTGACATTTGGCTATATTAAGTTCTAGGCAGTTTTTGAGGCACCAGATTGAAAACCGATCAAGGTCTTCTTGAAGAAGGGCAGAGTCATGGGGAGAGGAAATAGTTTTAAAAAATTTTGTGTCGCCAGCGTAATGAGAGAGGGAGGAGTGTTTAATGACCCTCTAAACATTGTTAATAGTAAAAATGAAGAGAAGAGGACCAAGATGACTGCCTTGTGGAACTCCAGATGAGGCCAGGAATGGAACAGAAAGGGCGGATCTAAACCGAACACTATAATATCGGTTTACCAGATAAGAAGAAATCAATTTTAATAAGAGAGGCTCAAAGCCGAGAGCAGACAATTTGAAAAGGATCAATTGATGGTATACGTATCCTATCAAACGCTTTAGTGAAATCAGTTGCGATAACATCGATTTCTTTGCCATTTTCTAAGGCTGAGAGAGCAAAAGACACAAATTCAACAAGATTTGTGATAGTTGACCTTCCTTTTAGAAAACCATATTGTCGGGGTGAAATAAAAGGCTTGCATTTGAAGCTTAGGGCTTCGTATAAAATGTTTTCAAGGAGTTTGGGTATATGAGAGAGTTTAGCAATGGGACTATAATTGGTAACTTCATGTTTAGATCCTTTTTTGTGTATCGGGGTTATAAAAGAGGTCTTCCAAATCTGGGGAAATTCTCCCTGTGTAATGGATAGACGAAAAAGGTAGGAAAGGGGTAGAGACAGGTTGGAAGAGCATTTTTTAAGAAACACGGCGGGGAGTCCGTCTGGGCCAGGTACAAATTCATCTTTAAGATTTAGTAACTTTTCTTCAATAACAGCAGGATCGAAATTTGGGATGAGAAAGGGACCAATGGAAAAATTTGGTGGATCATTGAAGTAAGAGGGATCTGGTATGAAGGAGTTGTTGGCAAATGATTGTTTGAAAAATGTGGCAAAAAAGTTGGCGATGGTAGGAGGATCACTTGAAGATTTGGTTTCGAATGCGAGGGAGGAAGTATAACCATCGGTCTTACTTTTGCAATTGACAAATTGAAAAAAGGACTTGGGATCATGTATGAGATTGGTTTTTGCACTATTCAGGTAGCGTTGATAGAGAGAGTTATAGAGTTTAGTGAAATGAAGATATATATCTAAATAATTTGAATAGTCCGAAGAAGAGTCTACGATTATACCAAGGAGGGGATGTAGAAGAAGTTTTATGGCGGGAGTAAGGCACATAAAGGGAGATGAATTTGAATATTTCTCTGTAAAAAATGGAGAGGGCAACAAGCAGAGATAGATTGGTAAACTCAAATGAAGCCTTGCTGAGATAGATATTGATTTTACGGAAATTAGCCTAGTGAAAATTATAAGAATTGGGAATTGCGGTGATGGTGACTGGAGGGGAGAGTTGTGGAAAAATGAGAGAAGAAGTGGAGGATGAAAGTTATCAATAGTTGAAAGCGATAAGGGACAACACGATACTGAGGAGTTGATTGGATCAGTTGTGAAGATAAGGTCTAATTGCCTTTCCATATAGTTGGAAACACCACTGAATTGACATAGACTAGAGTGTGTTAGCCGATCTAAGAAGAGGCATTCCTTAGTAGAAATGGGATTGGAAGCGATAAAAAGAGATAGGTCTTCAGATGGAGTCCACTTCAGCTGAGGCAGATTAAAATTGCCGAAGATAATGATATCATCAAGCGAGTCTGATAAATCGATCAAATTGTCAATATTGGTAGCAATAGCAAGTTGGTAGGATTCGATAGGTTGCGCCGGAAGAATGTATCAACACATAACATACAAGCATCTACGAGTAAGGGTTATTTTAACCGACACAAAGTCAAGCTTAGGAGAGGATGAAGTTGCAACGAGAGAGGAGTCCAAACTGTTGTGAATAGCCAGTAGGACACCTCGACAAGGGGATTCAATTAAGGGGGATGCGCGATCATCATCCCGAAAAACATTAAAAGCAAGAGGGAATAACTCCTGGTTTTTGATGTTGGGGATAAGATTAGTTTCGGTGAGAGCGTAGATATCAAATGGGAGAGCATGAGATTGGCGCAAAACGGCGTGGGTTTTAGAACGCAGTCCTCTTACGTTCTGGTAATAGAAGGTGAGAGGGAGGTTTTTGCATGACTTTTTAGGGTCGAAAAAATTTATCGTCGTCAAGTCGATTGCGTTGGAGGTGTGAGACTCTTTTAGAGTCTTTAGTGGCGAAGAGCAGCAAGATCGTCTGCAACTTGAAAATCTCATGATACTTTATGTAAAATTTCCCGAGACTGGTAACGTCTGTAGGGAGGCCTTCCTGCTGGATAGAAACCATGACGCTTTCTTTTTGTTTTACCCTCGTAGCACACCGAGTAGGATTTATCGTGGAGATAAGCGAGATATAGACGTATATTCTCATATATCTTTTTGTCTCTAAGCCTAGAGAGCGCATAGCGACATTCGGTGGTATCGCTAGTTTGCTGCGTTAATTTAACAGTGGGTAGCGAAAAGGGGTCAATAGAAGAGGGAGTGGTTAATGAGTTTGGCGTAGGGTTTAAAATGTGAGAAATTATGAAATTAGGGTACTTAGCCCCAGTTCTGAAGTCGAAATTAGGGAAAGGCGTGTGTGAAAGGGGTTGAGTGGTGGGAGTTTGAGCTGTAGGGGTTAAGTCGAATGTGACACCTTGACGTAGGGGCTTGATTTGGGATGGAATATGGGGAGTTGGAGTATGGATGGGAGGCTTAAAATTAGGAAAAAATTTAGTTTTAAAACTCCAATTGGAGCTGGGTTTGTTGTGGGATGAGGAGGTGGGTCTTGGCAAATTGGATTTATTTGCTAACTTATTTGTTGGTTTAGGTGTGATGGACTGCTTGACTTTATCATGCTTTTTGGTCGTATTTTCCAACCATTTGCATCTACGAATCTTTCCAAGATTGAAATTGTTGCTGGCTGGATTGTGAAATAACCATTCGTATTTCGCCGGAAGATTGAGCTTGAAGCTGCGCTTGCTACTGTGGTGAGATGTAGGAAGCAAATTGCAGTGGCTAATGGTAATGCCATATTTCTTTTCGAAGAAATTTGTGATCCAATCAACATCAGCATTTGGGGGGGGGGGGGGGGGGGGGGGCGCCTTTGATAAGAAGCGTGGTGATCAATTGATTCTTCGAAGTAAGCTTATCAAGTCTACGTTACCATTCGGAAGGTGTCCAAGTTGAATTAAAATAATTGATTAGCTTCCGTGGGGCAGGGATCGGAGGAGCTGACATAGAAGTGTTCTCTGTTGTAGAGTTGGAAGAAACTTCGCAGGAATCAGTGGGTTAAACCGTCCGCAGATGACTCATTTGTGGGGGTGAGCGTGAATCCACTTCAGGTTCCATTAATTCAGTCATGAGCGAGGTATTATAGGGAACATTCTGGTAAGGCTGCGGGAAGTTTGGTGTATCAATGATTTTGCTGTTCATTGTTGCAATATGATGTTCAATATTCGTTTATTCGTTTATTCTATCGAGGATAGCTTCGAGCATGGTATCACAGTGTTTAGGAGAGAGATGTTTGTGTGACGAGGACTGAAAAGAAATGTCTATGTCGTCACGCAGGAAGTTTATCAGCTCGCAGGTTTTTTGGTTGGAAATAACCTGCGCAGAACACATAACTTTAATGTCACTCAATACTTTATCCAGGTGACGTAAGGGACTTTCTTTATTCCTGGTTCTCCCGGAGCCTAACTCGATTAGACCAGCAATTTGTTTATCCATTTGCTTTACTTTTGATTTTATTACATCGGCTGAGCTCTGCACTGAATTACGTAGCTCTTCAACACTTTTAACTCTGTTTTCAATGACCGAAATTTTATCCGTAACCTTTTTGGCGAGTGCGTCTTAGTAGGAGTCATTTGAATCGCTTAAGCATTTTATTGCCAAAAGCACGTGCGAAATTGAGATCCTCTTACACTCATCACAGAAGAAAAGTAGGTTATCGGAAAATTCTTTAATAAATACCGTTTTTCTTTTGTTTAACCCGACACAAACGGCGTGAAAGGTGTTCCCACAAATGCCCTTGCAAGCTACTCAGTCAGCATTGTTGTCATCGATTACACAATTGGCAATTCCGCAAGACATACTTAAATTGGTTGTGTAGGTCAGTGAGGGTATAAATATAGGTCGAGTAATTTTTTTTTCTTTTTTTTATTGTAGACAGGGCTTTTATTTGCACTGAAATCTGCCAGTAGACAAAAAAAATTAATGAATTCGAGCACTGGGGGTTATTAACCGGAAAATGCAATTTGACGAAATTTAGTGAACAGGGAGAACAAGAAAAACACGTCTAACTGGTTTGAGTAACTGTTGACAATTGACAACGTACGAGGAGCTCAGGAACGATATCGAATGCGAAATTACCACCATTCCAGCCGATATGTGTGGAAGAGTAGTGGAAAATTGACTCCAAAGAATCAATTGCTGCAAACGTGCTCGTAGCGGTCATATGAATGAGATCGAATTCCTTACTTAAGTCTGGAATAAATTTCAGCCCGATATCTCAATTAGTCTGTGTTTTATTTAAATACAAAATTGGTATGTCCTTATTGGAAAACCCGATATAAGCAGTGAGTCCACCAACATATACCAAAGCAGTGCAGCCTTGTGGACAACCCCTGTTGATCTCCGCTATTACATAAAAACCTCAGTCAGCATTCGCGATCAGTGTTCTATTCACCAGTATTGCTTTTATCCACAAAAGTAGTTATTCATTTACGCCGTGTTGCCTGACTTACCATTGTACCGTTGTCGAAAGAACCCTCAATGTCGATGAACATTCCCAGTTAGTGCTACTTTCTGTCAAGTGGGCTTTCGATTGGGCCCATCAGATTTTGAAGCGCAGTCTCGCAGGAACTTCCACATTGGTAGACATATTGCATCTTAGACAAGTGATGCATTCTCAAAGCAGTTTTGCGCACTTGGAGCTCGACCAAACTTTTCATGCTCTTCAAAATGAAGGAAGTCAGACTTATAGGTCTGAAAGTCTTGACGAGCATGTAACCCCCTTCTCCGATTTTCGGTATAAAGGTTACTCTTACTGTTCGCCAGGGTTTCGGTACGTATGCCAGTGCCAGGCTAGCAGTGAAGGTTCTCTACAGGGTTACTATGCCTTTTTGTAACATAACAGGGTATAAGTATGCTATCGGTGCCAGGCGACTTGAAGCCATGTAAGGAAGCAAAAGCATGTTCAATGGCATCATCTGTCATCACAACTCATGAGATATACAAGTTACGGTGTGTTGTGTTATTCAACTAAGTAGCAGCTTCGTTAGTATGAGCTGGTTGTGAGCTGGTTCTGATTAGATTATCTGGGAAGTGAGACTTCCACTGGCAGTTTCGATCTTTTCGCAAAAGGCACTCTTCTAAATCTGAATTAATTTCTTATATTCTTTTTGCCTCGATCTGTAAAGACTTCAAGACTTCCCGAAATTAGTCTTAAGTAACCTGTTTAGAAGTTTTCTGGTTTCTTTATGTAGTCGCTGCCGATTTGCATGAACAGGCGATCTGCAGGATTGCTTTCTAGCTGAACATTCCAGTTCAAAACGCTTGGTGAGGGTACCGTTCAAGTTCTGAACTGCTTTCTCTAATTTTTGTTTTGTTCTGAGTTTAGGGAAGTACTCTTGGACTTGCTCCTTAAATCACGTCCAGTTCGTTTACCGCGGATTCCTCTTTTTCAACAAGGTCATATCCCGCATCCGATTCTGAATTCGATGTATCTATGGTCTGACATGAAGGCCTCCGTTAGCATGCCTTTTGGATAGCGTTAAATCGATTACTTGGTGTCTTTCTTTCGTAACAAATGTTGGCTGAGTGCTAAAATTTTTGGCAACTAGGTCAGATGATTGTCTCTCACGTTACATTTGCAGCATATGAAAAGCCACCCCTTCTTCTTGGAACCCACTTTCTGTCTGTATTGTTGGCGATAGCACCAAATCAAAGGGAAAATCAGCTGACGCAAAGGCGAATTTGTGCTTTCTTCGTTCGTTTTGTAACTTTTGCCTGCCTTCACTGAATCTTGGTTGCAAAACTGCGCAAGCTACTCGGTCTTCGATGTTCATTCTACAATAATATACACTCATGATTCCTGTGTGGATGCAAGATATTCTGTGTGTTAAAGTTACTGGAATAGCATGAGGGATAACTCTGTACTACATCCAATCAGTTTCAATGGTAGATGTCACGAAATTTAATTTAGCAACAACCATGTTAGAGAAAGTTTGGTTTGTTGCTCAGTGTATTTAGATGTAGATGTGATCGAAATAGTAATCCTTAGGTGTGCTAGTGACTTAGCATGCGTTGCGGAAAAACAGGTTCGACCTAAGATGTATCTCAGGGTTTGATCTCTCTCAACATACGACATTTTAATGCTACTTTTGATATTAACACTGGTCGGTTTTAAATTGATTTATATAGCAGATTGCATTGCTTCCACAATAAGTAGATCCCAAAGACTCTCCTGTTTCGAACATTGCCGAGCTGTGTGATTGAGTAGCTCGAAAAAGAAATCTTTGGCAAGTTGTCTTTCTTCCATTTTAGGATGCGAGCATATATCGAAGTTTTAATTCAGACGTTCAATCCCATATCGTGACTCTATAGTTCTTGCCCAAGTTTTTTTCTGGCGAATAATGGGGGCATTCTTCACTCCATAGCAATCACCATAAAAAAGTAAATGGCATAGCTTTTCGTCTTTTTAGCTATCTGAGGCAGAAAACACTAGTTTCACGGCTTCTCGCGAGACTTGAACTATTACAAGCGGTCACAGTAGATGAATTCGCTGCTACATCTCCTAGCAATTCCCTAGGATATGAAGTTCACTACCCCTATTACAGACATTGGAGCATTCTAGATACCTACATTGAGTCAAGCCACTGCCTAATAGTAGACCAGGTACGAATTAGGACAATACTGTTCTCAGCACTAGGAAAGGGCTGCGAGAGCGTTTGTCATTAGATGACCGCCAGGCCCTTCGAATACTGCGTTCTCATTATCCTCACTCATAAGTCTGTGGCCATGATGCAAGTGATACACACCAAAAACCCTTAGTCCAAAAATGAATGCCGTCGGACACTTGCAGCACGACATATTGTGCTAAGCTGCATACGAGGACGCATGTTGAGGTGACGATTATCGTTAACAGCTATCTGCAAAGGAGATAAGTCAGACACATACGAGGGTTGACTGAAAAGTTTCCGACCGAACAATAATACAAGACATTTTTTCTCATTTTTATTTTTCTACATAGTCTCCTTGTAACTCTGCACACTTCTCCCAGCGATGCTCCCATCTCTCTAACCCGTCCAAATAGTACTTGGCGTTTTTCTCTGCAAAATAATTGTTCACGAAGGTGATTGCCTCCTCATTTGACGAAAATCTCTGTCCTCCGAGCGCAGTTTTTAGATGAGGGAACAAAAGGAAGTCGCTTGGGGCTAGATCTGGTGAATAAGGCGGATGGTCAAGCAGTTCAAACCGTAATTCATGGATTTTCGCTATGGCAACCGCTGAGGTGTGAGACGGCGCGTTGTCTTGGTGAAACAGGATTTTCCTTTTCTGCAAATGTGGCCGTTTTTCCGCAATTTCTGTCTTCAGATTGGCAAGTAATGATGCGTAGTGTGCTCCTGTAATGGTTTTTCCGTTTTGAAGATAATCGATTAAGATTTAAAAAAAACAGTCGCCATCACTTTCCCAGCCGAAAAAAACAGTTTTTGATTTTTTTGAAGCCGGTTCGCCCTTTGTAGTCCACTGTTTTTACTGAATTTTTGTTTCGGGGGTATAATGGTGTATCCAAGTTTCATCTACAGTAATTAATCGGCCCCAAAACTTGAACTTATTGCGCCTAAACTGCGCCAACAGAGCGTTGGAAATGTTCATTCGAACACGTTTTTGGTCTAACGTAAGCAAAGGCGGCACCCAACCAGCGGACAGCTTTCTCATGCCTAAATCTTGATTTAGCAATGTTATCGTCAGTGGTTGCAGTTTTTGGACGTCCCGAATGTTCATCAGCTCCCAAGCTCTTACGGCCACGTTTAAATTTCACTGTGGTAAATGAAGGTGCAGAGTCCCTATACACAGAGTCCAACTCATTTTTGATTTGCGTAGGCATATTGCCTTTCAAAAACAAGAATTTAGACACAGCTCGATACTCAATTTTTTCCATTTTCACAAAAAACGCTCACATCGACTCACTCAAACGACTGTCAACTAAAAACTGCGCTTCCAAAATGACTGAAACTTCGGTAAGTAACTTTCAAAAGATGCACAACTAGCATTCACTAGCTTTTATTGACCAGTGCCGCTATCTTTAAGTTGCGGTCGGACAACCCTCGTACTTCTCAGAGGAAACACAGGGAGGTGAAAAAATGCTAACGTAGATGAAAGATCTTGAAGATCATGGATGAGGTTTGGAAATTTTACGAACCAGAAGATAAAAATGACACGTCAAGGAAACGGAAACCGGAAAGGATGACCACCAAAACATCGTTATCGACATGCAGTTGGTGCAGCTGACCACATCCAAAGACGGGACCATAACCATGAAGATTTCTTCTCCTAATCAAAACCAAGTGAAAGTAAGTAGTTATACCCAAATACAAATCGAACAAAACTGCAGGAGCCATAGGTTTAAGCGCCGTGCCTTCAGTTAAAAAACTGAAATAATTTGGTATAAGGTGCACCAGCTCATCTAAAAAAGTTGATCAGATTTTCTTAAATATGTAGATCCTGTGACGAAGAAAGAACACCGAACTGCTCCAATTATAGTAGAGCGGCAGTATAACCCTTCTTAACACAGCAAAAAAGTTTCTGTTTTCCGAATTTTGCGAACGTTTAAGACTGGTGGTCAATATCCTGCCAGTTTCAGTGGCTTTTAGATCTTGCAAGTCCACCATTGACCAAATATTCACCCCGCTATGAATTTTGTAGAGGATCCACTAATACCAAGTTAAATCTTTACCACAGACCTAAGATGAGCTATAATATAAGGAGCCATGGTTAGCATCTAGAAAAGAAGGAGAAACATTGCTTTTTGATGATGTGACGCAATTCAACTACAACTCATTCCCTATAGCACGTCACATTAAAGGCTCTACATCTCTACATCCTCTAGGTACGTCGAGATCTCCTTCGATGAAAGCTCACAATCCCATTTGTTTACCTTAGATATCAGACCTCCGATTTCCGATCCACTACGTTTCCCAAGATAGCTGTCTGTAATTGCAATTTGCGAAGGTCTTCACTCACCTCCAACTCAAATTACAAGTCTCCGATTCTTAATCTGTTTTTGAAGATCATAAAATGCTGATCTCTCTCAAACATCTGAAATTTCTAAGATACTTCAAAATCAAACATTGGAACTGCTTAAATTAACATTTCCAAAAAAAAAGCAAAACAAATTTCTGTTGTCACATAAATACACCATTCAAATCGAAAGATACAGCACACATACCACTACTGATATGATTAGTTCCGTTTCAGATAAATCAACTTTAAGTCACTAAATGTTGAGACAACAAAGGAAAACCAATTTTCTTCTTTCCCCATAAACCAAGAACAAGGTCTGTCAATAATTTTATCACCACCTTTTCCATATTAGATTTCCTCCGAACTACCTGTACATCGCCTTTTGGCATAACAAAACCACCACCACATCACCGCACCCAAGCTTCCAATTAATTTAACATTTATCTTTTCGATTTTGGTAAATGTTGCCAAAAATAACTCTCCAAACGGGTAGGCCGGTTTTCTTCGTTTCACACGAGGTATCAAGAAATCCGAAGGCACATTAAATGGGAATTCCTGCTGCAGCATCCTCGGCATTTACCATCTACGAATACCATCCAGCACTCACTCAGGGTGTTAACATCGGCAGGCATCCTCCAAAATTGACTGAAGTGATGATATCTACGAAATGAAATCGCATAAATTTTATTCGAACCGAAGAGTGTGTTGTAACAGGAAAATCAGAAAGGAACTCCGTTCCGTCGACAAGGTAGTAGTGATGGTGGATTGGTGGAAGGTTTTGGGGTAAAACTTCCCGCCACTAACTCTAAACAGGGATCCTTTTTCAGGTTTCGGTAAACGTGCCATGAACTGCTGTTTTCCTAAATGCGTCTTTAATCATGGATGGATGTAAACAGATTTTCTCAGCCGCAGATATTTTTCCGATATCCTCCAGCTCGTTTATAGTGAATGCTTATTCAAGGAACGTTTGAAACACCGTCTCGGGGTTGCCATTGAGAAAGATATGAATGTGCCCCCAAAATCAGCCATAGAGTTAAAAATTGGGTAAACCCAAGTACACTCGAATCAGTCAAGGTTTACGTCCTACCATGCCGCAGTGAACTTAGTCAGGATTTTATCACAGATATGTATGTGGGAAGGGTGTCTAGAGCAACGATGGATGTACCTTTCAACCTGGATGGTGAAAGTCAAGAGATCTGTCCACGCGACCAACATTAAGTGAACGTTAATTATAACAGGGCTGCTGGACCTGACGCGTAAAGAGTATGCACCAACTCATTTCCAAGATATAGTCGGCAGAAAGTATGCTTGAAGAATGCACTTTTTGCCCGATCCATTAGAAAGGGAATCTAGGCCAACTATAGAGACATCGCGTAGAAAATCTTATCTGCCGTCTTGTGTGAGCGTCTGAAGCCGTTTTTCATCAATCTGATTGGCCACTATCTATGCGGCTTAAGGCCCGCTAAGTCTACTCAATAAATCCTAATCGATACCAAGTCATCGGTTTTAAGGCTGCATCCATAGAGACCGCTCCGTTTACAAGTGCTGGAACACGATCGGCAGAAATGGGTTTACTCAGTTTTAGCAAAGCTAACTACATTCTGTCAACAAGAAACGACACACAGCATCCACGAATCGGACAAAAAACGTCACTGCTACAAGACCTTGCCACGAAAAACTTAGGAAACTCTATTAAAACCCTAATCATGGCAGTCTTGCTTTAAAGTGGTGAGGCATTGATGTTAGTGAGGATGGCCGTTGTGAACGCAAAATTCTTCAAATGATTTTTGGTTTCAACTGCGTTGACGGAGTTTGAAGGTAGAGATTTTATTTGTGAACTCCACGAGCTCGGTTAAAAGAGTCGATATTTGTTGCCAACGAATGGCTAAGACATATAGAGCGAATTAACACCAACGCTCCAATCGGAAGAGTCTTTGACTTCAACCTAGAGGGAATACCTCACCAGTGAAGGCAATTAGCCAGAGACCACGTTAACCGAAGAGTCGTATTGGTTGAGACCCAGTTCCACCCTGGACTGTAGCACAATCTAAGCCAGTAACCTCTCGACTAAGCTATTCTTAGCAAGTCTAGAAACGAATACGAGCCTTTTGAACTTAACTGCAGAAAGAATATTATTTTCACAGCATCGGCAGCAGCAATAAATATTAGAAGGTCTTTAGGGCATACTACTAATAAAATTGAGCCTAATTTGGTCCCTTGTGGCACACCATCAAATTTTCATTTTCTACTACTTTGTATACTCGTACGTTTACACCTGTATGACTACATTTGGGAGCTCTCTGAACAGCTTTCCAGTAATTCTTCTGATTTTAATTAAACAGCTCGAAGAGATGCCATAGACTGTTGGGGGTTATCATGGCCTGGTAAATCCTAGTTGAATAACATTGAACTGTTACAAGGATATGGGCTGGACCAAAATTATTTTTACTGACGAAGTTCAACTTTTTCAAACAATCCCTTGAGGCGTTTGTGGGCTACGTATAGTCAATACATCATCAAACGAACAGTGAATCATCTGGCACACGTGCTTATGTACGGCTGTTTATGGAGCAAGATTTCGAAAATTGGTGTCCGTCACCGAGAATCCTGAATGATTTTGGCATCCGCTAAAATGCTGTTCGGACGTTGGAACTGGGGATAGCATTCCGAAAATCGTACGCAATTAAAATGTTTGCACACAACGCGGGACGGAAGCAAATTTAGGGAGGAAGAAAAGAGAGGTACCGACGTGTATTGGTTTTAAATGTTTGCAAACTAGAAAGAAAATACCGAGCTCGGCATGGCATTCCATAAGCGAGTTGTACGGCTTAGGAACGAATCAAGATATTTTAGAGTACGTCCGAAAGTGCGCTTGAAGGTATACCGATGAGCATTAATAGCGAGACGGGTACTATGGTTAAAAGTTTGAGGATAGAGAATGGTACTGGCAAATGTGGGGGAACACTTATGGTAAGAATAGGGATAGAACAAGGTGAGGCAAGAGACGTTGCGTCCGTGTTCAAACTTGTCAATTAACTGTGTAATATTCGAGTCAGTTATAAATTTTATTCTGAATCTGAATCCTAGCAGTATCTGACCAGATGTGGCATTGTACTCCAATTTTGGGCGGATCAGATGCGATGAAATATTTCTTACATCGCTTGAAAACCTAGACATTGTGCAGCATTTTTGGCGGCATCAAATACGTGGTCATTCCAACGTAAGTTGTGTTTGACTCATACACCGAGAATGGAAAGTTTTTCGGTTTCGGCGATGCAAGTGCCATTCGTGGATAATGGTTGAATGTTTAAAGTCCGCTTTAACGACAGCTGACAGCTTTGTGTTTTGGAAGCATTCAATTCTACATTAAGTCCACTTCAATTCGCTTTCTCATATAAGCATGCTGTTATGTGAGTTAAATCTTCAGAACCTGGTAAAACCTTAGCTCCAAAACTTCCATTCCATTGCTTTTATGTTCATGTCTCATTTTGAACTCCCTAGACGATCTATCTTAGGTTCAGCAATTGTCTTAATTTCTTCATTGAAAAGTTCCTGGTATTTGAGTAAATATCAATATCGAGAAAGTTGCTCTCAACTCATAAATTTAAGTTAACGCCGCAGGCTTCTCAAAGCGAAGGCTAATCAATTTGGCACAGACGGCCCCTTGAGATCAAACTGAACTTGTTTTTTTTTTCATTGGAAGCTTACAATCCATGAATCAGTAACCAAGGCATCGATGGCCTCAGAGTTGGAAAAAGGAAACTTGGTGTTTATACACAGACGTAGGTTACATGTAATGATGTACAAGCTCTAATCCTTTAGTAGTACTCCACATCTCAAGCATATCACAGCATAGCTGGCAACAGCAGCTGTATTAAAACAATGCAAGGAATAACCTGCGTCTCATAGCGGTGAAAGCACTAAAGTAATTCTCTAGGCAACTACAAAACTGTCAGCCTACAGGAAAATGGGTGCAAGGCTAAGTATTTACGATAACAAAAAGCTCTTCCTATGCATATTGCCTTAGAAATAGACGTTTCCAACCTCATTTAAGACAAAAGGAAAGCTTAAAGCGACGGTTTTCCACGGTAGAAAATCGCAAACGAGCTAAAGTGTGAAACATTTCTCTAGAAAAGAGTTCAGTACCCTAGGCGGTATATAGGAGGACTAGGATGCGAAGCGACGTAGTCTAAAAGATCTGTATTCAAGATTACTAAAAGAAAGGCAAAGACACAGTGCAATGAGACACTAGTAAAAGACACCCAAGCCAATGCCAGCCAGCACCTTAAGGAATACGGGAATGAAGAACCAATTGATCTGGTCTGGCCCGGAATACGTCTCTCGTATCGGAACCAACCAATCCCTTGGTGGTAAACCCGAAAAGTAGCAAATGTCCAGAGAAAACAGATGAAAAGTTAAATATCAGCGTGCAGGCGCATCTGCCATATACCCGCATCAAGTCAGCGAGTCTCAGCGCTATCAAATTCAAAATGAAGCATTTTCAGAAAGCAAGAATTGATATCCAGATACGACTACAGATATGTTCGGAAGGAATAATGTCGCGCAACAGCAAAAGTGGTAACGCCAGCAAGTTAAATTTAGCCAGTAACAAAATCCAGTGATGAGAGTAGTCTTTTAGCTAAGAGTAGCGTAGCATTGATAACCGGATGTGTATTGAAAGACCCCGGTAAACTTCTAAATGGCTTACGGGTACTATAATGATCCTCAAAATTCCTCCTCAAGGAGATTTTACTTTTGATGTCCTTCGTTTTAACTTGCATTTTGGAAGGATAGACTTTGTCAATCGCTGCAGTGAAGAACGTAATTATCTGTCTTCTTTCGAGGTGCTTACATACGAGTATATCAAACTCTAATCTTGCAAACTTTTACACATAAAATCGTGACAATAACATTCTGAATGAAGTTTGAGAAGCGGTCTGAGAGGCAGTTTGAGAGGGTGTTTGCGAGGCAGTTTGAGAGGCAGTTTGAGAGGCAGTTTGAGAGGCAGTTTGCGAGGCAGTTTGAAAGGATGTTTGGGAGGAAGTTTGAGAGGCCCAGGCTCTGGACATTTCAGTGTTCAAGTCTTAGTTGTTCCAACAATAACTTACAAAGAAAATTTTGAATAGAAAACTTCTATCTTTACATCAGCCTATTTTCCTCGCGAACCTGTACTCCCTCCTCCACCAAGACCAGTTAATAAACCGTTTGAGTGCTGCGCACCAAAAAAACTTGGTTTCGTTTTAAGCGGGAATACCAACGCATAAAACAGCAGCGAATGCAAGTCAACTTTTTTTGCGAGAAGGAAGGTGATCTATCGGGCCTTACCCATTCTCCCGCAGTCTTCTGATAAGGCTGTGTTCAACTCTATATCGTATCAGGTGCTTGGAAAAGAACTAAAAATGCTCATTGTGCAAAGCTTCTCAGAGTACATGACGAGCCCATGCCATCTGTCCAATTCAACTTTAAAGAGGGTAAAATGTTGAACGTTGGTGATCCTTTTAAACTAAGCCTTTGCGGCTAGACACTGGAAATGCTGCACAGCGAACGATTTGCTTTTCGTGATCCTACTCTCATTGAATGAGGTTAGCGTACATCATTCTGGAGAAAGCAAGATAGTTGCACTTGATAATTCCAAGGCATTCGACAGAGTTTGGCATCAGGCTCTTTTATCGAAAATGCGTGCTTTTGGGATCGATGACTCCCTTCTTCAATGGATTAGAAATTACCTTTGGGAACGTTCATTTCAAGTTGTCTTGGATAGTTTCAAGACTGATATTCACACAATAAATGCTGGTGTGCCGCAGGGCTCCGTTCTGTCTCCGTCACTCTTTTTAATTTTCATCAACGATCTCTTGTTTGCTACCTCTAATCCAATATACTCCTTTGCTGACGACAGTACTCTCTGATTTTCATATTCGTTCCCGGACTCACATCCCTGCTCTTCGGCTGTAGAACGGGAACGGCAGCGTACGTTAAGCTCATTCAATTCTGATATTACCAGCATAACTGGGGGAACCACTAACAGATTTGCGCGCGCTCAAGGGATTATTTTTTAGCACCCTTTGCACACAGCGCGGGCGAAGGAAAATTAGGGAGGATGGAACGACAGGTACCGCTGAACGTTGGTTTTAAATGTTTGAAGGTTATAATGACTAGAAAATAAAGAGCTAGGCAGGACATTCCATAAGCGAGTTGTACGGCTTAGGAAAGAATCACGATATTTTCGAGTACGACCGAAAGTGGGCTTGAGGGTATACTGATGAGCATTCATAGCAAGACGGGTGTTACGGTTAAACGTTTGAAGGGGCGGAATGCTACTGACGATTTCTATGGAGCACTGGTGGTGGAAATAGTGATAAAATAGAGTGAGACACGAGACATTAGGTCGGTGTTCAAGGGTGCTCATTGTTTGAGTGATATTAGTATCACCTATGAGTTTTATCGCACGGTTTTGAGTCCTACCTAGCAGGTGCAGAGATGTTTTAGGCGCACCTGATCAGATATGATCAGATCAGATATATTTTGGGCGGATGAATGCCTTATATATTGCGGCCAGATCAGAGGGGGTAAAGTATTTCTTACATCGCTTGAGGAAACTTAGACATTTCGCAGCAGGCCACATCGAATATGTGGTCATTCTAACGTAAGTTTTCATTGACACACAAACCGAGAATGGAAAGTTTATCGGTTTCGACGATGCAAGTGCCATTCATGGATAATGGCTGGGTATTTAAATTTTGCTTTGACGACAGCAGACAGCATTAAATTCCACTCGCCTAATAGTTCCCCAATTAGTTATGCTGTTGATATCGGAATTGAATGAGCTTAACATACGCTGCCGTTCCCGTTCTGCAGCCGAAGAGCAGTGACGTGAGTCCGAGAACGAATATGAAAAGCAGAGAGTACTGTCGCCAGCAAAGGAATATATTGGATTAGAGGTAGCAAACAAGAGATCGTTGATGAAAATTAAAAAGAGTGTCGGAGACAGAACGGAGCCCTGCGGCACACCAGCATTTATTTTGTGAATATCAGACTTGAAACCGTCCAAGACAACTTGAAATGAACGTTCCCAAAGGTAATTTCTAATCCATTGAAGAACAGAGTCATCGATTCCAAAAGCACGCATTTTCGACAAAAGAGCCTGATGCCAAACTCTGTCGAATGCCTTCGAATTATCAAGTGCAACGATCTTGCTTTCGCCAGATTGATGCACGCTTTGGTTCCACTTTTCGGTAAGACATGCCATCAAATCACCAGTGGACCTGTTGCTACGGAAACCATATTGCCGGTCATTGAGAAGTTTTCGTGTTTCGAGATATTTCAGATATTTCATCAGCGTTTCCATGACTTTGGAGAAAAGGGACGTAAGTGCAATGGGTCTGTAAGAGGAGAGAGAGGAAGATTCGCCTTTTTAAGGGACAGGCTCAACAAATTCTGTTTTCCATCTGCTCGGAAAGAGTCCTAAAGAGTAGGATTGATGAAAAAGCTTACGCAGTGGTTTTGTCAGCGTAGAAAAAGGGGAGATATACCTTCTGGACCAGCGGATTTATGTATGTTGAGATCTTTAAGAACCCTTTCTGCTACACGAGTGCGAAAGTGGATTCGTCCCATTGAAGATTCGACGCACTCAAGTGTAGGCGGGGACAACGCACAATCTGGGAGTGTTGAGCTAGCCGCCAAGTATGCAGCAAGCAGGTTTGCCTTGTCCAAAGAGCTGACAGCTGAAATGTCATTGTAAATGAGCGTTGGGATGGAGGATGAGGCAGAATTCCTAATATTTTTGACGAACGACCAACAGTTTTTACTGCCTTTGGGACATTGCAGTATTTTTTGCCTCAGTTTTTGGTCGTATTGGAATTTCACATGCTTTAGAAGTTGCAGTCATTCCTTTCTCGTTTAAACTTTTTTCGATTTTCCTCAATTGGGCTGGTCTTGAAGAACCGAAAAAATACTTCTCTAACCCTGACAGCCTCTTTACAGCCCGAGTCGTACCATGCCTCTTCTTTTGGTCTGATACTCTTCATCCGATGAGGGATAAAGGCTCATTCCGAAGAGAATAGTGTCAGTGATAATATCAGCAGCGGCATCCACGTCGTTATCGAGGAAGCATACCGACCAGTCAAAATTCCTTAAGAAACTGTTAAGACCGCTCCAATTGGTTTTCTGGGGTTGCCGCACGGTTCTTTTAGGAATCTTTTCTCTAACTGTGTGGTGGGTGTACGAGAAATTAGCTGATATGACGCAATGGTCCGACGAGCCTAGAGGGGAGAGCATATCAACGGAGTACTTATCAGGGTGAGAAGTTAAAAACAAGTCCAGAGTGTTGGCGGTATGACTATCAACGTCTGGTATTCGCGTGTGCTTATTTTCAAGCTGCGGTAAGTTGTTTTCCGCAGCGAAGCTCTCAACACACCGTCCTTCGGGTGTTGTCTGTCCAGAAAGTCGAAGCCACCCAGAATTGTGTATATTGAAATCGCCCGTAATAACGATTTCAGTATGAGGATACTGGGATACAATTCTTTGAATAGAGTCAGACAGCGCATCAAACTCGTTATAAGTCGAGTTGCTGTCCAGTTTGGGGCTTCTGTAAATAAAGCAGTAGTGGATAATTTGCTTACGGAGATGGAATTTTAACCACATGAAATTGAATTCCGGATTGGAACAGGGACTACATTGTGGTGGAGTTTGGTAAGCTACATCACTACTCACATAAATGGAGAGAAGAATAATGACACTAGTTCGTAACCAGGTAGCTTCAGGTCAGTGTGATCTGAGAGGTAAGTGCCAAAACAGCTGGTCTATATTTACAGACGTGGACGTACGCAGAAAAGTGACTACTCTTTAGCCCGCGTATATTGGTAATATCCACTCTGAATTCCCGAGTCATTATAATGAAAGACAAACACAAAGAAACATAAACACCGACGTTGCTAAGCGCAGATGTGAAGTACAAATTCAGAGTTGGTTTACCGAATCGAATTGTTGTAGGTGTTATGCCCTTACAGCAATACGAAGCAGCACACCAACAAAATTCACACCCACAGCCCGCTATCCTTGGGTTGTTACATACACTCAGTCACTCTTTTTCAGATAATAATTATAAAGAAAATAATTCCGACTAGTGAAATAGTTGATCCAATTGTAGAAATTACATTTCAAGTTGTGTAAGCATCAGGATAATCAGAATATCGACGAGGTATTCCTGCTAATCCTAGAAAATGTTGTGGAAAAAATGTATGACAATGTAATACAGCAACGGCAGTGACCGAGTGCAAGCAACAGCATTTACGACCAGCGACAGGAAGGATGTGATGCCTGCACTGTGGATTTCGGTTTCACTGCGCTTTGTTGTTGTTGCTTTTTGCCCGCACAGCTGATACTGTTGAAGAAATTAGGCGTGATCAAGTCAACAGTTCGCTGGTTCAATCTACGCAAATGGGCAAAGCAATTCTACAGAGGTTTTGGATTAGATACCTTAGATGAGCAGGAAGTTGTTTTTTCTCCGCCTTTAGTTACCTCAGATCACGTCATCAGTCTAGGAATCAAGGGGTTTCCAGTAGGAGATGGTCTTTATTTTCAAAATATTCAACCCATCGCTGCTGAACCAACGAAATGGACAATTCTATGTATGCTAAGCTCTTCGACCCTTTAGAATGGATCTCACCCTGGGTCATGACTAAGTTTATGTTCTGGTACCAAGGAAGATTAAGAGCACCCAGGATATCGCGTGAAATGCTACGTCATTAATCAGTCGATCAAATGTGGAGTTCCTCTATAACCAAATGATTCGTGTCGAGACTGAACCTAAGGATCTGAAATTGCTATTTTATTGTACGAGTACAAGAAATTAGATTGCAATTTATCTGTTTTAAAAAAGGGCTCCAGTGGCTACCTAACTACCACAGCGGCAACTCGCCTCCATGGGTAAGGATATATGGTATGTGCATATCCCTGCATAGCTGTTCAGATCTTTCAGTCTTTTTAGCTTTCCTTCTTCTTCGCGCGTGATATTTGACTGCTGATTCAAGTTCGATATGCAGATTTCTTCTTTTTTTCTTTACTTTACTATTGTACTTATGTGTGTTACTACTCCTGACGTTCTCGTCCTTATTTCATTGCTTTTATGAATATTAACAAGTGCCGCATTGCCAAATGCACATTTCGTTGCTTTGGTTATGTTCATATCCTATATCCGTATCCGTGCCGTATGTGAGCGAAGGTATGTTCTAGAGACGTTTGAAAAGATTTACTGCATGCGAGGATGCAAAGTAAGCAACATACGGGTACGGATGCGAAGACTGTGATACTGGTTTGAGCGAGAAAGTGGAGACTCTGTTGAAGGGAAAATATAAGGAGAACAACATGAAGGCAAGAATGTTTTCCTTTTTAAATTGAAAAGGGATACAGGGAATTAGTTTCTTTTTATTCATACTTTGGTTGTGGAGGAAGAAAGCGATGACAAACAAAGCGGCAGCATCAAATTTCACTTCACTTTTTTTTTGTCTCTTCGTTTTTTTTTTTCCTTTTTTTCTGTTGATGATTGATTGTGTAAGGAAGGAATCCATTAGAGTGGAGGCACACTTTCTGGCTCATTGTCGTGAATGTACAATGAATATTTACATGTATTTTGCCAGAAGTCAAGTCAGAGTTAAAAGCCTGTTCTGTCTAATTGAAGGGAAATTTGAGGTATCCGTAAGAAATGTGGATGTAAACCGAGTATCGGTCGGATGTCGTCGTAAAGCAGGACAAATTGTGAGTGAATTGGCACATTTGGAAAGATTTGTTGCGAAAAACCAAATGGGATGGGTACACCGCCAGTTTCGAAATCAATGACAAATTGTAACAATGTTTGCATACTTGGCGACATGTGTGTCAGCTGTTGATGTAGTGAGGAATGTTTTGGTAGTTCTTGTCATTCGCCGCAGGATGAGAGTAACTCAGAAATACAATAGGAGTCATGTAACTTAGTAAAACTCGGGACTGTGAACATCTGGGTCTAGTAATGGAGTTCCATATTGGCGTCATTTATTGAGTCGGTTATTATGGATAGCTGGCTTAATGCAACACCACCAGAGCTTAAATACAGAACTCGTAGTTCTAAAACGATCGCATTGAGGCTTAACCTTGCTGCGGTCACAGACATATTCAGTGGTCATCTGTGGAGTGAGCTAATCCATCAGAAATGTAATAGAAAATTAGGATTCTGTCCACATGTTTCCCTAAGAGTCAGGCAACGGGAGGGCCTGACCCTCCCTATTCCTATTCACTACTTCACATGGTCATTGATTCCATAGACTGAGGATGCAGTACGTACTCGTACCAGACTTCTTTTGTGTAGACGTCCTTTCACTTCTAGTCGGAAAGAATTTTAATGAGCATTGAAAATATGATAGCACAAGCTACGTCGACATATCTAAACATGAAAGCTTAGTTCAGATCAACATAGATATCCTGAAAGTATTTTGCTGGGCAATTAGGCTGGTTAATTGTTCACGGAGTATAGAATGAGGACTCAGTCGCCACAAAGCATTAATCTAGGATATCGTAGGAGTTGAGATGAAGCAATCAGATAAACATTATTTCCGCCACAGCCGGTCCCAAGTACTGTTGAAATAGAGAGAATGAAATAGCGAATACAAAATCGCTACTGGAATTCCGTTTATTAAGTTTGGTTAGCAAAGGAATGTTAATATTTGCACCAGCACCGCAAGCATAGATGAGTGAACCTAAATGCGTTTACTAACCCTAAATGATGGACAATCTGGAAAGAAAGAAAATAAAGCAAGAGCCAGATCCTGAAGAAGCGGACAAGACCACATGCCTGAAATGTAGGCTTCAGTGCACCAGAAAAGGTCTTGTTAGTGATATTAAGGAGACTGATATCTCACCAAATCTTGGTAATGAGTCGGTAGACGTTCTCTGCTAGGTCATATATCGTTGCCTTAAATAGCTCAGTTCAACCTTAGTAGGGATATTATTTTCCCTAAAGCATTTTGGTACGGCGGACGGATATCCTGGCTTTCATCACCCAAGTTGAATGGTCTGCTCTGCTTACCACCGGAGTTTGAAATATCCCCGCTGTTTAACAGTTTGGCACCGGGTGTGATTCGAAAACTGAATTTCTTCGCTTATCTCTAGAAGCCTATCCCCGGGTCTTGTTCACATGTCATTTCTTTAATCATATTTCGAACGTTATTGCTGGAGGGACCTTTATGCATTCCTCTATCGCTCGTCTCTCATGATTTGTCCTTTCCTCTTTATCTTGTTCTTTGGTTCGTGGATCGCATGAGCCGTTCTTTTGGGCAGCACTGTTGTTTTGCTTTACGTGCCTGCCTCCACTCTTCATCAAATCAGGGGATTCGTGAACGTGGTTATGTGAAACGCAATAGCACAACAGCTTCTTGGCATCGATACTGCTGATCTTAAGCACTTAATGCTAGTTGAAAAGATATTGATGAGAGGTTGAGGTATACGCAATCGTCAAAGGTTTTCGACATTTGTAGCATTAGACATCCTCACAGTATTTCTCCATTGTGATGAACTAGGCTAAAGTCCGAGACTATATTGGCCGCTGGGATGTCCGGACATCTATAATACTAGAGGATTGGCCTGCATCAATCGCAAGTTGATCAATTTTATTAAATACTTTTTTTAATTAGGCGACCATCATGCTCCATTTTGAATATTTAGAGTAAGAGACGGTGTATTTGATATGCTGATTTTCCGATACGCAGCAAAGTTAATTAGCCTAAGTTCGTTTCCAGACGTGGTGTCGTGTCCATTTGTATTCCTCTAAAATTCATAGATTTTGTTGATTAGATCGTAAAACTCTTTCGTTATATTTCAGCGGTGTTATTGGTTGTTATCTTGCGAATGGATTATTATTAAACCTTGCTTGCCGAAAGCATAAAACAGGGCTCGCCGTTTGAAATCAGGAAATATCATAAACTCCTTTTTCTATGCTTAGAAGATGAACAACATAGAAGAAGGGATTAAACCTTCCCGTCTGTTGTATGAGAACTTAGAGCAAGCTGGAAACAGCTATAAGATCTATCAGTTACACAGTTCCTTTATATATTCTTGGTAGGCTATGCCGATGGCTTAGTTATCATCGTGAAAGACAAACACCCAATGGAAATTCGCAATAGGATGCAAAATATTCTAAAAGTTCCGTCTGACCGATGTGTTGTAGAAAACCTCTCAATTAACCCTGGAAAGGCTGTACTTGTCTCCATCAGTCTTAGACGAAAGGTCTCTTAAAAATACATTTCCACCACCAATGATCCATTGAAATCGCTATAGCATTCCTCCCATTCGAACTTTCAGCCGTAACACCCGTCTCGCTATGAATGCTCATCTAAAATATCGTGATTCGTTGCTAAGCCGTAAAACTCGCTTCTGGAATGCCCTGCCGATCTCTGTATTTCCTGGTCGTTATAGCTTACGAACATTTAAAAACAATGTACATGGGTACCTGTCTTTTCTTCCTCCCTAAATTTCCTTCGACCGCGCTGTGTACAAATATTTTAAGGGTACACAAATCCCTTAAGTACCCGCTCAGCTGCCATTGTACCTTTCCATGGCCTCACTCTACTTCACATAGGTAAATGTTAGAAAAGTGGCATTCCGTAGTACGGTCAGTTTATTACAAACAGGAGGGACAAAACTCGCAATGCAATCGAACTTATGTAACAATAATCTGCGCCGTAAATGACCGAAAACAGATGTTGCAAAACTAATGGGAAAAAGTCCGAGCACTTAGCTGCATGCCATCAAAAAGTGCGTAAAGTTCATTGTTTACCTTTTTCGTTTACTTTTGATAAAATTGCCATGTCTTGCGGAATCACTAACTGCCCAATCTTTGATGACAATGCTGACTTTTTTACTTATAAGGGCATCTGTGGAAAATCATTCCATGCAATTTGTGTCGGATTAAATAAAGGAATACGGTATTCATCAAAGAGTTCTCTGACAACCTCTTATTCTTTTGTGATGAGTGCATGATCATCTCGCTTTCGCACGTGTTGCTTGCTATAAAGTGCGTCAGTGACTCTAATGACTCATTCCAAAAAAGTCTCACAAAAATGATCACGACGAATCAGTCGAATTTAGAAAGTAGTGTCAGTTATGTTGGTGAATTAGGCAACTCGGTTCTGTCCTCAACCGAAATAATATATCAAGTTCCACGAGATTTTCAATGTGTCTCCCTAAAAAGTCTCAGACGACCTTGCTGCTTTTTTTTTTTTTTTTTAACTTTTAAATTCATTTTTATTGATTCTTTCATTATTACTTACATTCTAGACAAAAATGTTTAAATCTAATTTGACAACAACAGTTACTTATTCTAGCTTACTGGCTCTTACCGAGCGCTCTAAACTTTACAATCTTATTCATAGTTTACCTTTCGGCCTTAAAACTATTTTACAATTAATCTTATCTATCAGTATTACAATATATGAAATTTCTAAGAAAAGGTTTTCGAAAAACTTAGATACAGTATCTTTAAATTTTGTCCCTATTCTACTTAACCTACCTAAGCTACTTAACTTACCTTAACTATAATCGGGGTGGTGAGCACTCGTAGCCTCTCGCACCGAGTGGTCACCATACTAATTGCGATTTCGGGCGCCTGACAGTCGTCAACATCGTGCACAAGCATCCCCGAGATTCAACCAATGCCATAAAGCATCGGTTACTTCTCAGCGGCGCCGCCTTATGTTGACAAACGCGGTCTCTCCACGAAATCCCCCTAGCTATCCTTAATCTAACTTACAACTAAGAGGAGTGTGTTACCTTAGTAAGGTACCGACCTAGGAAAGCGATCCCACCCTTTCCCCTTCTAGAAGCCACCAGAATTCGGTGTACTGTTTCTCGGCATCGATCCGATCCCTGTCCGGATCGGGACTAAAACGGAGGAGCTCCTGAGCATTGTCGACATACCGCTTGTCCCTCGCACCGCGGTGGCGGTGGTATATTACCGGGATACCATCCCTGCTTTGCATTAACCCTTTAGCATCAATATGGAGAATGCCACTGGCGGGATAAAGCCCGATAGAAGCGTGCTCTCGTGGTACATTTCATTGGGGTAATAAGCCCCAAAGATCAGGCTATTATCATTGGTCATTGCTCTTGCAACGTGTCTTCGCATCACCTTAATCAGGAAATTGTCAATCCTATTCAGATTAGCCCCATCGTAAAGGACTTTGTTGGAATAATATTTTTGTACTCAGATTCTGGTGTTCTGTACAAGCCGAGACAGGTCCTAAGACACTGCCTTTCAAACACCCGAATCCTTTCCATCTGATACGGCGCTACATTGAACCACACAGGGCAACCATAGGCGATGAGTGGCCTGATTAGGGCCACATAGCATATGACCTTCACCCTGGAGACAAGTTGACTGCTGTGAAATAGCCTTCTTGTCAGGGCTAATGCCTTCTTGGCCCCAGCAAGACAAGCATCTATATGTTTGTCAAAATACAAATACTTATCGAGCCAGATACCAAGGTATCTCACTACGCTTCTCACCGCTAATGGCAGTCCGTGCTGTCCAATGATGGCCAAATTTCGCCAGTTATATCTGGAAGCCCATCTCAATGGAGTTCTAAACAAGATTATTTCCGACTTTTGAAAATGGATTTTCAACTTCCAATCGTCGCAATACGCCTTAATATGATCGAAGTCACGTTGCAAAAGGGTGTTTATGACTTCGATTTTTGGACCTGATCTGTATGCCACTAAATCGCTATGGAATGATTGAGGGAACCTACTAGATCACTTGTGTAAATGTTAAACAGTATCGGAGAAATCACAGCCCCCTGTTGTAAGCCGTTTTTAATGTCAAAGATCTTGCTCGAAATGACGTTGTTACATATAACAACGAACTTCTTTCTCATAAGCATGTCGTAAATCATTTATAGCAGGGGTTTCTGGATGCCAATCCTGGTCAATTAATAGAAAAGCCCCTCTAACCATACGGTGTCGAAGGCCTTCTTAAAGTCAACGAGGCAGGCACCCGTACACTGGTTCTTGCATTTATTCCATTGTCGGAGACCAGCTTTGACGCAGCATGAATAGTGTCATGCCTCGCCTTAAAACCAAACTGATTTTCCGGAATTATATTATTTTCTTCAACCCACCTTAACAGCGCTCTATTAACTACCTTCTCAAATACCTTGCTAATATTCGGAAGCAAACTAATTGACCGAAGATTAGCAGGGTTAGTTCTGACTTTGTCCCTTTTCGGGATTGGATGTACCACTGCTGTTTTCCAATGCGTCGGATAATATGCATTATTCAGCGCATTGTTGAATAGCGCAGTAAATATATCCACTGCTTCCAAGGGCAGGTGTCTCAATACGACGTTTGGAATACCGTCTACTCCCGACGACTTTTTGTTAAGAGAATCAAAAATGCACAAGAGTTCATGTTTTCGCACGAACAAATGCGAGGACGCTCGTTTATCGGCGATGATGAATACGGTGAAACCGTGATTCTCGGATCGCCAATTTTGAAGTTCGTTGCGCAGATAATAGTGATTTACGTAGGCCCTGTTGTCAATGTCGTGATTACAGTGAACCGGATTGTTCACCGTATACACGGCCTCGAAAAAACCTCCCAGCAAATCCACTTTCTCCTGTGGGTCTTCGACCACGAAAAGACCGTCGCCTGAGTCGACACTCTCTGGACGACCTTGCTGCTTTCGGTAACTATGTGCACTCAAAAAAGATCTCACATCTTCAACGGAGCAGAGCTGAGAGCGACAAATTTTTCGTCCCTAATGTGCTACCATTGCCAGTGATTCAATCATCGACTCCTACACTTTCTCAAAATAACATTCCTCTAGCCTTCTACTATCCAAACGTAAGAAGACTATGATCTAAGACCCGGACCGTCTTGCTTGAGAAGAAATTATTTAATCTAATTCCCGATATATAGAATCAGGAATTATTCCCGTCTAGTTCCAATGTTTTTCAAGACGACGATCTTACCCGTCCAAATGATGATTCTCCTTGTCGAGGTGTCCTATTGACCATCCACAATGACCTAAACTCTTCTCCTATCGCTGTTTCTACTTTTTTTAAGCTTGACTACGTTTCAATAAAGATAACACTCCCATGCAGGTCCCTGTACGATGTGTGTTTTCACATCCCACCAACACAACCTATCGAATGCTACCAACTCGCTATCGATGCAATTGATGATATAATTAACTCATCTGATCCTCTCGATGAAATCATCGTATTCGGCGATTTCAATCTACCTCAACTGCACTGGGCTCATGATGAATCTTTTTTTATCGCAAACCCTAACTCCAGTATGGAATGTCTCTTCTTGGATGAGCTCACAGACTCTAGCTTACGCCAAGTTATTGGGGTCTCCAACTATATGGGTAGGCAATTAGACCTCATTTTCACCACTGACCCCTTAAACTCCTCTGTCTCGCTCTGTCCCCTTTCACTATCGACCATTGATAACTTTCACCCACAACTTTTTCTTTCTCTTTTCCACCACGCTCCTATCCGCCCCACCCCATCTGCAGCTGCCTCTTCTTACGACTTTCATAAAGTGAACTTCCGCAAAATTAACGCTTATCTTAGTAAGTGTTCTTTTGATTTCGCCAATATGCCCCTTAAAAGTGCTCTCTCTATTTTCTATAAAGAATTATTCAAATCTATTTCTCTCTATGTTGCTTTTTCGCGCAATAAAACCCCTTCTACGAGTCCCCCGTGGTACAATCGTAACCTTCGCTCTTTACGTAACAAGAGAAACAAATTATGGGCAGTTTTCCTCAGATCCAACTCTTTTGCTGACTATTCAAATTATCTCGGGTCAAGCTATCGGATGACGGTTTTCCTCCATCCCTCTCATACGAAAACATATCATCAACCGATCGGCGTACTATAGCCAACTTTTTTTTAAGGAATCTTTTGCCGATAATTCCTTCGTACCGGATCCCTCTTATTTCAAATACCTACCTACATAATGATAAATATGGTACTTACCCGGCCCAAATGGTCTTCCATCCATATTTCTTTCCCGCCCCCTTGCCAATTTCATCCGATTATCGCTCTCTCAAGGTGAATTTCCTCAGATATGGAAGTCTTCTTTCATAATACCGATACACAAAAAGGGATTAAAGAGCGAAGTCACTAATTACCGCCCCATAGCTAAACTTTCACATACACCCAAACACTTTGAAATCATTTTGTATGAAGCCTTAAGCTTCCAGTGCAAATCTCTTAGTTCCCCTAATCAACACGGCTTTCTGAAAGGTAGATCAACTACCACTAACCTCGTCGAATTCGTGTCCTCTGTTCTCTCGGCCTTAGAAAGCGGTAAAGAAGTTAACGTTGTAACAACTGAGTAAGGCTTTTGATAAGATAACTCATAAACTAATCCTGTTCAAATTGCCCGTCTTGGGCTTTGAACCCATTTTGCTTAAATGGATATCTTCTTACTTGGATAATCGTTTTTATAGTGTTCGTTTCAGGTCTGTCCTATCGGCGCCTTTCTTGGCCACTTCAGGAGTTCCTCAAGGTAGTCACCTAGGTCCGCTTCTCTTCATTCTAACCATTAACGACCTTGAAAGGGTCATTCACCACTCAGCACTTTCTCTCTATGCTGACGATACCAAATTTTTTAAACCCATCTCCTCACAACACGGTTCCAGCCTCCTTCAAATAGATCTAAATAGTTTTTCCACCTGGTGCATCAAGAACTGCTTAGAACTCAATGCCACCAAATGTCAATCGATTACGTTTTCACGTAAGTGCAACAAATCTACTCCCCGAATTTATATTCTCCATGGTCAACCTATATCCCTTGTTCAGACTATCCACGACCTTGGCATATTATGCTAAAGCAAACTCATCACTTGGCTTCGTTAAAAGAGGGTCCAAAGAATTCTGCAACCCGTACGTGACCAGATCACTATACATCACTTACGTTCGCCTCCTTCTCGAGTACGCTAGCCAAGCGTGGTGTCCCTTTCAACGAGTTACTGTATCTCGAATTGAGGGGATCCAGCGTCGTTTTCTTCGATTTGCACCGACTCCTCTCAGGATCCGTCGATTGCATGTCTCTTTACAACTCAATTTTCCTTAACACTAACCCTCGAAATCTACGTTGTCCCCGTCTCTTTTATTTACCAACCCACCGCACCACATATGGCTCTAACGAACCAATATCCCGTATACTGCGTAAGGTAAACTCCAACCTTTCCGTTTGCGATTTTAATCGCAGCGCACTTTCCCTCAAATTCGATCTCCTTCACCATCCCTAGCTTTAAAACCCTAATTAAATATTTCGTATTTTTAGTTTCCAAGTCCTAGTTTTTAAGCTTGAATTAAGCCAAATAAATGGGGGCGTTAGCCCCACCAAAATCTAAATTCACAATTCAGTGTCACAGAAAAAAAAGTCGTCGAGGTAGCCTAGTTGTCATTGTTCATTATATATAGGGTGACCAGATAGCAATGATAGTTTTTCCAATTGTTATGTTTCAGCAGTTGTCAAAGTTACCAATGACATCCAGCTATCAAAATATCCAGTAAGGTTTGCCATTTCATCATGCACGATGCACGATGCATGATGAAGGGCTGAACAGAATTTGTATCTGTGTCTGTGTCTTGTAGCGCTGTCAAATCTCTGCCACGCGGCTTGCAGCTAAAGGAAACACAATGAAAGCGACTGTAAAATTTGCATCTTGTGTTTTTACTTTCCAATTTTATTAAGTAGTGGAAATTTTTTGAGTTTGCACAGCATAGTGCGGCAAAATAGTTCGTCCTCGTCGTCAACATCCGTAGTTGTGCGTGGCCTCTTTCTTAAAAATTCTTTAACACACTTCATGGTACCTGTCAAATCCGACTCCAAATCTATAGACCTCTTCTGCCCTGCTCGTTTTGACGAAGTTGAATTTTTTGACACTATCGGGGTCTCCACAGCGTTGTCAAAAAACGGCGAAGAAGTATTATTCAAATCTTCGGCAGGTGATAGAGGCTCTTGCGAAGGTGCATCAACTAAATTAACTATGTCTGGTGGAGCGTAGTTACTTACGGAACTGAAATGGTAAGAAAATTATAACGAAACGAAAATGGAAAGACTAATCCAAATTTGAATTACTTACGGTCTTGGTTTCAAATGTTCTTTTAAGAACTCCAAGCACCTTAGGTACTTCCACCCCGGTTCCATGTCATCTGCGCCCTAGCCAGAAACCTTCCGCTTTGACAACTCCCGGTTGTGGCTGTCTCGTAAACCCTCCCACTTTTTTTTGCACTCATCAACTGTAAGCAATGAAAACAAAACAAATGGAAATAAAATTTATAAATACTTTTTTTTTACTTACTTGTTATTCCAAATTCGTCTGATATCTCCTTCCATTTTAGCATTTTTTTTTTTTTTTAATTTTTATAACTTGGATTCGATAAATTCCAAAGAATTTCAGTTTTTCTTACCGCTTCAATGAATTTATCGACTTCCATTTTCAAAACAAAGAAGAGCTTTTGTGTAAAAATTCCTTCAATCTTGTAGCGTAGCTTGTATACATTTAATGGCTTGACAGCTTGCGATACAGATACAGACACAGCTACAGATACACATTCTGTTCAGCTCTTTACGCTTGACGAACGTGCGGAAATTATTAAAAAATATTTTCGAAATTTCGGCTCAGTTGTAAATACGCAACGTGAATCTCGTCGTGAGGTCGGTCATCATCATGGTTTCAGTGCGCAAGCAATTCGTAACACCGTAGAAAAGTTTGAGCGTAAGTATACTCTTTTGGATCTTAAGCCACCAACCAGACAGAGATTGGTGCGAAATGAAGAAAACATAGCTGCGTAGCGGCCAGTGTCGAAAAAGACCCAGAAATGTCGATACGGCGCCGATCATCTGAATTGGGCAGAGAGTCAACCTGGCTTATTTGTGGTTGGATTTGGACCTACATGCTGACGCAAGAATTGAAGTTGTACGACGATAGACAAAGCTATGAGCTCGCTAATTGGGCCGGAGATCCAGGCTTTGGCCAAAAAATCATCTTCTCGGACGAGGCCCATTTTTGGCTCAGCAGCTATGTTAAAGAGTAAAATTTTGCTCGTTGCAGCGAACACAATCCACAAGCGTTCAGCCAAGTATCAGTGTATCCATAAAGATAGACCGTTAGGTGCGATTTATAGCATGGCGGCATCTTCGGACCTTATTTCTTTCGAAATGAGAAAGAAGACACCGTTAACAACGATGGTCTCAGGTATAAAACGATGTAAACCGACTTTCTGTGGTCAAAGCTCGACAACATGGATATATCCGAACTGTGGTTCCAACAAGACAGCGCTACATGCCATCACGAAGCGACGCAACACTCGAAGTTGTGAAGGAGAAATTGACCGCCGCCATCATGAGATTTTACACCACTCAATTAATTTCCCTGGGGCTATGTCAAGTCGAGGTCAACATTTGACACGTTATTGCCGGAATAACCCTGCACATATTGGAGCGAGTTATCATAAATTTGACCGTTTGAAACACTGCCAACGAAGCCCAGGCTTCCGTTTGAAGAACGTGCTATTCCATACATAATGGCATGAATGTAGCTTCAAAATAAAGTTAGAATTAATTTTATATGTCACACCGTTGTTGTTTTATTTAAATTTGTTTTCCTATCGCTCTTATTTGGTCATATTTGCTTCTTGGGAGTATGTTGCTGATGACAGTAAAGGTTAGAAGCGGTCAAACTATCCAACCCTGCTGTGTTCCACTTTGAACTTGAAATTTGTCTGACAACTTACATTATGTAGGATATGATACTTAGCGATTTCGTTAGTAGCGTAAGCTCTTAGGTACTCGTATGTAGAAGTGGCTACTTGATATGTGCCAATTAAGCACAGTTTTACCACCTAAAGTTATTAAACCGACCCAATTGTCGAAGTGCGCTAGCAATTGCTGTACGAGTGCCATTCTAGTTTGTCAATGTTTAGATTGCCCATTATTGTCGCAATGGGTCCTTCCTTGTTTCCAGTATCATCGCTAAATGTTTGAATTTATCCGATAGGGATGTTCTCATGCGACATATACCATCTTGATCACAAAGTTCCCGGAGGACACCACCGTGTGGCGCTCCCGTTGTTCCTACGAGTATTTGAGTTCTGTTTTTTTTTGTTAAGTTGGTAAATCTATTGTTGACATTCCACGAGCACGAGCGGTTCAAAAATTTTCGTGAGTCAATCGAAGATGTTGAACGCAGTGGCAGACCATCGACAGATGAAGTAAAAGGAATGTTGGTCAATAACCGCAAATTAACCAGCAGAGCAATAGCGGAGGACTTGAACATTGCCTATGGATCCGTCCAAGACATTTTGGTTATCATTAACCTGGGTTTCCGTCGTCTACTAGCAAAGGTGGTGTCAAAAGACCTCAATTTCATGCAAAATAGATATGATTTGCGATGCTGAATCCGATCCCACATTCATCAAAAGGATCATTGCTGGAGACGAGACGTGGGTTTATGAGCACGACACACAATCCAGACATCAGGCAAGTGAATGGCATTCACCAAATGAGCGTTGACCAAAAACACCACGTCGTTTTCAGTCAAAAAAGAAGGCAATGCTCACGGTTTTCATGGATTACAAGGGTGTAGTGCATCATAAACTTTTGCCAGAAGGCCAGACAGTAAACAAAGAGGATTATTTGGGCGTTATGAGACGTTTGCGTGAAGCAGTTCTCCGAAAGAGACCAGAATTGTAGATTTTGCACCATGATAACGCACCGTCGAACAGTGCCATCATTATTCGTAATTTTTCAACAAAAAATGCAACAAATACCATCCAGCAGCCACCGAATTCACCTGATTTGGCTCCCTGTGACTTCTTTCTGTTCAATTGAGCTAAAAAACCACTACGGGGAACGCGTCCGAGAGGAAGTAATGGAAAAATCGTAGGAAGCACTGACGGAAATACCGAAAACCGTATATAAAAAATGTTTCGAGAATTGGATCAAGCGTTGGCATAAGTGTGTTGCAGTCGATGGGGATCACTCTGAAGGGGACAATATAGATTAAGATGAATAAACTTGTACTTCCAATTTTCTGAATATATTCCGGGAACTTTGGATCAAGGCAGTATGCATTTGGAATTTTGAAGAGCAGGTCGTACGCGTGATCTTGAATTACTTGATTCAAGTCCTTTTCTGACTCTGGAGTACGTCGAGTACCAAGGATTGATATGGATTGGATTGATTTATACTTATTGTTGTTTTTGATAGGAATTCTCGGAAGCGACAAATAGGTCCCAGTTTGTCGTCTTCTTCGACATCATCGATATTATCTTCTAAATCCTGGCGAATACCATAAGCCGAAGTTCATTTTACTGACACACAGTCATTAGTCGAAATGTTCTGCCAACAATTTACTGTTAATAGCGAACTGAATGTTAAGCTGTTCTTGTAAAGTTCTTATACCTTGATGTTCACGTAATCGCCCATAAGGATCGTACGGTTCTTGTATTTCAGACGTTGGGTTGGTTTTCCTCCGTATATCTTCAATTCCTTAAGATTTTCTCAGAAGGAATAACCTAGAATGCAGGATCCCCCAAGGCATTCACTTATTTTGGTGACACACAAAATAAGGAAATACATGTCCATTCCTAAACACCTGGTATCCCCGTACTAAAGTTCGCTCGTTTCTCAGAGCATAATCGGTCAACATATCCCATAGTTTTCTTTCCAGCTCTGTCCATCAGGTCGCCACAGACTCATCACTGGAGGATATTTTGTTCATTAATGCGTTCTGAAATATATCCTTCACTTAATTTGACAAGTACAGTGCTTTGTTGTATTTGAGTGATACAGCGATCGCTGAGGCGGTCGAGACTCGTCTCTCAACGCACAATCTTTCATCTGGTTTTTATGTCCTCAAGGTCCTTGACGTACTCATCTGCGATGGCTTGATGTTTTTCCTACTTTCCTTTCCACGATACAGACAGCTTCATTCAGATAGCTTTGCTGTACCTATCTTTCATAATGATGCCTGTGGATTTCAATTTCTTTGGCGATGTCTGGTCATTTTGGTTGCTGTTCTTTCCCGTTGATCGTTGATTTGGATGGCTAATCCTTGTATGCGGCAACCGACTGTTCTTTACCTGGAGGCTAGGCACTGGTCGTACCCAGCTCAGATCCAGTAGATCTGTCTTGCTTAGTGGAGTCGACATGCTGAGATAAAGCATTTATGGAACCGTCTTCGCCGGAATACATTTAGTTTTATTTCTTAAATATGTACGTCAAAAGGAGTACTAATGATTCAGTCTACTTAAAGGATTCTGCTTGCAAAATCAGACAGAGTATGGGCCATCCTAAATATCTGAAGAGATATCGCAGTTACTTAGGGTAAGCTTATGCTCAAGTTCCAGCCGTAGTATGCAGATGCGAGTTCTTAAAAGACAATTGGATCCCTCGAATATTAGAACGTAAGCGAACTCTAGATTTTAAGGTATCAAGATCCCCAGATTTAGCCAACCCCACCGGAAAAGTACGAGTATAGACCTCGTCGTTTGCTATTTTTTAAGTCGGATTATTGAGTTGGATTCTATTGACATATGTATCTAACGTAATTAGGACAAAATGTGAGGCATTGTCGAATAAGTTTCCAATCACATTAACTCGCACGAATTTGTCGATCCGATTTGGTGACATGGTTTCCAGATGTAAAGGCAACCTCTGATGTTTTTTGCGATGTGACAGAGTGTTTCGCCTTATATAGCCTCTGAGGAAAATACACAGCAGAGCGCTACATGAACGTATGCAATAAAGATGACAATTGGGCAAAAGTCCTAGTTATGTGATAATATATTCAGAGTTATATCAAAAATAGCACAAGAGGTTCTATAAAAGGAGTTGAACTAATCCAATATACCGACTTCATAACGTTACAGAAGAAGGAACCAAAGCTTTCTTAAATAAATCCATATTCCGTCAGTTGGATTTCAAAAAACAAAATGAAGGAAATTCATCCAGGAAGTGAAACCCATGATATGAACTCAAAATAAAGTCTCCTTTGCATCTGAAGCAAATGTGGCTTCCAAATGTTACACATCAGACAAATAAAATATTTTTCCAAGCATCCGTATACACAAGTACTTGTCCCGTACATAGTGCATACAAAGTTATTCCTTGTACTTTTGCATCCAATCAGGAAATTGATTTCGTTTCGTTTTTTTCTGATTGTACTTCCTCCTATTTTGTATAAATATGCAGTAGTCCTGTTCCCCCTCAACTACAGGAGTTACTAAGAAAAAGGAAAACACTTTTCCAACAAAACTTCCCAAAAATATGATTTACCAATATTCACAACAGTCAGAGCGAACGCTCAGATAGAAACAGCAACTGTAGCAGCAAAAAACACAAACTTACACTCCTTGTGACAACCGTAGTAGTCACATTAATAAATCCTGGAAAAAATATTTACGGGCCCAACTGTACCTGCATAAGTTGAAGTAAGAAACCTGCCCTATGTAGCAGTAAAAACAGCAGCGCCTGTATCAAAGGGAGTATTGAAAAGAGCATCAGTAGCATCAGAGCAGCAGTAGAAGCAACTATTCGGAATACCAGCAAAGTGGAAGTTAAAGAAAACTCCATTGAGATCCTGCTGAGTTCCTATTCTCGAAAACTTAATCTAGTACACAAACATCCACCCAAATAGACCAATATGTGCACACCCGAACAAACAGCATCAAACATTTTTGTACTCGTTCTTTCCTTATGCGACATCGACAGTTTTCATAAAGCTGACAGAGACTCCAGACTCCAGACTCCAGTCTCTAGACTCCAGACTCCAGACTCCCGGTTCCCAACTCCAGACTCCAGACTCCAGACTCCATACTCCCGACTTCACCTTCGACTCTGACTATTTTTTCGGTTCTTGTTTATTCTCAGAGGTATCATACAACTTTTACCTGAATATACCCATCCAAGTAGTACTCGTAGGCAACCACTCTGCTGTGTGCTCCTCTTCAAGGACCATAGCCGCTCACACACCACACGCACACACACATTCGGAGAACCTCAAAAAACGACTTTAGGGTACAATTAACTTAATTTGAGTGAAGCATGGTAAAGTTTCTTGGTCTTGCTCCTGGTCCTGCCCTTGATCCTACAGTTTCTTCCTCTATTCCTCCTTCAGTTGTTCTACTATGTAGGATATATCTATTGTAAATGATTTTACGGCTTAAAACTGACTTTTCGCCTTTTGTTCTGGAGTCCAGGGGTTTGCGTTTGCATTACGAGTACATCTTGCAACCCTGTGCTGTTGAGTGCCTTCATTCCCTCATTCTCTCATTCGTCTCCTGATGCATGTGGTTCATTGTGGAAGGAACGGATTTACTATAGCATCAGGTAAAAGATATGAAACCCTGGATTTGCTAATTTAATTATGCATTATGCAATGCGATGCGATGCGATGCGTATGTACATACAATTCGATTATAACACGAACAGGCAGGGAAGGGGTGGTTGAAGGAAGACTTACAGAAGTTCAAATTGTTTTGGGAGTAATGCAATACCACATGAGGTTTCCACAATCCTTCTGAGGGTATCTTGGATTTTAAAATAAATTCACGCCGAAATGAAATAATTTTGTCGGTTTCAGTTAGCAGAATTGTATGGGCCCTGCTGGTATAGAATAGAGTTGTGCTGTAATGGAAACTTCATTAACAGCCTTGAACTTCTTTGCTGGTGTGCTGGTTTAAGTAATTTCCTACAAAACCCGATAAGGATGCACCCTTAAGCGATTCGGGAAGTGGATCTATGTTGAAGACTTGCAAGTAGAGACGGAAGAGAATTTTTTCTACCTTTTTCTGATCCTTTTTTGTTGGCCATTTTCTTTTGCCTGAAATGTTGGGCAAAGTTTTTTTTTTATACCTAACCTATATCTCGAGCTCCTTGGGTTTTCATAATAACCCTAGACCTAATTTAAAGGAATCAAAATGGTAAATTCTTCTTACTTTGATCTAATGCGAAGAATTCGAAAGAGAAAAAGAAAAAGAAAGACAAGATTGAGAGTTATGTCCTTGCGAACAGAGTGAGGGATGGTAAGTGGAAGGAAGTAGTGGCCTTGTGGTAGGTAACTTAATTTCAAGCCGTACTCTGGCATTGCCATCGGCTTTTGGGATACAAAATTCGTGTCATTTGTGTTCCTTTAAGAAATAGTAATGTCCATGGGTCATTTCAGAATCCGTGTCGGGGGTCTCTTTATACCATTATGCCACTTTTCATTTTTGTTCATTGATTTTACATTTTTAACATAACTTTCGATCTTCTACTACTACATACGTAGCGACTCCTGAGTTTGCACATGAATTGGGAAAGGACATCGCATAATATTGGTTCGACTTGGCAACTGGTTGGGGTGCTCATTGACCTTTAAATCACTCCGAATCCTATGGGCTTGCCTCTATCTCTCAAAGTAATTCAAACACCTTCACTGCAGTGATGGTTATTACAATTATGAATACCGCGTGACCTTGAGGATGGATACATGGTTCAAAAACAAATTTTAGTCCCCCTTATGTGCTCCGCTAAGCGAGTAATACACAAAGCACACGTCCAATTTGACCATCTTCAATTACGAATGGAAGCTTATCCTGAACGAAAGGTAACACTAGGCCCGACTCGAGTGCTACTTGACTCGCCTTGAACCAAAGCAGAATGAACAATGTTCGGTGGTAGAAGATCTCCCGCTAAGCATTAATAATTGCTTGTAAGTGCCAAGTGAACCTCAGTGGTGACGAAAACGTTAGGTTAAATAGGGGTATGACGAATATGCCATCACACAGACATCAGTTGAATTTGTCTTCAAATGGCCAAGACCTAAACAATCCCCCTGGTGAAACACCCAATTTCCCTGCAAAAGCCAAGAAGGCCTATGAAGCTCGTGCCGTCGAAAAAGTATTTCCATAAAAATTCTGACTATGCGATATTGCCTCACATTTATACAGTATGCGTGCTATATCCTCAACAGCTTGCAGATAACCAAAGTGGCCAGAGTGCCTTGGATAACCTGCGTCCTTCAAAACTTAACCACCTTAGATTGGCTGTCTTTGTGATTTTTTCCTCGACAGTGCCCCTCACTATGTAAAGGAGTGGTTTGATGTTGGCAACCTCACTATTGCCGAGTAGCCTGACTTTTCTTGCAAGCTCATCCGCTTGTTCATTTCTTTTAATACCGCAGTGTCCTGTCACGCAGCACAGTCTTACCCGGTTCTGACTGCATAGTGCCTTGAGCAATATGTGCGACAGCCCTTGACTGTATCAGAGTTGTCGTTGGTTGATTTCATTGCCTTGAGTGCAGCCTGACTATCGATGTAGATAGCGATATCTCTTTCGGATATAGCACTGAGGAAGCTAGAACCTCTGATTGAAAGACAGAGGCTGCGTCCCGTAGTCGTATAGACACTCTTAGTTCTCTACCAGAAGCTGTTCCTTCTTCTAGTTTTGAGCCATCTGTGAAGATTGCAATTTCATTTGACCTAGTTATTGCATTACATGAAGGAATCTCATCCGTTAGAATTGGAATGTCTGGCAGCAACTCCGCTAGCTCCGGGTCATGTGCGAACCTACTGCTCTTGAAGTAATCCAGGCACTGTTGCCAGCAAGTTTCTTAATCTGCAAATCAAGCGGTGTTAGGTGCAAAAAGATTGGACACCTGCAGTAGGGGTGGTGCGGAACGCACATATAATGGCTATGGAAGACGTTCTTTTTCCGTTAATTTTCCGTAAGCCGTTTTCTTGTTTGTTGCTTTCGACCATACTAGTGTGCGGTATGTCCAAAAAGGACTTCCACTCCGTTGAGTTTTGGGAGTTTGAATTGTGATATCGTTACTATACGAGCACATACATTTGTCAGCTGATGGTTTGTGTAGGCTATTCCTACTGTGTAATAATCCTCGTTGGTAGCTTATCCTTAGTGAAGGCTCATGCTAAAAGCTTCTAATTGCCAGAAAATTCAAATCTATTCACAGCCTCCTTCAACCACAACTGATTCTTAAAGAGGGCCTATCCTCAGTCTGCTCCAAAGTTCGCTCATATTTAAATATGATGCTTAGTCCTAGCTGATATTCGGTGATAACTAACTCTCAAATAATGATGATTGCTGCATCAT
This sequence comes from Volucella zonaria, assembly GCA_963966105.1. Lineage (NCBI taxonomy): Eukaryota > Metazoa > Arthropoda > Insecta > Diptera > Syrphidae > Volucella > Volucella zonaria. The sequence goes on from OZ014531.1 coordinate 42,341,188, forward strand.
CGTCTTTCTGACACCAGTTGCAATCTCACAAGCTTTGCTTATTGTAAGCAGAAATTTAATTAAGTACGAGTATATTGCGGTGCTCTGCACTTTCAATTTCCCATACCAGTTCTCGTATACCATCAGCACATGATCTACGTTCTGTGGCTTTCCTTCACAATGCTGGCTATATGGGTCGTCTGCAAATTGTATTTTTAAAGGCTGTTCCGGAAACAGAAACTGCGTTAGGTAACAGTTTACATCTCCTTGTTTTCTGGTTGTCCATTCTTAGATGTGCTCTATTCTCCAAATAAGGGATTCTCAGAGCTTACGTGCACCATCTTCCATATCTGTGTTCCAAGTTATACAGCAGTTAATCAAGGAATACGCTTCAACAAAGTTTATGATTGCAATTTTCTAATCAAAATTCGTGGTGAGTTACGATTACATTACGCGAGTTAAGTCCAATTTTTGGCCGTTAAAATCGTCCCGGTTAGGGAACAAATTTGGAAGGACTCATTCGCTCGAATATGTTGCCAATCCAATGGGAAAGCCAAATGCGAAACCAATAGATTCCGTACCGTTCTCAAGAGCTGGGCATCTCTCGAATTTCCCTAGCGCGAATTTCGCTAAAAATCTTGGATATTCATCCATGTAATATCGTATTGGCCCAAGAGCCAAAGCCAAATGACCATCGTGCGCGTCGAACTACACGTATACAACTAACAGGTACGGATTTACAAACGCTAAACTGTCTGCGCACATTCGTGTATGACAGTGACTATTGCGGTTTTAGCACCGAAATTACAGTTCCCAACGAAATTGCGGAATTGGAGGAGTTTGTCCAAAGATATTCTTACAACTACAGTAAGACACGATGGACACGCTTCTCCGCAATCATGACAAGTGCGCTCTCCTCGAATACGCTCCACCCACCGTCCAATAGGAATTTGTCAAACGAGGATATCGACAAGTATCTAAAACAAATGGACGAGACAATTAAACAAACTATGGACGCTACAATACCGCGGTATCGACGTACGACTAACGAAGACCTGTTCCGCAATCCTACTATTGACGCACTGCACCGACAGAAAAGTAGACTTCTGTCAAGACTCAAAAACTTGTACAGACAGTTAACTGACAGACTGACTGACAGATCCGGAAATTAGGACACTGAAGTCGTCGATTAAAAATATTCAAACGTTAATAAAAGACAATTACAGAATTTCTGTAAGTTTGTATTGGAACAACAGAGTTTGGGCTGTAAACACAAGCAACCCGAACATGTTCCCGCAAATAAACAAACTATTTCGGGGAAAAAATCAAAACAACCTTCAGTGTCTTAAAATAGCCCGGACAACAGACAACGAACGGTTACTGACAATAGTAGGTATTGATCCAAGTGAAGCCGCTGATGATGACGACTTCTTTGGGATCGAGGATCCACAGGAGAAGGTTGAGGCCATAGGGGCGACTTTCCAGGAAATATACAAGGCCACTGATACCATTGGCCCTAATTATGACCTGGACAATCGCGTCTTGGTGCACGACCTCTACATTCGAAATGAAGTAGAAAACTGGCGATCCGAGGGCTCTGGTTTCACCCAGTTCAGCGACGAAAATGTGGCAAATAATGTCATTACCAGAGAGGATGACCTACCCCCATTCATTTCGAAGGAAGAGCTCCATGAGATCTTCGACACAATCAGGGCTAAGAAATCAGTGGGGACCGATGGTAATCCGAACATCGTGCTTCGACATCTTCCTCTAGAAGCGGTGGACATTTACACCACCCTGTTTAATAATACAATGAACAATGCACATTATCCGGCGCATTGGAAAACGGCGGTGGTTCAACCTATCCCCAAAAAGGGAAAGGATATAACCAATCCGGCGAATCTCCGGTCGATAAGTCTCCTTCCGAATATCAGTAAGGTGTTTGAAACAGTAATCAATAGAGCTCTGTCTAGGTGGGTTGAGGACAAACACATAGTTCCGGATAATCAATCCGGTTTTAAGGCGGGACATGATATCTCACATGCAGCGTCTAAACTGGTGTCCGATATTCAATGGAATAAAGGCAAAAACCAATGTACTGGTGCCTGCCTTGTTGACTTGGAGAAGGCTTTCGACACCGTATGGTTAGAGGGTCTTTTCTATAACCTGACTAGGCTGGGGATCAGTAAACCACTCTTGTACATTCTTCATAATATGCTAACCAACAGACAGTTCATCGTGAAAAATGGTGATGTGACTGCTGTTGGAATATTTCAAATTAAAAATGGTCTGCGGCGATCAATTCGCCGATCATATTCAACATTTATACAAGCGATAGGTTCACTTCCCCATACTATTGCGAACGCAGATGATTTGATAGCGTACAGAACAGGTCATTAATACTTTCTTGCAGCGTGACTTCGATAAGATAAGACGGAAACCATTCTCTTTAAGACGCCGTTGTCTGAAGCCTCTAGGGATACCAGGAAAAATTGGTATCCCTTGGTTCTCGATCATTGGACAACGCCGACAGCCTCTTGTCTGTCGAAATGTAGTCAGATACCTTGGGATCTGGCTAGATCGGTTTTTGTATTTTGATAAAAATGTAGATGCTGCTCTGGCCAGAGCCAAAGGTGCTTTTGCCCTTACAAAGAGACTGTTTTATAACAGCCAACTCGATGAGAGGGTAAAGGTAATCTGCTACATGGCCCTTATCAGGCCCATGCTGATATTCGGTGCCCCGTGTGGTTCAATGTACGAGCAAGCTTAATGGAAAAGATTCGGGTGTTTGAGAGGGCTTACCTTCGCTTGTACAGAACACCAGAGTCGGAGTACAAAAAATTTTATCATAATGGGGTCCTTTACAACAGAGCGAACCTAATACGAGTGGACAACTTAATAATTAAGCTGACTCGAAGGCACATTGCAAGAGCAATGATCTCGAAGAATAACCTGATATCTGGGGCTTACTACCCCAATTACCTTTACCACGAGAGTGTGCGCTCTGACGGCTTCGTTCCACCGGAAGCATTCCTCTACCTATATCATATGGGGTTGATCCAGGATAAATCAGCGGTCCCGTTAATCTTCCATGTCGTTTGGAAAGCTGGGGACAGGCGGCTCAACTACAACAGTGACGTCGCACACGGTAGTATGGATCGTCTCAGGTTCAGTAGGGCGGTGGGGAATCGCGATAAGAGGCAGCACCAGCAGTTCTGGTGGTTGAATGATGGAGAAGAGGCTTCGTCGCCGTTTCCGTCAATTACGGACCAGCCTCACTAATGAGGCCTCACTAATGAGGCAGAGCTGACCAATCTATTTGCTCTGTGAATAGCGATGGCCAGCTTGCATAGGTTTAGGCTAGCATTTAAGGAATATATATTTATATTAGTATATATAAAGTTATATACTAGTATATGTATGTCATTGTGTATAATGTCTATATGTGTGTATGTGTGTATCGTGTATGTAGGTTAGGTAGACCAAGGTTTATTTTAAGTTAGATATTAAGTTTTTATGGAAAAAATAAAAAATCAGGATCATATGCTAAGTTTTTTGTTAACAATTTCTTTTCTTAGCCTTAAGTACGTATAACAAATATATTTTTCAATAAAATGTAAATAAAGTCGAAAGACATAGATATAAGAATTTAGAGTAGCTTAGAGTGCCTGTGTGGGGCCAGTAAGTTAGTATAAGATTGTTAAGTAATTTTAAGCTAGCATTTAAGCATTTTTTGTTAGTATGTAAGAATTAAGGATTTAGAAAACAAAATGCATTTAAAACTGAAACTGAAAACTTACACTAATTGGGCTCTATCGACGGTCATCCTCAGTGACGAGGGCATCAATGGTGAAATGGATTTGGCCGGAAATATTCCAACAGCAGCTGTTATATAGGACAAAATTAACTGTGGGGTTTTATTGGACCGAAGATGGCGGTGATTCGGTTACAGGCAATAGAGGCCATTATTGTCCCATGTTAATAAATTTTTCTTGGGATAAATTGGAACTCGGGCAACAATCGACTATTTGAAGACTAAGTTCGGTGATCGTATTACCGTCAGATAGACTATTGGAGCTTCACTAAATTCCTGGTCTATGTCAATAAGCCCTAAAACTTTAGACGACTATGGGCTGAACTTCTGTCGTGAAATTACGGGGATATCAATTATGAGAAAAAGCCATGGAAAATTGTGTTCAGCGCATCCTCTCATGCAAGCGGTTCCGTGGAGGACATTTGGATGTTGTCATAATGATGTCAATTATATCTCAATCCAAAATAAAAGTTCCATTAATACCATAAATTTGTTTTATTTCAAAAATACACCCTGTATGTCCAAAGTCCTTTTTTCTGAGGTCCCCCATCATCTCATCGGACGCTATCTACGCAGTTTCTCTAACAGCCATTCTTTTCGAGTCTTCGTCGGAATTTCTGCATCTGCGGTGTCCGTTCGGTATCGAATTTTTCCAGCAGATTTCGTATAGGCTGCATGGTTGTTTGCAGTTAGGCTGGATACCGCGGTACCAACTCCATCAGCCCTTTCGTGGCTATGATACTTATGAGAATGGCCTCTGTTTTGTGGTATACCAGTTCCAGACATGACAAGCGAGGCCATATTTTTATATTCTTGACTGTGTTGATGCAATGTTGTTGTCACATCTTCTATGGTTCTAGCAACGACTACTACTGCGATGTTGTTCTCCTTATCTACACATTTGCAGTGCTTCATAGTACATCACATTTCACAAGACTGGCTGCTATTTTATATACTTTTGATCCTTTGCATCAAAGAAGAGGATAATATCTGTGTTTATATCTGTGGCTACACTTTCAAAATATCTCCTATAATTCACAATAGGTAGTATTTGCATTTTCGTAACAGCTTTATGGTGGTGTTCCAGCTGGCCTAGTTAGAGCAGTTATTGCTATTTGCGTGGAATATCGCATACCATTTCTATGACATGAGTTGGGCTTCATTTTTTCCTGAAGGCAACTATCCTGGTTGGGGAAACAGACCATTATCTCCTTCGATTAACTGACCCAGTCTTTTGCGGATGACTTTTTCATGTATTTTCTTATTAAAGATTGAGTGTCCATCTATGGACAAGCACTTGAATTGACCCTAATAAGTACATAGATTGCTAAGTTTTGCGCAGTCTGTGGTATGAAAATTAAAGCTACTGACGTGTTCATAGGAGAGACCTGTAAAACTAGGTAGCATCAAGATTGGGAAGGATGTGATCGCTCTCTGAAATAATGTAATGCGCCAGCTTCGATACAGAAGATGAGTCTATGAAGATTGTTGATGTTACCAATAAAATGAAATCTACTGGAATCCACAACCAGACAATCGATGAAGAGATCGCGATCAGCGCGAATGCATTGCAGCTTAAGTCAGTTATAACACTCAAAATAACAGCGATACCGCTGGAGACGCCGTGAATAAATAAGGATTAAACGCATTTACACTTGTCAATGTACTCATAGGTTGATTAAGAAATGCGAATTTAGAGGGTCATCCAACAAGAGGTGTCATTTTAAATCTCGGGCCATTGTCATTGCGATGACTTGGGATAAGCAAACATCAGGAGATTTTTAAAAAGCATTCGCACGATGTGTTGAAATAGTGAAGGTTCACTATAAAATGGTGAAAATACTGCGGAAACGTTTCTTAACTTCGAACTTCGAATTTAATCGATAAATTTAAAAGTATCGGGGAAGTTTGTGATGTGAAGATTCTAACTCGTTAACAGTTTCGCATGCTATGCTTTCCACTTGAATGCCCCACCTGAGTTGCTGCCGTTCTCTATTGGGCTATTCCTCGGGAGCGGATTCGAAGATTTTAGGAACCAGAGCATTGGTATCAATCCATCCTACATGACCCAGTCATCTCAGTCGTTGGACCTCCACTCTTCTGCACCTTCACGAACTACGTCATGAATTTTTATCTCAAAGCAGCTAAGCGCACCTTCATCCATTTTCTATAAAATCCGTGCCTCTGCGCCATAGAGCGAGCAGGACTGAGGCTGAGATATCTCAGCACTGGTGTCGCTCCCTGAATTAATAGCGGATCCTTGGTAGACAAAGTCTTTAACTTGTACTCAGTCTTGCCTTCATTGACCGTTAGACCCATCTTCCCCGTTTCCGTCCCAATACTGCCGAAAGCACCACTGCCATCACGCTGCTTTCTCCCACTTATGCCAATATAATAGGGGTACGCGAGTAATTTGACGGACTTTTGAAAGATTGTGCCTCTTGAGTTCATGCGTGTGTCTTGCACTATTCTTTCAAGAATGATTTTAAACAAATCGCATGACAGCACATCCCCCACCTAAATCCTTTTTTGACAATAAAGGCCTCGGTAAGTTCTTCACCGCCCTTATGGAACAGCGTGCATTCTCCATCGTCATCCTGCACAAACATACGAGTTTGACAGAAATTTCAAAGCTAGACATTGCTCCGTATAGCTCATCTCTATAGATGCTCTCATACGCGGCCTTAAAATCGACAGGTGGTGTATATCGGCTTGGAGCTCATGGGTGTTTTCCAAGATCTGGTGCTGCTATTTGGTCAATGATGGACCTTCCTGGCTTGAAGCCACACCGATATGTACCAATCTGGTTGTTGACGAACGGCTTCAAACGTTTACACAAGACGGCAGATAGGATCTTGTAAGCGGTGTTAAGAAGGCTGATGCCTCCGTAACTGGCGCATTTCAGAGGATCTCCTTTCTTGATGTTCAGACAAATAATCCCGAGGTTTCATTTACCGGGCATTCTATCGTCTGAGTATATTTTGCAAATATGTTGGTGTATGCTCCTTACCAAGTCATCGCCTGCCCATTTGAAGAGATCGCCAGTCAGGCCGCGACTGCTCCAGCAGCTTTGTTGGTCTTAGATATGGCTATCTTCACTTCATCGGGTGGAGGGAATTGTTGCTCTGTATCGCACAAGTTGAAAGGTTCATTCTGCCTGTCAGCGGTTGATGCTGTTTTGAAATCCGCAGCATCAACTGCTACTCTACTATCTATTACGTTCCCTTTTTCATCTCTATAGGCTTCGATTTAAGGCTTGTGTCCGTGGCATGTTTTTCTTTACTTTTTGGTAAAACTTTTGAATCTCATTCCTGGAGTAGTATCTCTCAATTTCCTCGACCGCGCGCTTCTCATGGTCCTTCATTTGCCTCCTAAGAAGCCGGTGTTCGCCTCTGTTCGTAGAGCTCGTGAGCAGCTCTAATCTTTCTATGCAGCGCCGCTTTGTATACATCTTGCTTAGCAGCCTGCACTTGCCGGCACTCGTCACCAAACCAGGGGTTTCGTTCTGGTGGCCAAGCGATCTCTAGTACATCAGAGCCGACATCTCTAACGGCCTTTTGACAATGTTGCCACTTCTCTTCGATACTTGATGCTGGCGACATAGAACCTCTTAAGGATTAAGGGAGACACGATCAGAAAATGATTTGGCGATCTCTTGCTATTGTATCCATTCGACGTCGAACTACCCCACAGTATTATCTTGCCTTGGCGATGTTCGGGATATTCGCAACCGTCACTCAGCTACAACAATATCGTCCGAGTCAATGTTGGCTCCTTGAGACGTTCGGTAACTCTGGAGGAGTACCTTGCGTCGATCGCAATGTAGTCAATCTAGTTGACGGTTGATTGATCAGGAGTTCCCTTGTGAATATCGAGATATGGGAACTCCGTACTAGCTTCGACCATGTTTCGCTCCATAGCAAGGTCGACTAGCTTGAATCCGTTATCGGAAGTGGTGTCGTGCAGGCTATTCTTTCCGATAGTACTACCAAAGATGCTTTCTCTTCCTAGCTTTTCATTAAAATTGCTGAGGACAATTTTAGTATCATAGCTAGCACACTGCTCATAGGTCTTGTCCAGGAGGTCATAGAAGTCATCTTTTTAGTCATCATCTTCGTCCTCTGTGGACGTTGTTGGCAAATTTAGCCGTAATACAGATTTTTACGGGGCGCTCATTAGCATACCGAAAACTCAAGACTTCTTGCCTATGTCTGCCTCTAACAACAAATCTGCATCCAATTTGCCGTCGATAATAATCGCCGTAGTAGATGTCGCCGCTTTTTGTCCTTTTTTTGTCCATCCTATCTTGGATGGCGATAGTATCTGCTTTGCAGCAGTCCTCCTCCGCTAGTTGTTAGGCTGGACGTAGCCTATTAAGGGACCTAGCGTTCCACGTGCAGATCCGAAAATTCGTAGTCACCGTTTCGTCAACAGAACGATGCCACATGTCACACAGCTGGTGAAACAATGTCTCTATTGCGTGACAAATTTCCTGGACGTGTTGTGGCAAATTTCCTGGACGTGTGATTTCTCGAAATGGAACTTCCATTAGACTTTTTGCTTTAGGGCTATGATAAAGTCTCCGGCAAAAGAAACCAATAGCGAAGAATGAGTACGGGGCCAGCGGAAAGTAAGAACAGAAGATGCCAAATCAGCATGCCAATTTAGAAAACTCAAAAACTCTCGGGACAAAAGCAACATCAGGGAATCGATGCACTTAGCCTCGTGACTGACATGAGTTAGAAGGAGTTTTATGGTAAGAAAATCAACAGAGTTGGTCAGCAATGAAGCAATACCTATTACTGACATAGAATTTAGTAAGCGAAAGAGCAAAAAGGCTGCTGGCTTGTTGGCCATCTGCAGAGTCATTCATTGTTTGGAGGGATATTTGACTGTAAACGAAATTCTCTACTTTCTATACTTCAATGGTATGTACATATGTGATCTTCATTCTTAACTGATAATAATAGCAAGCTGATCTTCAGTTGCTGATCCTCCTTGAATTTTAGTGCGGAATTATCTATGTCAGTACATTACCTCCAGTGGTAGCCGATGCCTAGCTCCCGCTGGTAGTTGACCTTCAAGCATAATTTTATTAAAACTTATCCTCACTGGTAACTGATCCTCAGTAGCTTAGCAATTCTTCTCAACAGTCTTCGTTTGCTATTGATCTCCAGAGGTAGATCGTTTCCAGATCATCACTGGTAACTGATCTTCAGTGATAATTGATCCTCGCTTGTTGCTGATCCTTTTTAGTTGCTGATCCTTAGTATCGCAACGGTTCCTCCTGATCTAAATGATTTTCGTTTCTAACTGATCTCCAGGGTTAGCTGATCCGAAAGCCCTAAGTGAGCCACGCTACTAGCTGACTTACTGAAGCTGATCTTCAGTACAATTACAATATTTCAATATTTGTTTATATCAGGTTCCTTCTCAGTAGAAGCTACAAGTAATACAGTTATTCAGTTCAAGCTAAGAACGACTCGGAAAACATTTTGTCTTCCCCTGTGAATTCTGAAAATCGAAGGAACTAATCCTTCAGACGGAGTAATCTTCAAGTTGTACCGGTCCTCATTAATAAACGTTTTTTGCTTATAGCTGATTTGCAGGTTGGTCCTCCCTGTTTGTTGGTTCTAGTAAGTAGCTGATCTCTTGTCATGTATCTCTAGCAGGGGAAGTTACTCGTAATATTGGGTAGCGGCTGACCTGATGTCAGTATTTGCTAACCTGATTGGTAAATGATTTTTAATTACCAAAGCATTTGTATAAAGGGTAATCCTTAAAGGGCACATATCATCTCTTATTGTTGATTATGTAAAGTATCTTATTTTCCTTTCCATTTATCCAGAAAAAACAGGTTCACAGGCTATCATATACTCATATGTAGTTACTTCCTTAGAACTCATAGTAAACCATAGTAAACCATTCGGACATTCTGAAGACCTCATAGTACTCTATTTTGAAACTTATCTCGAATTTCACCTCATTAGGATAAGACAGACTGAAAATATGCATTCATCAGTTGATAAATAAATATCCTGGGAATGTCCCACATTACCTTCTAGTCATCCAGGAACGACTCCCAATAGATTCTGGCAGCTGCCAGCTTAAGGAAAAATAAAAATTGTCCCTGCTTTCACTCTTTACGAGCGCCAACCTTTTCAATAACACATTACAAGCTCTTTGCCAAAACATAAATCCATACTCGAAAAGTCGAGCGAGTTCAAAAAGTCCTTAACCTCTATTTGCCTGTTTAAGTGATTGAAGTAGAATTCCACAGCGTTGCTCTGGAATCAATTTGTTTGTCTACAAGTAAAGCACTCACTAATTGTTTTGACGCGGTGTGGTTTTAAGCCATTTGTCCCGTGACTAGTTAACTTTGTTCCTAAGGCAGGACATAAATAAACCGCCCAACGTCCAGTGAGTCGCACACCCAACCAACCAAGTGAGTCGGAGCATTTTTCAAATCCTGCAATATGTCAGAAGTTTGCAAGCATTTTAAACAGTTCCTTTTTTCCTTATCCTCTTCCTGCTGTCCGTGTCGGGCGTTGTTTTTTTTTTTTGTTCTATATTTTGTGGCCCTGATTCAATGTTCTGACTTCGGGAGGTTCATGTTGAAAAGCGAGAGGACTTTGTAGCATCGCTGATGTCGCCACCGCTATTTCCATAGCTATCGCCATTGCCACCGACGATGAGGGTGACGACTGCGATGGCCAAAACTTGGCTACAGTGCGGTGCTACATTTTACCCCCCAGCTTAAAACACCCTTCAGTTTCCCATTCAAGAGGTATAATCAGCAACAACAAAATATACATACGAGTGTAAAAGGAAAAAAAATAAGAAAGCCGGGAAATTTCTTGCTTCCAGCCATGGTGTCTGCGTGCTCGGTACTTTAAAGCAATCAAATGAGGATAACTAGTGTCCTGGATGCTAGTGTTGCTATCTGTGTTGCAGCCTCAACCGCATACTGGAACTATCACCCCGCCAGTGCAGGACAGCAAGGAATTCTTTTCGTTAAGTGGGCGTATGTCCGGGCATTGTTGGCGGCATAATCTTTTGGCCTTATTCGAATCCTAACTGGGTTCTGGTGCTCCCGCTTCGCGTCGGCAATACCCCGGTTCGCTGTTGTTTGTTTAAGTTAAAACTTGTGTGGCAGTTTTCCCGGCTGCAAGGAATGAAAAAACTCAGAGTAATTGGACTGTGCTGGCAACCCCGAAAAGAGCAGCAAGTTTAGGAAGGGACGAAGTAAAACTCAACTCAACATAGTGGGCCAAGAGAAAAGTCAACTAAAAAACACCGCAATGAAATGTTCTTAAATGATTTGAAGGTTTCCAGGGAGGTTTGGCAGAATGGGGCTTAGTGAAGTGGAGTAAAGGTTGAGATAGGGATGCGACGAGGTAGTTAAAAGCGCGAAAACTGACGAAGGGGATACAAAAAAAAAATCATGCAAAGCAATTGAATGGAAATAGTTGCAAAGCGCTGTACTTAGGGAAAGATTGCTGTTTCTCATTTTGTATTTTTTATTTGAGATACATTTGCATAAAAGGGTTGAATGCTTTGCCCCTGTTTAATGGGAAGTGCTTGCTAATAGTTGTTGGAGAGTGCAGCGGGACTTTAAAATGCATACGTTTGCTAAGGAGTAAACTGTGAGCTGTTAGCACACATAGAGCTATCGAATTGAGTTCCATTTTTTTTAGTCATCTGACATTCTGAAGCCGGAGAGAATATTTCGCTCCAAAGGATCTTTTGTCTCAAAAAAGTCAGCTTTAACAAATCCGAAGAGCCCAGTCCACCGACTCTTCTATTTCCATCGATACCATTATGCCTTTGTACCCACAATAGTTGGCTCTTAGAGCTATTTCTTCCACTGCTCCCTATGAGCTTTTATTCTGCTGGGCTCATGTCTGATTCAGCTCTTTCTAAATCAGCTCAAGGCTACTTGATTCCTCCCCAACTTTCGACGCCAAATAGGTTGAGCGTCTTCAACGCGCTATATTTTAGACGTGACAGTTTGAGGCTAGCAGATCTACGACGACGGCACAGCTACAAATACGACAAAACGAATTAGAAATTTACTTATGCAAGACGATGCTTTATCCGAATTCAGGGTGTTCCGGATAATGTGCCGAACACTTTAAGGGGATATTCTTTGACACATTTTGCTAAAAACATCGTGTGAGTTGCAAATAACATCTTTCAAATTCAATTGGGACAGTGAAATACCAGGTATTCGTCAACGAGTACAATGACTAACGAGTACCTGAATAATAACCCAATGCAGGCAGCGAAACGCAAAGAGGCCGTCCAATGCCCAGCCCCGAAGAAAGCGAAGGCTACCATAGGTACGGCAAGAAAAAGCACAACAAAACCGTCCACGTAGTCGACTAGTACTGTGCAACAGTGACCATTCACGGAAGTGGTCGCAGATCGTTAATGCAAAAATAGTCATCTGTTTTCCATAAACTGGGATATCTGCTGTCCCAATTTTTGGAACCAGATCACTGTTTTTGCCGCATTGACTGCTGATTGAAGGATGAGAGATGCCGTCGAATTGATCAATGCGCCTTGTGAACTGTCGACGATTGAGATGCATGACGACAGGACCAAGTAAGTCATTCGACAAAATAATGCATCACAGACATCGCCATGACTGAAAACGGTAGAAAACTCAAAACGAAGACCGGAGCTAAGAAAAAATTGCGGAAGATTATAAAACCGACGGGACAAAGGCCGGCAAACCAGCCACAGGTGGCGACAAAAACACTCGAATAAAGGTCATCAAAAAAAAAAAAAAGCAAGCCAAGAAGTAAGAGCTCACCAATGAGAAAACTCGTCCCGACGCAATTGTCATGACAGTTCTGAATTCAGGCAGAATCTGAATTGAATGCCACATCCGGGAACGGAAATCCTTAACTATGCTACATATTTCAGATGTTTGGAATTCGGCCACACTGCACGCCAATGCAAAAACGAGATGGATCGCTCCAAGGAATGTAGAAAATGACCGCTCTAAGGAAGGAGGCCATATAAGTATATAAAGACTACAACAAAGACGATAGCAGCAAATGACCGGTCTTCTGAAAAGCCATTATTATCAAGCAACCATGAAGATAATACAGAAAAACGTTAACCATTGTAGGACAGCCCAGGGTATCCTGGCACGGAGCGAGCGGACATCACTTTGATCAGCGAGCAAATATGGATCTGCGATAAATCGAGGCATGCAGCAATTTGGACATATGGAGAACTTGCCTTTTAAGATACCAGAGATCAGGCGGATGGGGACTTTCGTGCAAAAATAAAAGGGATCAACTTCTACAGCTTCTACGCGCAGCCAAGTTGGACGATAAGTGAATTCCAGGCAATGCTATAAAGCGTAAGCTGTAATGTCTTTGGTTGGATGGATTCTCTTTGCTTTCAATGTCAAGGGATGATACCATGGAGCTTCATCTCTGTGGCTTTATTGCCGTTTATGAAACTGACAATCTCTGGAATACATTCCTAAGTTGATTGCAACTACTTTTCCAAGAAATTTCAACCAAAGCCCTACGTCTTGTAGGTAGCGGGCCAATGGTAAGTGTGCTTTCGGACAAAAATTAAATTTCTGAGACGCTCTCAAGAGACAGATTCCTTTCCAGAATAATTCGCCATAATATTTATGGTTTTAGAATCACCTACGACTCTAAGAATACACTGTACGGGTATTTCTTAACAAACGGCTGATCTTGAAATTAACGGCACCATCTTTAGAATGCATCTTCGGCGCTTGCTGTTCCGCATAGGTTTAGGGATTTGTGTTAGTGCTTGCACTTCTCGGCACTCAGTTTATTCGGAAGCTATGTCTATTGCTCTGAAGTTTTATTGATTCAGATTAGCTTTGCTAGTGTACACAACACTAATGAAATAAGCCCAAAATTAAAACCCAACTTTCGCTTAGCACCATGAAGGCAGTGATCTACTTGTGAGAATTACATCTTTAGAGCATTTTGTAACTTGGCATACTTAAATTTATTTAACCTTGGATGGCAAGCTCGAAGACCGGTGTGATGCTGCGTCTCAATCGGCTCGATTTCACGTTGCCCAGATTTACGCGTACCAAATTAGTTGAAGTCCCCTTCCAACTGCGTACGGCTCCTTAGGAAAAGTCTTTTTTTTTTACTCTGCATTGTCCTACTGAAGTGGAATCCACGATCCTTCTGACTGAAATACTGATGTCTATGTACTCTACGCAGATATCTCATTTGCTATAGACAAAACCTTCGATGTCGCAGTATAGTCGGTATATTTCTTCGTCGTAAGGTCTGGACTGAAGATCTTATGAAAAATCCTTCGCACACAATGTCTATGTGCCATATTCTTCGTTTCTCGAGAAAGGACTTTACTGCTCAGTTGCCTTCTTAGCGCATCGGCACAGCGTTTGGCTAGACTTATTCTTCGCTTGATCGCCGCGCTAATGTCATTAACCTTCATCTCATCCTTGTGTAGAAAACTACACAAAAAAATTTTGTTTTCTTAATTTCTCAAAAACCACTAATTGCAAACTTCCGAAATTTTCAGACTTTGTTTATGTCCTTGATTACCGAAAATAAAACGTACCTACCCATAATAAAAATGTTTATTATGTTATTATTATATAAATCATGTGTAGATTTCTACACATATGGACAGTAAGCTCATGTCATATAAAAAGTCATTTGCGTTAAGTGTTTTAGCAAGTGAATATCGTTGTTATATTTAGTGAAATTTATAAAAATAATAAAAGAGAACAATGTCAAAAGCAAGATATCTGACAGAGGAAGAAACGGAAGCATTTCTAAATGAAGGCGATGGCGATATCAGTGATGTTTCTGGAGACAGTGATGACGAATTTGTGCCAGAAGAGAATATTGATGATGACGATAACTTATATTCAGACGATAGCGACTCTGACGAAGAGCAAGCGAGTGGCTTAAATGAAACCAACGAATCAATTGTTGAAGTTGAAAATGTGGAACCACTGCTTGTTTTGAAAGATGGTATTGTTTGGCAACTACAGCCATTTCAGCATCAAAGTGGTAGATTGCGGAATGAAAATATAATTTCTCTTCATCCAGGAACAACAAGATATGCCAAAGCTCGTATTGATGGCATCAAGGATGGTTTTTTGCTTTTCTTCCCACCACAAATTGAAAATACCATTTTGAAGCATTCAAATGCGTATGCACAAGCAAGGTAAGGATTTCAAACAAATCGATTCGAATACTCGTACTTATGTTGCAAGCATACATATATTGGTGTTTTGATTTTAGCTGGTGTTTATAGGTAAGTCGTAGTTGCTTTCTTTCTTATTTCAACTGATTCTTGACTTTTTTACTTTTAGATGGAAAAACAAAACTACAATTGAATTGTTTGATGATATTAACCGTCGTCCGGTGTTTAGGGCAATTATGTCGAAGAAAACATTTGAGTATTTGAATCGTTTGATGAGGTCAATAGCAGAAGACAGCAACGATCTACAGATAAATTTGCACCGATTCGGGATATATTTGATAAATGGTCCAATTTATTGAGTGACTACTACAATCCACATGAATGTGTGACAGTTGACGAGCAATTACTTGGTTTTCGTGGAAGATGTAAATTTCGTCAATATACGCCATCAAAACCAGTAAAATACGGACTAAAATTCTGGTTGGTGGTTTGTTCTTATACCTGCTATGTTTGGAAAACCCAGCCATATTTGGGAAAGGCGATTGGAGCCAGTTCGAGTGAAAAAAGACAAGGCGAACGAGTAGTTTTGGATTTCGTTGATGGCTTGAAAGGTCACAAAATAACAATAGATAACTTCTTCTCCTCATATGAGCCTGGGCAAAAATTGTTGTCAAAGGGCATTACAATGGTTGGCACGATAAGAAAAAATAAAAGAAGTATCCCACCAAAGCTGCTTGAGTGCAAAAATAGACCATTGTACAATACCGAAAACACAGCACTTGTTTCGTACATTGGACGGAAAAATAAGTGTACCGTGTTTGCAAAGTACTTTGCATAGCTCAATTGAAATCGAATCGACTGAAAAAAAGTTACCAGCGATCATAGCCTATTACAATAAAACAAAAGGTTTGTTCATATACTACTTTTTGAAATTTTTTTTCATTCAATATAGGCGGTGTGGATACGGTTGACAAAATGCTCACTTGTTACAGCTGTAAAAGAAAATCTAACAGATGGCCAATGGCTGTATTTGCAAACATGATTGACATTTCTGCTTTGAATGCATTAATTATTTTCAAAGAAGTGAATCCGAACTGGCAAGCAACACAAAAAACAACAGTAAGAAGGAATTTTCTACGTGAACTTGGAATATCCCTTGCAAAACTACTTATGAAAGCTAGAAGTGCGAAGCCAAGATCAGCATCGTCTGCTTTATTGCTTGCAACTGTTTTGGAAGAAAGTTCACCATCGTCACCTTTAGAGGATGTTTCTGCATCAACTTCAACAAATCCACCAAAACGGTCAAGAAGCGTTCCACCACAAATTAAAGGCAGAGCAAGATGTCACGTTTGCTATGAAGAAAAATCCGCCAAAAAAAAATAATGTCTATGAGACGATTTGTTGTTCTTGCACAAAAGCTGCATGTACAAATCAAAATAATCGAAATGTATGTGTAAAATGCATTCAAGAAAAATTAATTTGAACCTACCTACCTTCTCTTGTTATTTTAGAAATAAATTATAAAATTTAAAATTTAAAAAAGAGTTTAGAAACTACAATAAAATCCCATATGTGTAGAAATCTACACACGAGGGTAGAGAACATAATTTTTTTTGAGGATGAGATGAAGGTTAAAGGACTTCACTAGAGATCAGAGGTAGGTAAATTCTTTTGTCGCTCCAATCTTATATTGTTGTCCTTTGTTATATTCTGGCTAAGGCGTCTGTATTGGTTAGTATTTTTTTTTTTTATAAGAGCGTGCTTTCATTGACCGTCAAACAAATTTCTATTGCTTCTGCCTAAATACCCAATGGTGCATCCAGACAGTCTGCTGATTTATCCCATTTACTTCAATATCTTCCACATACAAATGTGAGCAATTGTATAGAGTTATTGTGCGCACAATTCTTACTTTTACATTTCAATTCATTTTTATCACTTCTATCCATATAAACTTGCATATGTAGGCTTATTAAATTTTATCGTACAGTAATTATTGTACTCCACTGTACATACATGTCAGTTTCATAGACTTTTGTGTATGTGTAGTGGATGACACTGTTAGTACGTCCCGCCACATGATGGGTTGATTGTACTGAAATCTCTCCAATAGCTTTTTAATATTTTGTTCAGGCCAGATGCCAGACTATATAAACTTGTTGTTATGTCAAAATAAAGAGTCAGTTACTTAACCTTGGAGGAGTGATTTAGTCTTTCACTTTAAAAACTGGCCACAGTTTTTTCAGAAGTGGGATAGAGTGCATATGACTTTACCAAAGTATTTTCGATTAAGTGAAAACCGAGTTTCGTTCGAATTGATCAAGTGTATCGGGTGTTACTCGTAGGAATAAAATCAAAATTATGTCCGAAGAGTGGGCAGACTTCGTAGAATCGGCAACGGTGATGAAGTTGAAAGAGGTTCTGCGGATGTTGAGTTTGCAGACTACAGGTGCCAAGCGGAGCTAAAAGGTCGAGTGCACGAAGCAGTATCGGAATTTCTGGAAGAAGACATTCGGAAGTTGATACACAGAGTAAATTCGACGGCTGATGATTCGATTGGACCTAACCACGACGTGTCAGATGAGGATAGCTTCTCTGGAGACCATGAGGAAGAACGTCTGGACGAAGAGCTGGCGAAACTTAAGCGGATCACAGAGAAAAAGCAAGAAATAGCTAAGTTAAGACAACAGCTACGTGAACTGCAAATGGAGGATAACACCACTTCCAATGCGGGGTCAGCCACTACTTGCAATTTTAAAGATGTGGAGGACTCTATCAACCCATTCAGCGGGGACGACAATTATCCTATAAGGAATGCGCGGAAATTGTTAATCTAGATGATAGAGCTAAATTCATATATTGCAAGAGGCTTTTTACCGGTACGGCAAAACTATATATCAGAACAATCAGTCCAAAGAGTTGGTTTGAACTTAAAAGTGCGTTAAAAAATGAGTTTCGCAAAATTGTTACAAAATCTGATGTGTATAGTGAGCTGCGTGATTGAAAAAAACGAAAAGATGAAACCATGCAAGAATACGTCTTGCATATGCAAGAAATTGCCTCACACATCGAAGTCGACGAAGGGGATTTGATCCAATTTATCATCAGAGGAATACCAGACTCGGAATTAAATAAGACCATTTTATACAGCGCGGTTTGCGAAAATACCAAAAGCAAAAACAAAATTCTTACTATGGAAGTGCGGTTAAAACTGTGAAAACAACAAGTGCTTCGTCCAGTTACCAAACGCGATCCCCGGCTACGCATATCGCCGAAGCGGCAAAAGCATCTTCCAAAAACCAGCGGAGTATACCACGTGGGAGTTATGCCAAGAAGGATGTTATTCGCTATAAATGTGGCAAAGTAGGACATATTTTGACGGCGTGCATAAGCCAAGATCCAGTTATGGTAGTGGAGAACCAACCCGAGAAGCCAACGTGTTCAAATGTAATAGGAAAGGTCAACGACTTTGAGAAGTTCATCGAGTTTCGGTTGGAAAAGGAGTTCATAAGAAGTTCAACATCTCTTCTGACTCTTCTCGATTCAGGAAGCCCAATAAGCTTCATCTAAGAGAGGTTTCTTCCTCCAGTCTTCCTGTCAGCATTGGGTAAATCAACAAGATCATACTGTGGAGTCAACGGAAGTAGTCTTGAAACATTGGGGACTATAGATACTTTTATCACATTTAAAAATAAATTTATAAATTTTAATTTGTTAGTTGTGAAAAACTATTCAATGAACTATCCCGTAATTTTAGGACGAGATTTTTTCGGAAAATCAGGTTTGGCACTTCTTCATCAAGAGCAAACTCGTCAAGATTTTCGGAATATTCAAAATGTTGAGGACAATAACTTCCTTCACCAAATAATGAGTATTGATGTCGACACAATTAAGGGTGAGTTTCAAATCAATATTAATACAGCATTAAGCGACGTAGTAAGCAAAAGGGTTAAAGAGATAGTTAGGCCGGCTTATTTCGCAAATAAAAGCTTATTCAAGCCCAAAACCGACTTCGAAATGAAAATTATTTTGTCGAAAGACAACTCCTTTTATTGTTCACCGCGAAGGCTTCCTTATGCTCATAAGATAGAGCTTCAAAAAATTCTTAAAAATCTTATTGAGGATGGAATTATTAGAGAATCCAATTCTTCATATGTGTCAACGATTGTACTTGTTCAGAAGAAGAACAAGGAGTTAAGACTTTGTGTCGATTTTTGCGAACTCAATAAAGTCATTGTACGCGATAATTATCCGTTACCGCTGATAGAAGACCATCTTGATCGTCTTAAGGATAAAAAATATTTTACATCCTTCGATCTGAAAAATGGTTTTTATCACGTTCAACTGTCTGATGACTCCACTAAGTACACATCGTTTATTACTCCATTCGGTCAGTATGAGTTTACAAGGATGCCGTTTGGTCTCAAAAATGCTCCTTCCGTCTTTGAACGGTATATGAAGCATATTTTCAAAAGTTTAATTTCTGATGGTAAAATTACAACATACCTTGACGATGTCCTTATCACAACCGAAGAATGTTGATGAACATTTAGCCACCTTATCAAGTGCCATAGACTTGGTTGTTGAGAATGGTCTAAGTATTCGGTTCGATCGATAAGTGTAAGTTTTTACAGGAGGAAATAACTTATTTGGGTTATAAAATAAATCAAAGTGCCGTAAGGCCCAATGATAACAGATTGAGTGCAATTAAGAGTTTTCCTAGTTTCTTAGGACTCTGTTCCTACTTTCGCAAATTTATTAAAAATTTTGCCAATATCGCAAAACCCTTATAAGATTTGCTAAGGAAAAATAATCCTTTTGTGTTTGGACTGAAAGAGACAAATAATTTTGAACTTCTAAAGAATAAGCTTGTGGCAACACCACTTTTAGCTATTTACAGTTCGCACTGCCTCACTGAGCTCCATTGCGATGCAAGTAGCATTGGCTTTGGGGCAGTGCTAGTGCAAAAGCAAGCAGACGGGAGGTTTCACCCTGTTTTTTACTTTTCAAAGAGAGCAACGGAAGCCGAAGGGAAATACCACAGCTATGAGCTGGAAACACTTTCAATTATATACGCGCTTAGAAGGTTTAAAGTTTATTTAATCGGGATAACTTTTAAAATTGTCACTGATTGTCAAGCTTTGACTTTACATTAAAAAAGAAATCGCTAAATGCACGTATATCGCGGTGGGCGTTAGAGCTGCAAAGCTTTGATTTCGTAGTGGAACATAGAAAAGCAGAGCGTATGACACACGTCGATGCTTTAGGCCGATCATTTAACATTTTACATATTGACGATGAAACTTTTGAATTTGTGTTGGCAGCAGCGCAACGACAAGACCCCAAAATTATGTCGATCTCTTCGAAGTTAGAAGAGGCTGTAAAGTTCACAGTTTGAGATGATCGACGGCTTAATCTATCGAAAGTGGAAAGATAAAGTCCGTTTTTACGTTCCACAAGGCATGGAAGAACAAGTCATACGAACACACCATGAAGCGTTTGTGCCACTTGGGTGTTGACAAGTGCTACGAACATCTGTCTGGAATCTATTGGTTTCCAAATATGAAAAATAAAATTAAAAACATGTATTGACAAGTGCTTGAAATGCATTTACTTTTTACCCCCATCTGGAAAGGTTGAGGGGTCACTGCATTCCATTCCCAAAGGGAACACACCTTTCGACTCCTTGCACATCGACCATCTTGGTCCATTGCCTAATACCCAAACTAAGAAAAAGTACATATTTTTGATTGTAGACAGCTTCGCAAAGTTCACAAAACTATATCCTGTAAGAACAACTTCAAGCAGAGAAGCTATAGCATGTTTGAAATCGTATTTTGAAAACTATTCAAGGCCGAATCATATTATATCTGACCGTGGAACATGCTTTACCTCAAATGAATTTGCAGATTTCTTGGGAGAATATGGTGTAAAACATGTGAAGATTGCTACACATTCACTACAATCAAACGGGCAAGTAGAACGTGTGAATCGTGTGCTCATACCTATGCTCGCAAAAGAATGTGAGGCAACCACAAACGGCCGTTGGGATAGGAATTTGGTAAAGGTTGAATTTGCTATTAACAACACTGTTAATAGAAGCACAGGATTCACTCCAAGCGTTTTCTTGTTCGGCCAAAGTCAGAAAGGTGAATTATCTGATCGTGTAAGAGAATTTTTGGTTTCTGCTCTGGGTAATAAGCAGGTTAACTTTTCAGCGACTAGAAATCAGGCAAATAGTAACACTAACAAGGCCCAGGAACAGAACAAAATTTACTTCGATAGTCGCCACAAAAAACCCAGACAGTACCAGCAGGGCGAATACGTGGTGATTAAAAATGTCAATACAACACCAGGGGTAAACAAAAAACTACTCTCTAAATTTAGAGGGCCGTATGAGATCAAGAAGATTCTACCCAACGACAGGTATTTGATCACTGATGTTGAAGGCCTGCAGTTAACCCGACTTCCGTACAAGGGTATATCGTCACCAAGCAATATGAAGCCCTATAATGTCGACCAACAACATGAACTGGAGAACGCTGATGAAGCCGCAGAATGTCCAGAGGTATTTGATACGTAAGAAATCACAAATTTGATTTGTTTTTTGATATGCCATTTATAGTCAAACCTTATTTTCCAAATGAGTTTTGTTCTAACTTTCTAAAATTAAAAATAATATTGTGTACCATATTTGAATTTGTATTATATTTTTGAGTTCTTTTATACTTTTGATTTTCTTACTATAAATATCCCAAGAATTAATTTGCTTAAACTGAATGTAACTTATATTATTATGGAGAATGTTGTAATTGGGTCGATTAACCTGTCAGGATGGCCGAGCTGTAGGCTTATTAAAATTTATCGTACAGAACGTACCTGGATTTTTAACGTAAACCTCCTGCCGTAAGACTTAATGTTTACGAGATGCCCATACAACCATAGGGAGCAAGGATACGCCTTGCCATCGCTAAATACTCGCTTTATACTTATTAATACTTTGCTTGGTATGAGTCGAGGCCGACCTAAAACCTCTTGCTGCTCTTAGGGTCGCAGCACCCAGTACTTTATTTGCTACTCTACAATGGGCAAAACCAAGGAATACCCATATCCGCGATTTGGGTTTAAACCACAGCCACCATGACGCTCCCACAAGGGGGCCTACCTCCAAAAAGTCAGGCCCGGACCGAAATCCGGGGGGCTCCTGACTCCCATGGTACCGTGATTTAAGTCCTGGTATGGACTACCGGTGGTCAAGCCGCCAACAAGACCTATGACCGGCAACTTGTAACTGGTCAAATCGTAGCATCCACTCATGCAAAAAATCTGAATGTTTTCGATAAGACCAGTTATAGAATAATCTACCCCCGCTTTTTATTAGACAACGTCATTGATGGGCGAAGCCTTGATAATTGGGCGGGTGCCCAATTTATCGTACAGTAATTATTGTACTCCACTGTACATACATGTCAGTTTCATAGACTTTTGTGTATGTGTAGTGGATGACACTATTAGTACGTCCCGCCACATTATGGGTTGATTGTACTGAAATCTCTCCAATCGCGTTTTAATATTTTGTTTAGGCCAGATGACAGACTATATAAACATGTTGTTATGTTAAAATAAAGGGTTAGTTACTTAACCTTGGAGGAGTGCTTTAGTCTTTCACTTTAAAAACTGCCAACACATACTAGACAAAAATGTTTAAAACTAATTTAAAAGTATCATTTGTCTAAATTTAGCTTACTGGCTCTTACCGAGCACTCTAAGCTTAACAATAAATCTAAATGTATTGCTCCTCGACCTAAGATTTATTCCACGATAATACTTATACGAGTATATTATAAATATAAATTTCCAAGAAAAGTTTGAAAAAAAAAACGTGTATTCGTTATCATGATTTCTACGTATTATTAAAAACTTAACACCACCTATGCTACTTAGCCTACCTAAATTACTTCGCCTTACTTAATTATAATCAGTGTGGCGCGCTGCCTACTGCCTCGAGTGGTCATCATTCCAATTGCGAATTCGGCCGCCTGGCATTCGTCAACATTGTGCATTAGGATGTCCCTTATATGGTCGATTTGTTTTTCCTTTTAAATTTTGTAACGCATACCCCCTAATTCTTTTAATAATACTAAACGCTAACCACGTGCAAAATTTCATGGTTATATAACAACGATAGCCTGTGCCAACAAAGGCTCAATATATTCCTATATAAACGGTTCTAAGACATCTAGTGGCATATAAGCTATATGAAAACAAAATTCCTATTTTAAAATAAAAACACAGTGGAAGATTAATTTGGGTATGCGTTTATTTATAAAAATTAAATTACTGTATAATTATACACAGGATACTTTCTTTTCAAAGTTTCCTTTTTACAATCTGGATACAACTTTCAATGTTCTTGAAGCGTAACAAGAACTGCTTATGGTTTTCGTCAGCAGTAATTAAACCGTGAAAATCTTCCATGAGTTTCACACCTCTCTATGCTTCTCATTGACTGCCTTCAAGTGCATAACTTTTTGTTTAGCTTCCTGAAAGGAATGAATTTGTTCCCAGGAAGAGACGTCTTCTTGGAGAAAAGCGTTATCAATTTTTAACCGCGAAAACAAATATGTGCTCTTTATGGTAACGAAATCACTCAAAAATTTTTTTGCAACAATAAGAAAAATTATTTATTAACAAAATGAACAGTTTTTCTAGGGATAGAATGAATGATTCGTATTGACGAATTTGAAAGGTCCATTCATACTCTTCAAACGCAGGAAGACAAGATGAAAACGCGGTTAGCTGAATCGCAGACCCTTGAAGAGGAAGTGACTGATCTCCAAGAAAGATGTGAAGCTTTCGAACGACGGGAAATTGCAGCCGATGCCATTATTTTTGGTGTCCCACAGCTACCAAATGAAAACTTGAAGACAATTTTCCATCTCATATGTCACAACATTGAGTGTATGCCTCCACCTTTGAAAGGCATTTTTCGCTCTCAGCAAAAGCGACGAACGTTGTAGTCAAATTCAGCTCTCCAGCCGAAAGAAACACCGTCCTGCATGCAGTTGCTCTTTACTGCAGAAATCATAGGCGGTTATGTCTCCAAGATGTGGATATCAAAACAGAAAACAACAGCAACATCTACACGTACGGTAGACTAACTAGGAAGAACCTCTACCTTTATCAACAAGCTGTGCGTCTCAAGCGCAGTAAACAGCTGTTTTCTGTTTACACACATTTTGGTTCCGTATATGTGAAAGAGAATGCAGAAGCTGAAGCTATACTGGTAGAGCATGAGAGAATAATGGATGCTATTGCCACGAGATGTCAAACGAGGAAGACTTAAGAAGAAGACGCAAAGAACAACAGCTGATCGAAATCGTCATCTATCAACAAGTATCAGTAGATTTTTTATTTTTGTTTTGCTAGTTTTCTTTTTTTTTTAATTTTTATTTTTGCTACTTTTTGTCACTTTTTTTTCCACTTTTTCCTTTTTTTTTTCTTTTTATTTATTTATTTTTTCTCTTGAAATCTACCTGATATTATTTCATAAGGACTGAAACGAATAAAATTTGGAAACTTCAAAGTAAAAAAAAAAATATTTTCATAATTAATGTAAATTTTTTTTATTTGCTTTAAAACTCTGTTTTTATTAAATTCATTTACAATTACAAAAAATAAAAAAAAATTATTTGGGTTCCCATTCTTTCGTCAACTTCTTTCGAATGTCCTTCATAAAGTTGGTGACAGTTACATCCGTGATCTTTTTGGACACTCTTTTCCATTTAGCACTAAAATCTCACTTTTCCTTAATTTAGCTTTCACTAAAGCCCAATACCTTTTAATGGGACGGCACTGTGGAACATTGGGTGGATTCATGTCTTTTGGGACAAAGTCGACATTTGTAGCACCAGAAGGCTCAACGTCGCATGAGTATAGTGAGCTGAAGCTAAATCTGGCCAAAATAATGTTGAACCCTCGTGTTTGTTTAAGAGAGGAATCAACCATTTTTTTAGGCACTCGTTAATGTACACTTGGCAAATGGCCTGCCAAACGAGATATTTTGACGCGAATTTTTCCATCCCAATCGATGTTGTTGATTGCGGAAGAATCTCAGCTTCAAACGAGTTGTAAAAACGCGCACCTGGAAGAGTAGTAAAGTCGGATTTGACATAAGTTTCGTCATCCAAAACCAAGCACGCTTTCTTGTTGCCGATCAATTCGTATAGCTTTCAGGCTCCTGTTTTTAAGACTTTTTTTTGCTTTTCAGTAACTTTTGGTATTTTTTGTTTTTCTCGTGTTTTTAGACAGCTACGTTTTTTAAATCTTTGTATCATTGTTTGGTTGGTATTACATTTCCGAGCAACATCTCTTGATGACATAGTCCGGTTTTTACGATGGTACCCACTATTTTTCTGTCCAAATTTGTATCATGTGCTCCACTTTTAGCTCCACTTTTCTGTTTTCGCTTAACTGTCAACGTCTCCAAATATCGTTTAATGACAGAATCCCCTGTGCTGCGTGCTATGTTTAAATTTTTTGCGATCAAATGGTTCGGACTCGAAGTATATTCGAGCCATTTGTCGATGATCTTTTTACGGCGTTCCTCTTGACTCATATTTTATAAATATTTTAAACCGCACCGAACTAAAATCAGTAACAAACTGAAACTAGAGAATATAGAGGCTAATTTGGGTACAAAATGGGATTGCAATTTTTACGCATTGGAAGTATAGCCCGTATTAAAATTTACAGATTTTATTCGTTTCAGTCCTTATACCGCTTTTAATGAAATGTTGTTGCTCTAGGGAAGAGGTTTCTTGTTTTCAGAATGTGTCGTTAGGTTCTCATACTATTTCACTACTTAAAAATGGATTTGAATGAGAGTGGAGTGGGTTCCATTGATGGTGGTAGTGATGGAGTATTGCGAGTATTTTGTAATCATAGAGAAGGTTTTAAGGTTTGTCATTTAAATGCACAGAGCTTAAATCCTAAATTAGACGAGTTTAGAGATATTTTTGTAGAGTCAAACGTTGATGCCGTCTTAGTTTGTTGAGGGTGTAAAAGATGATGTGTATGCTTTGAGCGGATACAAACTTTTTCGAGCTGATAAATCTGATCGTATTGGTGGCTGAGTGGCGATTTATGTTAAAAATGGTGTGTTTTGTAAACAGAAATGTCGCTCGCCAAATGGGTCACTTGTTCAGTATTTTTTTGCACAAATTATACGCGGCGAATGGTGTTGTGTATAGGCCAAATCGAAATATTGACTTGACACCCATTTATGGAGTAGTTGAAGAGGTATCAACCAATATAATTATTTGCGGTGATTTTAATAGTAACTTGTTGTGTGAAAGTCTCTTAATCGAAAACATGCATTCATTTGATCTACAACCGGTAAATAATGATGTTCCTACTCATTTCACTAGCTTTTCCAGCACCCTATTAGATGTGCTTTTTGTAAATAATACCGACAAGGTATTACTTTACGATCAAGTTGCTGCACCGGACTTTTCTAAGCACGACTTATTGTTTCTTACATACGATTTTGATATTGGTGATTGCGTAGACACATCAAATTATATGTATAGGGATTTTAAAAATTTTGATAGGCCTTCTCTTGACCTGCATGTTAATTCTATTCCATGGAACCTCATTTATTGTATGCCCTCACCAGATGAACAAATCGATTTCATCAATAAAAACATCAACCTTCTATTTGATACATATTGGGTCTATAACTTGCGGTTTGATAAGAGATGGCGTAACTTGTATTATTCCATTGGAACATGCGTTGGAAAGCTACTGTCATTGTACGTCATTTCAGTATATGTCATTCATTTGAAGCGTAAACAACAATAATTTTTTTTCACTCAAATATGTCGAACTTTGTGCCTGTGCGGGGAGTTCTTCTTCATTACTTTAATATGAAGAAAACTACTGCCGAAAGTCATATTTTGGTGGAAGTTTATGGTGAACATGCGCTAGCTGAGCGAACGTGCCAATAGTGGTTTGCACGATTTAAAAGTGGTGATTTTGGCTTGGAAGACGATGAACGTCCTGGGCAGCCAAAAAAGTTTGAAGATGAAGAACTGGGTGTCACTCAAGCAGCCATTTCAAAACGTTTAAAAGCAGCTGGATATATTCAAAAGCAAGAAAATTGGGTTCCACATGAACTCAAGCCGAGAGACGTCGAAAGGCGGTTTTGCATGTCCGAAATGCTGCTGGAACGCCACAAAAGGAAGTCATTTTTGCATCGGATTGTTACTGGTGATGAAAAATGGATCCATTACGACAGCCCCAAGCGCAAAAATCATATGTGAAACTCAGTCAACCAGCCAAATCAACGGCAAAGCCGAATATCCATGACGCGAAGGTAATGCCCTGTACTTGGTGGGATCAGATGGGTGTGCTGTATTATGAGCTGCTAAAACCGGGTGAAACCACCAATGGATAACGCTACCGAACCGAACCCGCCTTATAGCCCAGACCTTGCCCCTTCTGACTACCATTTGTTCCGGTCGATGCAGAACGCCCTCACTGAAATACGGTTCACAATTGGCTTGATTCATTCTTGGCTGCCAAGCCGGCGCAGTTCTTTTGGGATGGGATCAAAAAATTGCCAGAAAGATGGGAAAAAGTCATAGCTTCAGATGGGCAATACTTTGAATAATACTATTGTACATGTTGTTCTTAAATAAACGTTCAAATTTTGAAAAAAAAACTCACGAATTAAGTCATATACCCAAAAGTTGGAAATGCCACTGACTTGACATAGGTTGGAGTCTGTTAACCGGTCTAAGAAGAGGCATTCCTTAGTGCAAATGGGTTTAGAAGCGATAAAAAGAGATAGGTCTTCAGATGGAGTCCATTTCAGCTGAAGCAGATCAAAATCGCCGAAGATAATGATATCATCAAGCGAGTATGATAAGTCGATCAAATTGTCAACTGCTGTAACAGCAAGTTGGTAGGATTCGATAGGTTCGGCCAGAAGAATGTAACAACACATAATATATCACCTTGATCAAAAATTCCCGGAATTTATTCAGAAAATTTAAAATACAAGTTTATTCACCTAAATCTATACTGTGCCCTTCAAAGTGATCCCCATCGATTGCAACACTCTTATGCCAGCGCTTGATTAAATCCTCGAAACATTTTTTATATTCGGTTTCCGGTATGTCCATCAGTGCTTCCTACGATTTTTCCATTACTTCCTCTCGGCTGCTGGGCTGCTGAAACGCGTTCCTCGTAGTGGTTTTTTTAACTCGATTGAACAGAAAGAAGTCACAGACAGCCAAATCAGGTGAATTCGGTGGCTGTTGGATGGTATTTGTTGCATTTTTCGTTAAAAAATTACGAATAATGATGGCAAAATCCACGAGTTTTCTGCCCACAATTCTGGTCTCTTTCGGCGAATTATTTTACGCAAACGTCTCATAACGCCCACGTAATACTCTTTGTTTACTGTCTGGCCTTCTGGTAAAAATTCATGATGCACTACACCGTTGTAATCCATGAAAACCGTGAGCATTGCCTTCTTTTTTGACTTAAAACGCTGGGTTTTTGGTTTTTTTGGTCTCGGCTCATTTGGTGAACGCCATTCACTTGCCTGATGTCTGGATTGCATGTCGTACTCATAAACCCATGTCTCGTCTCCAGTAATAATCGTTTTGATGAACGTGGGATCGGATTCAGCCTCGCAAATCATCTCTTTGCTACGTCAACACGGTCTCTTTTTTGCATGAAATTGAGGTCTTTTGGCACCAACTTTGCTGCTATACGACGGAAACCAAAATCATTAACCAAAGTGTCTTGGACGGATCCATAAGCAATGTTCAAGTCCTCCGCTATCTCTCTGATGGTTAATTTGCGGTTATTGACCAACATTTCTTTTACGAGTACTTCATCAATGTTTTCGTCGGTTTTCGATGTCGATGGTCTGCCACTGCGTTCATCATTTTCGATTGACTCATGACCACTTTTAAACCGCTCGTGCCATTGATATATGACCGTTTTCTTTAGAGAATCGTCGTCGAAACACTTACTTTTCCAACATTTCCAACGTTCGTGCACCACTAAATCCGTTTTTTTCGCAAAATTTAATACTCGTACAAGTTCGTTGTTGCAAATTTAAATCCATTTCTAAAATTGTAAAAAATCGCCAACACACACAGATATAGATGTACTCTTGGCTACATAACTTTTGCAAATGTCAAGCTATGACGCTAAGATTTAGAGAAAATATCAAAAACAGATTTACCAACTTAAAAAAAAAACAGAACTCAAATCGGAATTATGGGAGCGCCACACGGTGGTTATTCCGGGAACTTTTTGGTGGTACAAGCGTCTACGAGTAAGTGTTATTTTAACTGACACAAAGTTGAGCATAGAAGAAGACGAAGTTGTAACGAGAGAAGAGTCAAAACTGTTACGAATGGCCAGTAGGACACTTCGACAAGGAGTGTCAGTCAAGGGGGGTGTGCGATCATCATCCCGAAAAACATTAAAAGAAAGAGGTAATAACCGCTGCTTTTTTATGTTGGGGATAAGATTAGTTTTAGTCAGAGCATATATATCAAATGGAAGTAAAATGCTTTATTGGGATAATATTTTATGAACACACCATCTACTGTTCTGTAGAATCTAAGATAGGTCCTGTGGAATTGCGGACGCCCGAATTGTTTCCGTATAATACGGCGCTACATTGAACCACACGATACAACCATAAACAATGATTGACCTGATTAGGGCCACTTAGTCCAATTAAATCTTGTTTCTTGTTAGGGCTAAGGTCTTCTTGGCTCCAGCTAAGTAACCACTGATATCTTATACTGATCGAGCCAGACACTAAGGTATCTAATTACGGCCAATGACAGTCCATGCTGTCCAATGACGGCCTAATTTCGCTAGCGATTTGGTATCTTAATGGAGTTCTAAATAATATTGTTTCCGATTTTGGCAAATTGATTTTCAATTTGCAATCATCGCAATACGCCTTAATATGATCGAAGTCATGTTGCAGAAGAGTATTGATAACCTGGACTTTTCTGTACCACTAAATCGTCTGCGTATGCTATAGTGATTGAGGGAACCCACCAGATTTTATTGAAATTACGTTGCCACATGTTGTAAATCACATATAGCAGGAGTTTCGGCATGCCCATTTTTCTGGTCAGCATATAGAAAACCCTTCTAACCATTTGGTATCGAACGCCTTCTCGAAGTCAACCAGGCAGGTAGTTGCATTTGTTCCATTGTCTGTCGGAGATTATTTTCGACACGGCATGAATAGCGTTATGCCCCGCCCTAAAACCAAATTGATTGCCCGGGATTACATTGTTATCCTCCACCCAATTCAACAGAGCCCTGTTGACTATTTTCTCAAATACCTTACTAATGTCCGAAAGTGATCTAATTAACCGAAGATTTTGCAGGGTTAGTCCTAACTTTAAACCTTTTCGGGATAGGGTGTTCAACTGATATTTTCCAATGCGCTGGATAGTACTCACTGGATAGTACGCCTTATTCAGCATAGTGTTAAATAGCGTAGTAAAAATGTTCACTGCTTGCATGTCTCAATACGACATTTGATGTCTATTCCAGACGGCTGTTTATTTTTCGGTGAGTCCAAGATGCACAGGCGTTTATCTTTCCTCACCAACAAATGAGCAGTAGCTCGTCCATCGGCGACAGTAGTAAGGTATGGCGCAATTTCTTCATTGAATACGGTAAAACCTTTATTCTCAAATCGCCAATTTAGAAGTTCATTGTACAGATAGATGTGGTTCATATAGACTCTATTCTCAATGTTGTGGTTAGGGTGAGCTGGATCGTTCACCGTATACACGGTGGATCTTGGACCACAAAAAGGCTCATCCCTATCGTTGGCACTTTCTGGACTTATACCAATTGTCCGTAATGTCTGTCTGTCTTCTGTCATTTGTGGAATTCGGATACACTGCATGTTATTGTAGTCTTTCCCCCTGAACAATTTATTTATCTACAGGAACAAATTCGGACTACTGGATTTTATGGCCCTAATCTTGTTGCAATTTTCTTTTATTAAGTGTTTGAGGTTCTTGATCAGTGACTTCAGTGTCCTAAATTCCAAGTTGTTCCTATTAGTAAACTGTCTGTACAGCTGTTTAAGCCTTGAGAGCAGTCTACGTTTGTGTGTGTATAGTGCGTCAATTGGTGGGGTCTGATCGTTTTACCCGAGGAATAGTTCGCTCCATTGTTTGTTTGATAACGTTGTCCATTTCTAATAAATGTCAGTCAATCTCGTCGCTTGTCAGGTTTCTATTTGTCGGAGATCAATCCCATTCAAACGTAAATTACTCTTTAGAACCCTAGAAAAGCGCGACCGCCGTGTTCAACGATAATCATATGAGAAGTCAAGATCTAAAATGGAACCGGCTGATGGGAAGGACGCGATATCAGTGGTGTACAACTCAAGTTTGTACTCAATTATATTTTAACGCCACCAGTTGTGCAACAGGTTGCACCTAGTATTCGGCACATTATTCCCCCATGCCGCATGTCAAGCGTTAAGATCGTCGATCGAGTAATAAAGTGGGTAGGATGAAGTGCTTCAGGTGCGTAAAGTGATACCATATACACTCTTGTCTCACTGCGAAGAGGAATGCATGTAGTGCAAGCTTCTAACACCTGGAACCCACGCCTGCGCAACCTATATAAGATTCTATAGATATGCCTTCACGTATTAAGACACCAACCCCACCCCTCGACTTTAATCCGGCCGGTCTCTTCTATATACTCAGACATGGTAGTCACTGTACCCAATTTTGTGATTCTGGTTAAGCTTAGTTTCGCTTACCAAAAGCACAACCGGGCTTTCGCTTAACAATAAGTTACAAAGGTTGGTTTTTCATTGTTCCTGATTAGTGAGTTAAAGTTCAACGCAAGGATCTTAAGATTTACCTCATTCAACGTACCAGACATTATATCGGCGAGCCAGACTTCTCAAACAGTGTCGAATAGATGAAGTCAATTCCAGCTTCTTTTTTATTTAACTGTTTCTGAAAATGATAGACTTTTCCATGCAGGGACAGAAAAATCGCTTTCCAGTCCGGCACCGCACAATTCTATTAAGCAAGATTTGTAGGAAGTCACAAGATATCGCGCTGTCTTATCTGTGGCTTCTTCAACTTAAAAAAAAAACGAGGATATTTCTTCCGACTTTACCATAGTCAGAAGTTGTCTTCAATGTGATGCCCAAGCGAACAAGTTTAGCAGGAATGGTTTAGTAGTTAGTAGTCATTTGTGGTCAATTATTTACCAAAATCAACTTTAAAGGATGCTTCTCTTCTACTAATTCCCCCACACTCATTCTCGGTCAATCTTCTATTAGTTTTTAAACTCAGACTTCCATCGCATCGTTTGCCTTTGGTCTTCCACAAAACCAAAAACCAACAAGTACTTGCATTTCAACTTCCAAATGCCAATTGGAGCCACAAGAATTGACGAAAATCTGCTCTCTTCCACCATAGACAATAGAATCTATCTATCTATACACGAATCTATCCTTTTCGTCTCCCTCTTTTCACTCACCAGATACAGTAGACGTCTTCGGAAAACCAATTCACAGTCTTGTATTACCATGTAGACACAGGATTCAACTTCTGGGATTATGACTGTTCTCGTGGTACGTCGAGAGCGAACGAACAAACAAAGACGAAAGTTTGGATGCAGTCGGCTCTGGTGGCAAAACGAGGTCATCAGACTGAACAGCCACATAAACGTATTCACATACTATACGTACCAACTCATATGTCGGGATACCTATAGGTAAATATGTACCTACACCACCTTCCAAAACCACAAAGCGTATTACAAACCTCTCGAAATCGCATGACTTGGGGGTACATTTGGTTGGTAAATTTGGAAGAGTACATTCTCGTGAGTTGGCTTTTTCAGGGTTGTGCCCGTATGTCCTCGTGCTCGTATCTGCGACTGTCTGCTCTTTGTTTTTGTCAGAGTAGAAGCCAAGGGCCCATGGCTGATTATTGCTGGCTGCTAGATTCGGAAGCAGAAATCGTAATATTACTGAAATAATTGAACATGCAGAATGGAACTACATAGAAATCTGGACTGGTGCTCAACTGATGCTGAACTGATGCTGAACTGATGCTGAACGCCTGTTGTGTATCCTACGCAAATAGTCAAACAAATTTATGCCACAGATACACTCAGACGGTAGACGGAGAGGAAAAATGGAGTGTTAAATGTGAAAATCGAATCGTATCTAGTGCACCCACCTTTATTTGGGAAATTTGAGGCACCGTTTCTGTCACCGTCGGCGCCTAAAGGTCTACTCGCCGTTTTGAATTTTCCACATGAATTTTGCAGAAGTCTGGACATGCCGGTTTGGTGTCTTGTTTTTCGTCTGTGCGTCGGTTTCGCCAGGGGTATTGTTTTCAGTTATTGGAGAATATGGTATGTTGGCAGCAATTCACATTAACAATTCGATTTCTATGTTTTTCGGGTATCTATGGGTATGTACTCGTGTAGTAGAAAATCATCATGTAGCTGAGGTTTTCGGACAAAACAAATTGAGTAGCAAATAAAATGATCCAACACTAAATGGCGTGTAACTACTGTTTTCGCAATATGAGCCTTTGTATGGGATTTAAGGAGTCGCCAATGTTTTGGGGCAGTCTTTATTCTGATATGCCGGAGTGAACTTGCAAGTGAAATTTTGGATTAGATTGGAATGTTTCGAGTTCTGTGAAGGAATGAATGTCCATGGTAATAGAAGGGCTTTGGTGTTTCGCCTATACGCAAGGGATATACAGCTGACGCAAAGGCTTCCCGACTCAGAAACAAGTTAGGTCGATACCAGTTTGTCACATCACGCAACTTCTGTAACTCCGGCTTTTACTTAGAAGAAACATTGTTCGATTTAAAATCGATTTTTGAGTATATCTATTAGACTAGCTTGGTCCATTCATCAGGCACCCTCTCTTTTTAGTCGCCTCCGAAGCCGGATTCAAAATCCGAAGATCTTATTAGTCGGACCCTTTCGTCATTTCTCTCGATCTGCCTTGTTTAG
Organism: Volucella zonaria; assembly: GCA_963966105.1. Classification (NCBI taxonomy): domain Eukaryota; kingdom Metazoa; phylum Arthropoda; class Insecta; order Diptera; family Syrphidae; genus Volucella; species Volucella zonaria. The sequence goes on from OZ014531.1 coordinate 42,375,246, forward strand.
TGTAACCAAATTACTACATTTTGAAATGCCTTGATACACAGTACATCATTCACTATCTTTGCTACAATATTAACGACTATTTGTAAATCCAGTTCTTTTTTTTCAAGCAAAATAATACTCCTCAATGTGTATGAGCTTCGGTATCACTTTTAGAAGAAATAAGTTTAATAGCTGCGTCAGCTATGAAGTTGTCATTTCATCGGTCTTTTCGGGCACTGTTTTATCTATTTATTTATTTTTTTCATTGTTTGTTTGTATTTGTTTACCAGTTAAAGCAAACTACGTCACTTCCTACGTCGTAGGAAGGATTGGGAACAACAATTATCATCGTTAGAATGAAGGTCCGAAAAGACATTTTGTTGCGTTTGCCAAAGATTGGATTAAATGAAGAGGGGAGGAGGGAGTACGAGTATGTTGCCTTATCACTGCGGCCATGTTAAGCCTATTGTGATTTCCTCGAGTTAGAGACTCCTACAGGTAGATGTAGCTTAACCAATTCCACCACAATGTAGTCCCTGTTCCAATCCGGAATTCAATTTCATGTGGTTAAAATTCCATCTCCGTAAGCAAATTATCCACTACTGCTTTATTTACAGAAGCCCCAAACTGGATAGCATTTCGACCTTTAATGAGTTTGATGAGCTGTCTGACTCCACTCAAAGAATTGTATCCCTGTATCCTCATACTGAAATCGTTATTACGGGCGATTTCAATATACACATTTCTGGGTGGCTTCGACATTCTGGACAGACAACACCCAAAGGACGGTGTGTTGAGATCTTTGCTGCGGAAAACAACCCAACACAGCTTATAAATGAGCCCACACGAATACCAGACGTTGATAGTCATACCGGCAACACCCTGGACTTGTTTTTAACTTCTCACCCTGACAAGTACTGCACTGATGTGCTCTCCGCTCTAGGCTCGTTGGGTCATATCAGCTAAATTCTCGTACACCCACCACACAGTTAGAGAAAAGACTCCAAAAAGAACTGTGTGGCAATACGAGAAAGCCAATTGGAGCAGACTTAACAACTTCTTTAGGAATTTTAACTGGTCGTTATGTTTCCTTGATAACGACCTGGATGCCGCAGCTGACATGATCATAGAAACTATTCTCTTTGGAATGAGATGAAGAGTATCAAACCAAAAGGAAAGGCATGGTACGACTCGAGCTGTAAAGATGCTGTCCGGGTTAGAGAAATGTTTTCTCGGTCCTACAAGACCAACCCGACAGAGGAAAACCAAAAAAAGTTTAAACGAGCTAGAAATGACTGCAACGACTTTCTCAAGCGTGTAAAGTTCCAATACGACCAAAACCTGAGACAACAAATACTGCAATGTCCCAAAGGCAGTAAAAATTGTTGGCCGTTCGTCAAAAACATTAGAAATTCTGCCTCATCCTCTAGTCCAACGCTCATTTACAATGACATTCCAGCTGTCAGCTCTTTGGACAAGGCCAATATGCTTGCTGCACACTTTGCGGCCAGCTCAACACTCCCAGATTGTGCTTTGTCCCCGCCTACACTTGAGTGCGTCGAATCTTCAATGGAACGAATCCACTTACGCACTCGTGTACACCCTGAAAAGCTCGAACTGCAACCAAATTCAGATTGCTATAATTTCCAAACCATTCATGACAGTGAGCTCAAATTTGGACACATAACTGACAATTTTATTATTTACAAGCTTTTCAAACGATTTACGTCTCAGTTGTGTTGAAAAATTTTTATCCGCGATTTAATTCAAACGTGATAGTGTGATTGCTTTATATTTCGCTGGAAAACTACAAGTAGCTATCGTTAGAGCCCTCCAGCACCTCAACGTGAATAAATCATTTGTGTCTCGAACCACAGCTCGTTACCGCGATACTGGCAGCGTTGCAACACGCCATAGAGGTGGTCATAAAAAAACATCAACATCGGCAGAAATGGTTCGGAAAATGAAGGCTCGAATTGAGCGAAATCCGCGTCGAAGTGGAAGAAAAATGGCTAGTGAGCTCAACATATCGTTGGAAAGGATGCAACACATACTGAAAAATGAGCTTGGGCTCAAGACATCTTACACCGCAACAGAAAAAAAGTTAGAGTCGAAAGAACGAAGGAGTTGCTACGCTTGCACGAAAGTGGTGACTTGCCGAATTTGGTTTTTTCCGATCAGTCGCCATTTGTTATCGAGCAATATGTCAACAAGCAAAATGACCGAGTTTACTTGCCAGAGAGGTCCTTCGAAAATTTACACCTTCGGACGGCCACCAGAAAGCAGACAGCACCGATGGTGATGGTTTGGGCCGCCATAACCGCCGATGGTCGCTCTCCGCTCGTATTTTTGGACCATGGCGTCAAAATTAATGCGATCGTATACCGTGAAACTGTCTTAGAGGCAGTACTGAAGCTTTGGGCATATAATCATTTCGGTCGGAGACTCGGCACCGTCTCACAAAGCGCGCGTCAACCAAGATTGGTTAAAAAACAATGTTCCACACTTCATTTCTTCGACAAAATGGATTGCAAATTCTCCGGATGGAAATCCGTTGGATTTCTCTGTCTGGGGTATTTTGAAGGCGAAGGTTGGCACTAAAAAATACCAAAGTTTGGACCACCTCAAATAAGCACTTCGCCGGGAATGGGCCAAAATACCGCAGAGCCACTTGCGTGCAGCGTGCGATGCTTTCTTCGGCCGTCTCAAGGCCATTATTCGCGCAAAAGATGGACATATTGAAAACTACTTATACAATTAGAAAATTGATGTATTTTCCATCATTTTTTGCTTTGGCACAATAAAATTTATAAAAAAATTAAAAAATTACAGCATTTTAAAAAGTTGGAGTTCGAGTCATTCACCCTGTAGTAGCAAGAGTACTTAAAGATCTCAACATACATACATCCACTGGTCCAGATGGTATATCTCCCCTTTTTCTGAAGAGGTGTTCTTCTCCGCTGGGAAAACCACTGCGTACGCTTTTTCATCAATCCAACTCTTTAGGACTCTTTCCGAGCAGATGGAAAACAGCATTTGTCCAGTCCGTCCCTAAAAAAGGCGAATCTTCTTCTCTCTCCTCCTACAGACCCATTGCACTTACGTCCCTTTTCTGCAAGGTCATGGAAACGCTGATAAACCGTCAACTTAAGAAATAGCTCGGAACACGAAAACTTCTCAATGACCGGCAGTACGGTTTTCGTTGCAACAGGTCCACTGGTGATTTGATGGCATGTCTCACCGAAAAGTGGAACCAGAGCGTACATCAATCTGCCGAAAGCAAGATCGTTGCACTTGGTATTTCTAAGGCATTTGACAGAGTTTGGCATGAAGCTCTTTTGTCGAAAATGCGTGCTTTTGGGATCGACAACTCTCTTTTTCAATGGATTAGAAATTACCTTTCAATTTGTCTTGGACTGTTTCAAGTCTGATATTCACAAAATAAATGCTGGTGTGCCCCAGGGTTCCGTTCTGCCTCCGACACTCTTTTCACTTTCATCAACGATCTCTTGTCTGCTACTTCTAATCCAATATATTCCTTTGCTGATGACAGTACTCTCTGCTTTTCATATTCTTTTCTGGACTCACGCCCCTGCTCTTTGGCTGTAGAACGGGAACGGCAGCATATGTCAAGCTCATTGAATTCCGATATTAACAGCATAACCAATTGGGGAACTATCAACCGAATTTAATGCTTCCCAAACTCAATGCTGTCTGCTGTCATTAAGGCGAAATTCAAATACCCAGCCATTATCCATGAATGGCACTTGCATCGTCGAAACCGATAAACTTTCAGTTCTCGGTATGTGTGTCAGTGACAACTTACGTTGGAATGACCACATATACGGTGTCGTCAAAAATGCTGCAAAATGTCTAGGTTTCCTCAAGCGATGTAAGAAATACTTTACCCCCTCTGATCTGGCCACAATATATAAGGCAGTCATCCGCCCAAAATTGGAGTACAATGCCCACATCTGGTCAGGTGCTCCTAAAACATCTTTGCACCTGCTAGATAGGATTCAAAACCGTGCGATAAAACTCATAGCTGATACCAATGGACACCCTCGAACACCGACGTAATGTCTCCTGTCTCACTTTGTTTTAACGCTATTTCCACCACCAGTGCTCCATTGAAATCGCTAGTAGCATTCCGCCCATTCAAACTTTCAACCGTGACACCCGTCTCGCTATGAATGCTCATCGGTATACATTTAAGCCCATTTTCGGACGTACTCTAAAATATCGTGATTCTTTCCTTAGCCGTACAACTCGCTTATGGAATGCCCTTCCGATCTCTGTGTTTCCTGGTCATTATAACTTGCAAACATTTAAAAACAATGTACATCGGTACCTGCCTTTTCTTCCTCCCTAAATTTCCTTCGCCCGCTCTGTGTACGAACATTTTAAGGGTACAGCAACCCCTTGAGCTCGCGCTGATTATAAAAACAAAAAATATCAGGCATTTACACGTTTTTGTATGAAAGACAGACAAATTCTGTTAGAGACCATAAAATTCTGATGAATTCTTTGTTCCGAATGAGAAAAAACGATTCTTCGTTGACTATTGAAGCGGTCTCGTTGTTTGACCTTACAACGAAATGTGGGAAGACAAAATTATTTAGCAACAATTTAGCTTCTCTGTATCTGAGAGAGAATAGTTGGTTGCCATTTCTTGTCAATAATGACACCAAGATCTGTTGTAAGTTGAAAAATCTGCCAGGTGGTGGTCTTGCCATACTTAAAGCCACATTGATAAGGAGTGGATATGAATTCTCAACAACCGTGAGCTTGTTTATTATGATTTTAGATGGATCACTCTGTAGGGAGCGTGCAGTTGTTCGTAAGCATAAGTAATGAGACGTCTTTTTCTATTCCGGCCATATTTTACAGATGTAACCCTTCTGCTTTAGCACTCTTATTGGTCCTTCATTTAAATCCGATCGAGTTAATTCTGCAAAAGTCATCCGTCCATACTACTACATTTCGAACCCTATCTCTGCATTTTTCTGTTCGGGCCGTTCGTTTTTGTTGCTTGCTTTTCACCTTCTCCGAAGTACGGCGATATTGTTACTGCAATAGCAAATCAAAGCTTCTTTCCTTGTTTCTGATTAAAATCAAGAAGCGTCATATTTCAGATATTGAACAATCGCATTTTAATTCGTCAGAATTAAATTGATCAACTTAGCCTCACATGGCTGATGCTTAAGGCTTTATACCTCAACTTCAAATCCGCATCCAAATAAGCGCTGTTACCCTCCATAAGATGTTAGATCCTTAAGCATCGTGAAATTAGGTAGAACTCAAGTGAGGCTACCGCTGAGCCAACCTTGTATCTGGACCGATTTTATTCTACTCCAGTTCATCCAAATTTATTTAGGTGAGTTCGGGCGTGAGCGGTGGTAGCGAAGTAATATAGCCGTCATTGGTAGCCGTCATACTATTTTAGGAGCGCTGCACTTGCAGCTCAGCTGGTTTGACTAGATCTTCACCAGGAAATATGGGAAAAGAAGGTTTAACTCTCGTCTGATCCACCATATATAGACTGCGAATACGAGTACGTCTAAAAGTGCAAACGCAGACATGATTTTTAGCATCACTAGGTCCGTCATATAGCCGACTAAATCGAGCATTTTCTAGACGGACTTGGGTTAAATCTAATAGAGTCCACTCATGTATTTCCACACAACTCCTGAGGTCCAACCAAATTAATATCCTAATACACTGGATGAGCATGATGGGAGAGAATTACAAAAAAATTTCATCTCGTTTAATCGCCCTCTCAACATCTTAAATCGTCAAGACATTGTTGATCCTCCAAGTTCATAACGGTTCGCATTCTCCCTTTTCATTGCGATGCTACTTCATCAATTTCCAAGAAAACACCACCTTAGTCCATCCCAACCACTCGAAAGGGGAAAAAATTAGCTTCTCGCCCAAATCCTCAGACCGGATTACTGTATTCAATTGAATAGCTGAAGCTCATTGATGCACTCAAAAAATTTATAATGCACCCAAACATAAACAAATCTGCAAACATTCTCCTCCACAAAGAGGATATTTAAATTCCCTTCCAATTAAGTCAGTCTGAAGAGTTGCACTCAACAACACAGAGAAGAGGGCAGATCCTTGGTGAAAAGCGTGATTCACCTGAAACTCCACTTCATCTCTAATGGAATCCACCTTGAACTCTATGAAAAAAATCTTCTCATTCCTGAAGTGATATGCAACTAAAGGTACGAGAGTTCCACTCCTAATGGAACTCCAAAGGCTGGAATAGAAATTGAAAATAAGACGGAAAGAGTGGAAATATTTCTCAGGACAAGCTCTGAACTTGACCCGCTTTGTTAGCGCTTTCGCATAGTTTGCCTTTGCTAATGTACGAGTAATTCACTTAAAGTATCTATTAAATTATTTTTTCCAGTTCACCCTTCGCCCTCTTCAATGCACATACATATATATGAATAGGTACAATAGGTACAACTGCACCTACATATCTAACATACATATGTACGAGTACTCGTAGTCGTATATAGGCATCGTCAGCTTAGTGCCCTCGGAATATTGTGTATCCTGGCATGCCAGAACTATGTTTGCTGTTTGCTTGCATGACTGTGAATGCATCTGGAAAATTTCTTTACAACTTTGGGAAAGGGACTCTTAGGGAAACCCATTTGTGGCTATTGTGGGTGTTTATTTATGTACATTGCATTGTGTTGCGAATAGTAAGGACTTTATGGTCGGCCTAGTAATTAAGAGGTGGCCTACTATTGACGTTGGTCTACCTAGATGGACTTGCATAACAATTTATTGTTGAATAAATCAACTTAGAAAGGGGGAGGCTGGTTGCCGACTTTTGTGCGACACAATTTCTTGATTTATCCGGCAGAAGTATGAAACAACATGAGAAAATTGAGTAACAAAAGAGGAAATGAATAGAAATGTTTAGCGGAAATAAGATCCGTTGAAATTGTTTACAAAAGGAATTTTTTTTTTGTTTTTTTTTTGAAGAAAAACACAGTCAACCCTGACCTTTTGGAATTATGTTTATGACCTTTGGCATTGTCGAATAATGAAAAGAGTAGGAATGACTTATACTCTCCATTTTCCTGTAAGTTTTATGGCCTCCACTACACCCACATGCTATTGCGTAGATTGTTCCCAATATGATTCTTTTCCTCTCTCTTTTTGGCGACAAATTTCCTTGGGTTCTTCCTGGGAAAGTGCGTTGCATTGTATTGAATGCCAAACAGCAGTGAGTTTTTTGAAACAGAACAAAGTATTTTAGGGATAGCACCTATGTAGTCAAGTCAGGCCTTTTTAGGTACAAATATGCAAGATTATTCCCCCAAGCAACCAACGTGTAATATAGGATGCTCTTTGGCAGCTGCAGTTATCACTGTCTTGCTTTTTAATTGATGTCCAAAATAGCGTTCGACGACTTTACTTTGTTAGCAGAAACGTTACTGGCCTTGTCACGGTGTTGGGTGTTAAGCGGAAGCTAATTAGTCAGAGGTTTAATGAGCGAATCATCATCATACGCTTTACAGCAGCTTACCTACCAGCATGACTCCTTGGTTAGGCTAGCACACTTTGTATGTACACTTCCAGCAATTCCTTCTCGCTACTCACTTTCTTGTGCAAGTACCACACTGAGGTTTATCCATATACCGGATACCCTCTGGATTATCTTCTCTTGTCCGTATGACTTGCAGTTCTTTGCTACATAGGTTAGGTTAGGTTAGGGGGTTGATGAGGTATCTGGAGCCGAGCTTATTCTATACCTCATCACACTTAAATCTGTGCAGACCCATTGTGATGCCCGGATGGGGGAATTGGAAGGGGATGGGAATTTTATTGGGGTTCCTAGTTCTGGCTTCGGCTTTCCATATGGCGTTGATCGTTTTGATCCGCCATTGAGATGTCATGGAAGTAAAAATTTCCTAAAGTTCTTTGCCTCAAATTACTGAGGCTAGGACAGTCACACAAGAATTGGAGGGTATCCTCCCGTCAGCCTATGTCACCACAGCCCCCGCAGATGATGCCGTTGGTAAAGCGCAGCTTTATTGCACACCAACCCCCCCACCGAGAATATTATGGCCTGTGAGCAATCGAACAAGCGTAGATAATTCGGCTCTGCTTCTCAAGAGAATCTTTTTTGATCTGGATTTGCTGAGTTCCGACCATAGTTGCCTTGAAGATTTCGTAGGTTGGAGGGTTTTTCCACATCGCGTAAACTTAAGCTCTTCGCGACAGCGCTTCACAATCCTCGATCTGCTTTCGACTGGCACGATTGCTTTGATGGCAGCCCGGCTATCAATAAAGCAACCTCCTTGGGAATGGAAAAAAAACTTTTTTTAAATGTTTTTTTTATTTTATTCAATATAGTCCCCTTTTAGTTTGATACACTTATTCCAGCGATTTTCCAAATTCTTGATCCCGTCCGAAAAGTAATTTTCCATAAGGTCTGCAAAATACTCCTCCGTGGCGTCGATGATTTCCTCGCGTGAGCTGAATTTTTTATTGATGAGCCATCTTTTGAGGTTTGGGAAGAGATAATAGTCCGAGGGATCCAAATCCAGTTACCAATCCATGCCAAAAGTCCGCCCGATTCCGCATCAGCAAGTCCAAACACTCTTTCGAAGTGCTGTTGCGTTCGTGTTTTTGGTCATTCGCGGCACCCAGCGGCAGGATAACTTTTTCATATGCAGAATATTGCCCAAAATATGGCGTGTGCGCTCAGTATTAATCTTTGTGGTATCTGCAAGCTCACGCACCTTCACTTTCCGGTCAGCCAACACCATTTCATGTATTTTTTTGACATTGTCCTCTGTAACCGCATCGAAGGGCCTGCCGCTGCGGACTTGATACGTAGTGGAGTTGCGGCCACCACGAAACTCTCGAAACCAATATTTGACGGTGTAATCTGACGGAGCATTAGCCTTATAATATTTATCCAACTTTTCTTTTGTTTCCTTCGCCGTTTTCCCTCTCAAAAAATAACGTTTTATGAGAGAATGAAAATCGTTTTTGTCCATACTCAACATGATGCCAAACACGTCAACAACGATCAGCTGTCAAAACAATACTAAAGACAGTATCGCACTGGAATTTGGCATGTCTGCCTAAATATGAACGGACTTCAAGGCAGCATAACCTTTTTTGCAGTAGGAGGTTACTTTTCACTCCACCTAGTATACTACATAATATCCTCGTGGGATATTGCCTTTATTGCAGCAAGAATGGCTGCTTCTGCTACACTCAATATCTTAACCCGGAAGACACTGCTGTAGTCCGGCAGACGTCGTCGTGAGCATCGTAAGTTCAATTGATTGGAGAAGATCCCGGCTCCAGTTCCTGTCTCCATCTTTAATCCATCCGTGAAGATGGATATCGAGTCTGGTACCATTTAGTTCCATTCCAGTCCCATTCCTCTCTGATTAGGAAAACGCAAGCGAATAGTGTTTCAAAGTCGTGATGGTGTATTATGTAGTCCGTATTGGAGCATAAACCCAGTTCACGTATACGGATCGAGTCCGAGTTTTTCGGTTTTGATTTCCACCCATTAAACTGACTCAATCTTAAAGCGCTTTTAGCTCTAGAATCTTGTACGTATAGGTCTAGTTGCAGGAGGTCAAGTGTATTTTCCAGTTCCGCTCATGGCGTCGTTCACATGACATGAGTCGTGCTATGCATGTAATCCTCTGTACTTTTGTCATTAACCTAAGCTTGCTGGCTTTATTTGTGGATTTCCACCATACTAAGCTACCGTAGGTTAAAGATTGGTCTGTCTAGCTGTGTACATCCGTAGGATAGTCCTGGGGTTACGTCCCCATTTTCTCTCAAATATACGGCTGCAAGCATAGAAAGTAATGGTTGCTTTCTTTACACGTTCTTCAACATTGAGCTTTCAACTCAGCTTACTATCTAGTGCGATACCTTGGTATTTGGCACTGTTCGATAATCGGAAGGTTGTCCCATCTATGGAAGGAAGGTCGAAACTTTTTTTTCTTGCGGGTTGATTCCCAGCAGAAATTAGCCCAGTCTCGAAGGATTCAAAGGACATAGTTTAGGATTCCACTGATCGTGGTAAGGAATTCATCGGAGGCCATAAGAACCACATCATCCGCGTATGCAGTGATTTTTGTTGCTTCTCTTTTTAGATTCAGAAGTATTTCACCATAGAAGAGGTGGTGTTACTTCTCCCTCAATAAAAGTTATACCTTCTTTCTATAGCTACTTGTTAAGCACAGCTTAACGAGGGACAATAGATTAAGGTCGGACCTTAGCACAATATTCGGTCTTGGCTACCCTTACCACACCACGCTTTGAAGAGTATCTGCAAAACTTATGTCCAGAGAAGAGGTAATATTACTCCTCCTTGAGCGGTGAAAGTTGCATGTATGTTATACCTTCCTACTGGAAGATACTCGTTAAGCTTTAGCTTAAAAAAAACAACCTTTAAGGCGGAATTTTAGTGCAAACTTTGGACTTGGCAACCCTTACCACACAGCGCGTTGAAAGACTAGAGTCTATCAGAAGAATTCACTGAAATCTTAAAGTGTCCACTTTTGCAGTTTTTCACGTTCCACACGATACCCGAACCAGTTTAGATTTTGCGACAAGGGCGACCTTACGCATCCTTACCTATATTCATGCGCAGTTGCAAAAGGTATGAATTGAAATTAAACCAAAGCGACGCTCCTGTACTTAAGCAATGGGCAACCCCCGTCATCTTACATAGAGTAAGTTAATTAGCCTTGCCCCCTCATGCTAATAGCAGACCGATTCGACACTGCAACGGAATCAGTGCTTAAGTTGGTAAAGACCCTAGAAAAGGTATTCAAAGAATTTAATGAAACTTCAGAAATGTTAGAGTCCGGAAACCACTTTCAGTCAGTTTTCGGAGACGATCGACAGCATTTTCATGGTCGAGATAGTAGGTGTGTATAGCGATGAGAGCAAGATCTCTAACGAAGATGGAGACTTATCGAAGACAATTCTTTGAACTGCCTTTATGAGCAATTTCTTTTCAACTCCTCTTCCTCAGCTGCCAAAAGCGCGGGCAGCGGGAAGCTATCAGAAGCTGGAAATCTAGACAGGATGTTGATCAGTGATGTTGAAGGACTACTTCATCTTCTGGGCCAGACAAATTTCTTTTAAAAATGCATCTCATGCCCAGTTTTCGCAGGGATCTAATGCCTGTTGGACCAATTCGTACAGGAAATCTTTAAACCATATGGTGGTCCTGCATTTCTTTGCTAGACGGCTTTCTCTACCGCCGCTTAGAATATTCCGTGCCTACTCTTCTTGGCGAATATGTAAAAAAAACTTTGAATCCTATAAATCGAAAACCATATAACGACTTCCCTGCGCAGCTGCAGAAGGCGTTTGACCTTGTCACGTTCCTTTTCATTATTTTTTGATAATTTTATCCCGGTCCTACGAAGAGGTCAGCGTTGTTATCACACCAAAAGCAGGCAAAACTTCACATTTATTCCCATTCTAAGCAAAATTCTGGAGAGGAGTATACCACCTTGATCAAAAAATTTTCGGAACTCATTCAGAAAATTAAAAATACAAGTTTATTCATCTAAATCTATATTGTCCCCTTCCAAGTAATTCCCATCAATTGCAACACACTTATGCCTGCGCTTGATCCAATCCTCGAAACATTTTTATATTCGGTTTTCGGTATGTCCATCAGTTCTTCCTGCGATTTTGCCATTACTTCCTCTCGGCTGCTGGGCTGCTGAAACGCGTTCCCCGTAGTGGTTTTTTACGAGTAACTCGATTGAACAGAAAGAAGTCACAGGCAGCCAAATCAGCTGAATTCAGTGGCTGTTGGATGGTATTTGTTGCATTTTTTGTCAAAAAATTACGAATACTGATGGCACTCTGCGTGGTGCAAAATCCACGAGTTTTCTGCCCACAATTCTGGTCTCTTTCGGCGAATTATTTTACTCAAACGTCTCATAACGCCCACGTAATACTCTTTGTTTACTGTCTGGCCTTCTGGTAAAAATTCATGATGCACTACACCGTTGTAATCCATGAAAACCGTGAGCATTGCCCTCTTTTTTGACTTAAAACGACTGGGTTTTTGGTTTTTTTGGTCTCGGATCATTTGGTGAACGCCATTCACTTGCCTGATATCTGGATTGCGTGTCGTGCTCATAAACCTACGTCTCGTCTCCAGTAACGATCCTTTTGATGAATGTGGGATCGGATTCAGCCTTGCGACGTCGACACGGTCTCTTTTTTGCATGAAATTGAGGTCTTTTGGCACCAACTTTGCTGCTACACGACGGAAACCCAAATCATTAACCAAAGTGTCTTGGACGGATCCATAAGCAATGTTCAAGTCCTCCGCTATCTCTCTGATGGTTAATTTGCGGTTATTGACCAACATTCCTTTTACTTCATCAATGTTTTCGTTGGTTTTCGATGTCGATGGGCTGCCACCGCGTTCATCATCTTCGATTGACTCACGACCAGTTTTGAACCGCTCGCGCTCGTGCCACTGGTAAACGACCGTTTTCTTTAGAGAATCGTTGCCGAAACACTTTTCCAACATTTCCAACGTTCGCGCACCATTAAATCCGCTTTTTACGCAAAATTTAATACTCGTACAAGTTCGTTGTTGCAAATTAAAATCCCTTTCTAAAATTGTAAAAAATCGCCAACACGCACTGAGATAGATGTATTCTTGGTTACGTAACTTTTGCAAATGTCAAGCTATGACGCTGATATTTAGAGAGAATGTCAACAACAGATTTACCAACTCAACAAAAAAAAACAAAACTTAAATCGGAACAATGGGAGCGCCACACGGTGGTGTGGTGCGGGAACTTTTTGATCAAGGTAGTAGATCTTCCCATCTAATATTCCATAGCTATTTTACTTCTATGTTACTCTGAATATACGTATCAAAAGGATACATCAACGGAAACTACCCTCCACACCATCGTCAGCAGAATCAAGGAATTCTTTACACTAACATGGCATTTTTCAACATAAAGGGCGGACACTAAAACGTTGAACTTGTTTCGGTTATCAGTGTTCCACAGAGGTTAATCATTCATCAACCCATACGGCGCATCATAGCTCACCTAGTAAGGAACAGAGTACTCAATACTACCTATGGTCGAAGCTCTGTCAAACACTGGGCATACCGATATCCACTCCTTAATGACTTTCTTCTGGAAATGGAGAATTATGGGTGCAAAGTTGTCACTAATGCTGGCCATGTCATGTTAACAGTGTCCAAAACTTGAATATGAAAAGTACAATCTTTGGTCTCACTATTAGCGCCAATCACCTAAAACTTAAATAACATAGGAAGCTTACCTGTAAAGAATGGACAATGAGGCTAGAAAGTTTCAAAAGGATTTCCTCTTCAATTCTGTAAAGCTTAGTGACTCGCTTATACATTTAGAATACGTAACGGTCTTCTTCATGGCAGCACTTCAAATATTTCTACATCCAGTTCGACTCAATAATATTACGTGCCTTCCAGCGAGCCACTAAGGTTAGGCAGAAGCACCTATTAACGAGGAAATCAAGGTGCAGATCATGTAAAAATAATGCCTCTGTCCAAGGAATCACTTAACCTTAGCTGCTTACACCCTTTGCCACACAGATTACATTTTCAACAAGTGTATTGCAACAGTTTATAGGTTGAAAATACACAAGGATTAGTGAATTGAAAAATTTGCTAACTTTCTGGAAATTTTGCTGAAGTCTGGGCTATTTATCACCACCGCCTTCAGTCAGGTTAGGTCATAGCCTCATGGGATAGGAGGCTATGAAACCCAGATAGCTAGATAGCAGACGGTCCTCCAACAAGTGGTGTCATTTTAGATGTCGCGCCATTGCTGAACTGACAACATTCAACTATCATTGCTACTACTTTTGATAATTAAAATCTATCAGGCTATTAAATATGGTTGGATACATGCTCGCACATCGTGTAGAAACAGTGGAAATCTACTACGAAAGCGGTGAAAATATCGCAGAAAAGTTTCGTAAAGGTTGTACTGCTTGTGGTCATCGTCAAGCGCCTTCTTGCACAGCTGCAGACAGCAGACGCACGCATAACGCCGTACTTCCGCTGATTTTGGCGTTGGAAATGAATCAGCAAGATCATGATTTTTTACACAAAATTATTCTGAATGATGAGGCTCATTTCTATTTGGCTGGGTACGTACACAAATATAACTGGCTCCGAAAACCCCAGAGAAATAGTGGGGCAACCTCTCCATAGCAGTGGAGATGTCGTAGGGCCGAATTTTTTTGAAAATGATGCTGGTGCGATTGTTTCAGTGAATGGATTGCACAACCGAACGATTTTGACTGACTTTTTTTCGCCTGAAATTGATGCTATGGACGCAGACGATGTTTATTTTCAGCAGGACGGCGCCATGTGCCACATAGCTGATGAAACAATGGCTCTATTGCGTGGGAAATTTCCTGGACGTGCGATTTCTCCAAATTGAAACTGCAATTGGTCGCCGAGATCGTTTAGACTTTTTGGTTTAGAGCTATGTTAAAGATACCGTCTACACCAACGATTCATGCACTAAAAGAAAACATCAGAGCTGTTATTCGAGAAATATCATTATGGCAAAAAAGGTGATGAAAAATTTTGTCAAAATAATGACTAATCCCAGGCAGGGAGAAGGCGAATATTCGACAGATATTGTATCAGTTACTAACCTCAGGATTTATGCTTTAGATCGAAATAAAAGTGTCGGCACTTTTCATAAAAGTAGTGCATTTTTCTATTAATTTAAAATGACACCTCTGGTTGGATGAGCCTATATAATTTAACCATCTCTTGTTCATTATGTTATATCCGAAGTTTTCTGGTTGATCAACTAGGCAGTAAGGACTCTGGAAAAAACATTTACCTGAAAGTTAGTCTTTGCTCAATGTCTATGTTAAAAGTCATGTAGTTCTGTGGACAACGAAGGTCCAGTTTGACCTACTGCGACTTTGCTACATTTTCATGGCCTGTTCTTGAACAAACAAAAACCAAATAGACTGTCAAATTTGGAAGGCACTGCATCTTTAAGGTCACCAATGTCTTCACAAATGAGGGCATTCTACGCAAGAACGATCTTAAAATTGAAGTAATTCCTGCCTTCTGTCGCAACTATCGAAGTCAGGAGCAAAATAAAAGTTCTTATTCCTTACTTTAATGTCACTTCTGGTAGCGACGTCTTCCAAGCACAAGGCCAACCCGGTGCACTGTCTCATTATCATAAAGCGAACAAGCTCCGTTTTATTTGACAGACAGCTGCATAATCTCCATATGCCGGATTGCGAATGTTGATAGCATACCCCATAGCAATAGAAACCAAATGCCATTCTCACGACCCACATATAGTACATATTCGAAACAATCTACAACGCAATTCGAGTTCGTCAGTCCATACTCATACAATTAATCCAAAGAACTAGTGGCTCTTCTATGTTATGTCGCTTGTTATGTCGTATGAAACGCTCGACCTGACTCCAACTCCTAGTAGCTGCACCTTGATCCTATCATAAACCGGACAACTTACTACAATAGAAGGGCTCTAACAAGTTGCCGTCCGTCATACTTGGAGAGATCATAGTAACCCCGACACAATTCACTTCCATGTTAAAAGTTTTGGGGCCCATAATCGAATCTGGTGGAACACCTCTTGCCTCCACCTGCCTTATGCCTACAGCATGATTCGGTATACTCTTCGGACCCATCTCCAGGATCATGTTGGGGAAGATTTTGGAGATTCCTGCGGCATTACAGCCATTTTCTGTAGAGCAAATTGGCTAAAATTTGCGTAATACTCGTACACTAATTTGTAGTACAACAGCCCACGGCGCTTCTAAAACTCCGTATCTAAGAGTAGATGCTTCTGATTGTTATCTGTTTAATTAGAAATTTTACTAACATCATTCATCCCTATGGGCAATCCATCTATTCCAATCGACTCACTTGAATCATTGGTCTGGATAAGATCTATCAATAAACCACCTTCCAACTCTGACAAATCCTTTGAACCATATGTGCCCAGTCTTTCAACATTTTCTCCATCTTCTTTAGCCTCCGTATCAGTGCTCATCTTTATTCAAATATTCAAATAGGCACCATCATAATACCAACAACAGGTCAAGGCTTTAGACAAAACCAAATAGGATGCGAGTATCTCCATAAAGCCATTATTCCGCAACCATCCAAAACAAGCAAGCGCTACCAAAAGATGGAAAATAAAAATATAAAATACAATAAAAAAAAAAAGAAACCAAAAGTCCCCATCGTTAGTAATAATAAAAATCCGATTAAATTACCCATGACCTGGCCATGCATGGGAATTGCAGTCCTCTCTCATTCCTCCTAGTTCAGCAACGAAACCTCAAAAACCAACCAAAAACTCAAACCCAAACTCAAATTCAAACTCAAAACCACTAGTCGTGCTCCGACCCTGTGTAATTCTTACCACCACCCCGTTGGCATAGGACAAACAAAAAAAGGAGTTAAAAAATCCTGTCAATGAAGCCAATAAATGTAAACAGACACAAGCAACAACAACAAATGGGCAAGAGAATCGTTTCGGTCGTCTGGGCCGACCTAGCAAGCAGGCCAGCGCCAGTTCCTTCTCCAGCAGAGGGTCCTGGGAGATGGAGAGGACATTATTGTTGAAGTTGGAGCGGAATCTTGTGAAATCTGAAAATTGAACACAGAGTAGAAGGAAAATCCTTCCTTCCTGGGCGAGATTTTGAAAACCCTTCCCGAATGATTGTGGTGGTTATTCTGTACTCATATGCACAAGCACACATAGTTCAAAACCTGAATTCTTGATTATTCGCTCTCTCTCTCTCTCATATAAGGACTCCAGTCTAGGATGATGACGATAAGATGCGGTATACGAGTAGATGGGCGCACTGGGGGATGTAGATTTGGCTGGACGATGGAGATGGTTGTGGTGGACTATAAGTATTTGATGCACAGGTGCATATAAACACAAACCCAAACATAAACACAAACACAGCAGTCAGAAAGGATACGAATACAGAAGGTCGCTACACAAATAATCTCATCGAGTCCGAAGAAGGATAAGAATCGAGAATAAGGAATGGATTCGCCGGAACCGAGGAGGTTTCGGAATCGGAAACTTGAAACCATTCAAGTCGAGGTGAATGTGAAGATTATTATCCTTAAACTTGTGTGTGTCCTTTTGGGGATAATTTTACTGTAGAAAATTTCCGTCTTTGATTTCTCATTGGACATTTAGGTGGATTGAAATAGGAAGTCGAAATTCGAGATACATTTTGTGTCCTATTAATGGAATTTAAAATGTCCTCTCAGAGAAGGACACGTATTTATGTTTATATGTTTTTTTTTTTAATTTCTTGCGATGAGTAGAGTATTGTACAATGTGTGTCCAACACAAATCAGATGTGCCAAGGTTCTATGGGACTATGACTTAGACTTGGACTTGGACTTGGACTTGGACAACATCGACACAACTACGAGTGCGGCAACGACTTTGATTTCGATTTCGTCTTCAAAGGTTGGATTGGGGACAATTGAAGAGTTTCAAATTAAATCAAATGGACCCGAGAGGATGTTGTTTCTCATGCAAAATCCTTTTGTTATATACTTAACTACATACATGTGCATAGACATCACATCAATTGGGAAATCAATTCAAATGTATTCCCGAATAGAATGATGCAGAAGCGAAATAGGTACTCGTACGTAACTCAAGTTCAATTGATGTCACGTAGTACGAGTAATTGTTGAAAGAAAGTGCATCAGTGCACACCATATGACTGATACTCTTGGATTCTCACTTTGAAGTCTCGGATGTTGAGATGTTTAGAGATACTTAGATAGATCAACATTCAGTTTACTACATGAAATTGGTTGATCTTCCACAGAGTCAACTCATCTGTAGGCTGTGGAATGATGTAGGGAATCTATTTTGGATGATCTGTCGTCTTTGTTTGTGGCTTCCATTTGAGGATGGAATTATTGGTTTAGTTGGGCTTCTGGTCGGTGAAGCTAGTCCCAACTTATTTGTCCGTCTGTCTGAGGGAGTCATGTAAGTTTGAGCAATTTAGTTGTTGCAAGGAGTGATTAAAGGAGAAGATTTACCATCTGTTTTGTTAGGCGGTTTGTGTTTCTTTGATTTAAAGCGGCAAGCAAATGAGGTGATTAACTTGATGGAAGTAATTAACTGGATCCATTTGTCGGTTTCCATTGGTGGAGGTAATTAAAGGCAACCGCCAGGGGTATCAAATGACCGATGGAATTAATACAGAATGATGGAGGCTAAGTGCAATTGTCATTGTGAGTTCAGTGTGAAGCTGGTGCGTGGAAATTGGGAGACTCTAAAATTGTCAGATGAGCCTTATATGAGTGAAGTGGTAGTTTCCGTTTGGCTCTGATGATAGACTGCATTTATAACTGCAAGAACTCACAGATTGGAAGTTATCGAATGTCGGGGACTATTGTTCTATTAATTTCTCGCTATTGAGTGAGCTAATCATAGGCCGGTAAGGGCCAAGGTTCTTCGTCTTGTTATGGTATACGCAGTAAGAGGGATCTATGGTTTTTTGCCAACTCTAAAGAGCGAAATAATGAAGACCAGGCAATGTTTTCAAGGAGATGCTTTTAATAACCTAAGAGACTTCCATTATGGAAGGTTTAATATTCATATATGTATTTTCGCCATTTGTCAATAAACAATGTAGATTAGCCTTCCGCGGTTTTACTTACTAACATACTCGTCAGTCTAGTCACGATGAGCGTGTATCGTACGGTTGACATAGTGTTTCTTCTAGTCTGGGCAACGAATTAGTTATTAGAACCAACCCATCAGACTGCCTACCAGGGAGATGATGAATATCCTGTTGACCTGACGGACCGTGAACAGTCAATGCAGTGGTCTACAATCAACATGTCATCTTAGCCCTCAGACGCCTATTCGAAGAAAACAACAACAGCCTCGGGCAAGACTGACTCAATTGTTGACGGCCGCAGAAAACGTGACAAGAACAACTACGTTCGGGTATATACCATGAACTCTTTATAGACCTGGTATTTTGCCCAGGTAACCGCTCCACTCAACAAGCTGAGATCAAAAAATGTGCCATTTTTATGGGGTATAGATCAACAACGCGCATTCAACCAATTCAAGGACAACATCCTAAAGGTTTCCCGACTGGTACACTTCCGTAATGACGTCCTCCCACGGCATTGATGCCGTCCTTTCCCCCATGTATCACGACAAAACGGAGAAACCAATCGCTTTCGCATCGAAGACGCTGGACGAAGCGCAGAAGAAATACAGCCAGATTGAGCAAGAGGCTCTCTCCATCATTTATGGTTTCAAGAAGTTTCACCAGTAACTTTGTGGTCGCCAGTTTGAATTAGTTACAGACCGCCAACCGCTTGTCACAATGTTCAGTCCCTCCAAGAAGCTTCCACACATGACGATACAGCGCCTTCAATGATGGGCGCTCATCCTGATGGGATACACGTACACTATACGTTATCGTCCGACTAAACAATGGAAACGCCGACTGCTTGTCACGGTTACCAATGGGACCTGATGAGACATTTGACCGAACAGAAGAATCTGGTCATCAATTAGATGAAGTTTGCTCCTCATTGGTCGAAGACCAATGCCAAGTCATCACAAAAGGATCCTACGCTCAAGGACACTCAATACGTGCAGAATGGATGGCCCAAAGAGCAGAAGACTTTCTATAGAATTATTTAATAATGTTCTTCTCTTCCACAGCGGAAACCCTAGAGTAGTCGTACCCCGGCAGTTGTAACCCAAAGTATTGACGGTGCTTTTGTCTCGTCGATACTGTTGGTGGCCCACCATTGAGGACGACATCACCAAAACTGTATCACAATGTTCCGCATGTCAGACCAAAGCCAACAACTCGCCAAGAGAACACAGCAGCTGGTCGTCGACCGAAGAAGTATGGGAGCGTGTACATATCGACTTCGCTGGACCCTTTCAGAAGCAGATGTGGCTGATTGTGGTTGACTCGAAATCTAAGTTTCCGTACGTTGTCCGTATGGCATCTACCACATCACAAGCAACGATACATGCTTTACAATCCATTTTCGTTAGTGTCCGACAATGGGCCGCAATTTACTTCGTGTGAGTTCCAGCATTTTTGCCGAAGTAACTTTATTCAACATTTGGCATCAGCACCATTCAACCCGGAGTCCAACGGCGCAGCTGAAAGGATGATACATACGTTCAAAACAGCTCTTCGAAAGATTTTGCAAGACACACCACGGTGGGAAGATGGGCTGTTGGTCTTTTTGTCGACATATCGATCTACACCAGATGACAGTGGGATCTCACCACGGAATTCAGCTTTCAGCTATGTTTCCAGAGCCCACGAAAACTATGGACCAAGTCAAAACTAAGTTCTATGTGGGCCAACCAGTTTTCATACGGCAGTTTCAAAGGAAGGAAAAGTGGATCACGGGAGTCGTAACGAAGAACCTAGGCAAAAGGATGTATTTGGTGGAAGCAAACTCAAATTTACATCGGCGTCACCAGAATCAGATGCGTCCTCGTACTCCACCAAAAGATAAGATCCATCCATTCGTGACCGTATCGAGCATAGTAAGCACCTGTATGAACCCAGGGGTCAATGAAGCACCGTCAAGCAATGACAACAATAATTTCAACGACTCCGACATTTTAATTTTCCCAGACTTGCCACCTACCAACATCATTTCGAATTCACCTGAGTTGAGTCCTACTTCCAGCGGAAGAGCGAGTCCAAGAAACACAGTAGCTGGCTCTACAGCAGTTTCAACACCAGAACTTAGACGATCTGAACGTCTACGGAATAAACAAATCAGATTTAACCAAAATTAAGTCCGAGGGTGACTGATGTGATCTTGCAGCATTTGCTCAATCTACCAACCACTGTCGTAACTTTCTGACCACATCTTTCCAATGACGATGAGACCTATCACTGATAGGCCACCTCATGGTTATTCCGCCTTTTTGATGATTCCCGCGCTTATAATCGGCAGAGCAGCACGTAGTCCTTTTGAGTTATGTTTAATTTAGTAATTAATAAATTCGTGGATTAAAACTAAAAGAAGTAGTTTCAATATTCTTTACAACAGTGCAAGTGCCATTCATGGATAACGGCTGGGTGTTTGGATTTCGCTTTAACGGCAGCAGACATCATTGTGCTTTGGAAGCATTAAATTCCGCTCTGTTGATTGTTCCCCAATTGGTGATGCTTTTTATATCGAATTTATTGAGCTTAGCATATGCTGGCGTTCCCGTTCTGCAGCCGAAGAACACGGACGTGAGTCCGGGAACGAATATGAAAAGCAGAGAGTACTGTCATCAGAAAAGGAATATATTCGATTGTAGATGTAGCAGGCAAGAGATAATTGATGAAGATTAAATATAGTATCAGGGACAGAACGGGGCCCTGGGGCACACCAGCATTTATTTTGTGAATATCAGACTTGAAACCATCCAAGACAACTTGAAATGAACGTTTCGAAAGGTAGTTTCCATGGAAGAAGAGAGTCGTCGATTCCATAAGCACGCATTTTCCACAAAAGAGCCTGACGCCAAACTCTGTCAAATGCCTTAGAAATATCAGGTGCAACTATCTTGCTTTCGCCAGTTTGATGTACGGCTTCGTTCCACTTTTCGGTGAGATCACCAGTAGACCTTTTGCTACGAAAACCGTACTGCCGGTCTTTGATTTTCAACTTCCAGTCATCGCAAAATCGTCTTATCTTATGTTCTGTACGGTATCAAATCGTCTGCGTACGCAATAGTATGGGGAAGTGAACCTATCAAGTCGCTTGTATAAATGTTGAATAGGATCGGCGAATTGATCGCCGCATTGTCTAATAAAAAGCGGGGGCAGAGCATATTACTGGTCTTATCGTAAACATCTTCAGATGACGCCTCTGAAGGTTGCTACGATTTGAGCAGTTACAAGTTGCCGGTCATAGGTCTTGTTGGCGGCTGGACCACCGGTACTCCATATCAGGACTTAAATCACGGTACCATGGGAGTCAGGAGCCCCCCGGATTTCGATCCGGGCCTGACTTGTTAGAGGTAGGCCCCCTTGTGGGAGCGTCATGGTGGCTGTGGTTTAAACCCAAATCGCGGGTACGGGTTTCCTTTTTGGTTTAGCCCATTGTAGAGTTGCAAATAAGTACTGAGTGCTGTGACCCTAAGAACAGTAAGAGGTTTTAGGTCGGCCTCGACTCATACCAAGGGTGGAACTTGTGCCTCCAACACAGTTCCGAATTGGTATCAAAAACATATGTGGCAAGCGCGATGGCAAGGCGTATCCTTGCTCCCTATGGATGTATGGGCATCCCGTAAACATTGGTCTACATGACAGGTGGTTTACGTTAAAAACCGAGAGACGTTCTATGTTGGTTAGCATATTATAAAGAATGTACAAGAGTGGTTCACTGATCCCCAGCCTAGTCAGCTTATAGAAAAGACCCTCTAACCACATGGTGTCGAAGGCCTTCTCCAAGTCAACAAGGCAGGCACCAGTACATTGGTTTTTGCCTTTATTCCATTGGATATCGGACACCAGTTTAGACGCGGCATGTGAGATATCATGTCCCGCCTTAAAACCGAATTGATTATCCGGAACTATATGTTTGTCCTCAACCCACCTAGACAGAGCTCTATTGATTACTGTTTCAAACACCTTACTGATATTCGGAAGGAGACTTATCGACCGGAGATTCGCCGGGTTAGATATATCCATTCCCTTTTTGGGAATAGGTTGAACCACCGCCTTTTTCCAATGCGCTGGATATTAAACAGGGTGGTGTAAATGTCCACCGCTTCTAGAAGAAGATGTCGAAGCACGATGTTCGGAATACCATCGGTCCCCACTGATTTCTTAGCCCTGATTGTGTCGAAGATCTCATGGAGCTCTTCCTTCGAAATGAACGGGAGTAGGTGACCCTCTCTGGCAATGACATTATTTGCCACATTTTCGTCGCTGAACTGGGTGAAACCAGAGCCCTCGGATCGCCAGTTTTCTACTTCATTTCGAATGTAGAGGTCGTGCACCAAGACGCGATTGTCCAGGTCATAATTAGGGCCAATGGTATCAGTGGTCTTGTATATTTCCTGGAAAGTCGCCCCTATGGTCTCAACCTTCTCCTGTGGATCCTCGATCACGACGACGATTTCTTTCGTCATCATCAGCAGCCTCATTTGGATCAATACCTGCTATTGTCAGTAACCGTTCGTTGTCTGTTGTCCGGGCTATTTTAAGACACTGAAGGTCGTTTTGATTTTTTCTCCGAAATAGTTTGTTTATTTGAGGGAACATATTCGGGTTGCTGGTGTTTACAGCCCGAACCCTGTTGTTCCAATATGAACTTACAGAAATTCTGTAATTCTCTTTTATTAACGTTTGAATATTTTTAATCGACGACTTCAGTGTCCTAATCTCCGGATCTTGTCTGTCAGTTAACCGTCTGTACAAGTTTTTGAGTCTTGACAGAAGTCTACTTTTCTGTCGGTGCAGTGCGTCAATAGTAGGATTGCGGAACAGACCTTCGTTAGTCGTACGTCAATACCGCGGTATTGTAGCGTCCATAGTTTGTTTAATTGTCTCGTCCATTTGTTTTAGATACTTGTCGATATCCTCGTTTGACAAATTCCTATTGGACGGTGGGTGGAGCGTATTCGAGGAGAGCGCACGTGTCATGGTTGCGGAGATGCGTGTCCATCGTGTCTTACTGTAGTTGTAAGAATATCTTTGGACAAACTCCTCCAATTCCGCAATTTCGTTGGGAACTGTAATTTCGGTGCTAAAACCGCAATGGTCACTGTCATACACGAATGTGCGCAAACAGTTTAGCGTTCCCTCTAGTAGTAGGTTCCCTCTAGTATTTGGCAGATTATTTCCCCAATCTCTGAAGTCCCCGCCGATTATAAAATAATTCTCCCCCGATTCCAGGCTCAGGAGTCGAAAAAGCGTGTCGAGCTCTGTAATGAATAAAGTGGATTGTGGAGCCTCAGGTTCATAAACAGAGGCCAAGTACAGCCGCTTTCCCCTGCGGAGCGGGATATAAATGACGACTGCCTCCAACACCCGGAACCTGCGCAACACTCCCTTGTACACTCTGTGAAATTTTATACCTTGCTTAATGAAGATCGCGACACCGCCTCCACGTTTGGATCGGGGCCGGTTTCTTCTTCTAACAATATAATTATTGTACTCCAGTTTGTGCTTATCGGTTAGCTTGGTTTCGCTAGCGAAAAGCACATCAGGAGTTTGGTCTTGTAGCAATTTAATCATCGCAGCTTTTCGTTCGATCCTAATCAGTGAATTAACATTCACCGCAAGGACTTTTAAAGTTTACTCCACCATGTGCGTACCCATTACGACGTGTGTTGCGTTAGGCCTGGCAGCAACGCGTAGATCTCGTCCACCCGCTTGGCTTGTTCTTGCACCTGCTTTTGCAGCTGAGCCATGTGCCCTTGGATTGCGAGCAAGATGGCCAGCATGTTAGGTGCAGCTTCCGTTGTTCTCGGCACTGGCGCCGGAGAAGCAACAGTCGCTTGCTGTACCGTAGCCCCCCTACCTGACGCCATTTGGGCGTAGGAAATTTGTGACGTGACGGCTGGTGTTTGAAACCTAACAGGTGAACGTTTGACCTCCCCCGTCTGCTGCCGAGCCAGTTTTGCTTTTTTAATGTCAGCGAACTTAGGACAACCCCAATAATTTGCGATGTGTCCCAGGTTCCCACATAATACGCACGAGACCTGCGTCCTATCGGACGCTCCGTCCCTACCCAGAGCACACTCCTTGGAACTGTAGTTCTTTGCGCACTTCACGCATCGAGGCTGCATTTGGCAGTTCGACGCGGCGTACCCGAACCTCTTTCAGCGAACGCATTGTATAACGCCTTCGCTCCTTTTTAATCTTTCCCAGTGAACCACCTGGTAGTCTAGGACATTGATACTCCTTAGACTATCCAGACGGCTTTCGGGACTGAGCTGCACCAGGAAGAATGGCAGACTCCGTTTCTCCCGTCTGGCTCTAGCTGTGGTAAATGGCTTTACCCCCACAAACTTGAGTCCTTCGCACTCCTTCTCTTTGAGCAGTGCCAGGATCTTCTCAGGATCAGAAGACCGTTCCAACCCCTTCAGCAGCATCGATTGCCGCTTTTCACACTTCAGTGTGAATGAGTAGTGCTCCGTCGTCGTTTCTTTTAGGAGCTCTTTCACTTTCGCGTGGCTCTCCACTGTATTACAGTGGATGGCATGACGATCGTTCCCCAATCTCTTAATATTAAAATTATTACCAATGACCGACTTACACAGGTCCTCTCTAGTTTATAGGTGTTGATAGGAGGTACCTTCTCCTTCTTCTTCTGCTGCTGCTGCTGTTGTTTTTGCAGCTGTTGCTGTTTCTGCTGCTGCTGTTGTTGTTTCTGCTCTTGTAGCTTTTGTTGTTGGGAGCTCTCTGCTTCTAATTGCTCCCTCTGCCGACGTGCAGTTTGTTTTTGTTGTTCCAAGTTTGGCCCGGGATCGAACCCGTGTCCACAACCCACTTGACTGACTATGCCGCTAAGCCCTTGGCTACCGTGTTAGCAAAAGCCGAAACACGTTTATTCTCTGTGGAGATCTGCGAACGTGGACCTTGAGGGTTGCTGGACTTAAGCAAACAGGATGAAGGCTAAGTTAAGAACCGCTCGTAACACTCACCAGCCAAGGAGGAAAGCTTCTATAAAGGAAAAATAGGGAGTTGGAAAAACATGACATCGAGGAGTTCAAATGGACGAAGACCGTGAAAACATCCGTCCACTTGAACAAAACCAAGTGAAGACTCCAAATTTAAATGCAACGAATCTGCAGAAGCCAGTGGCCTGACCGCTGAGCTTTGCAAAGTTAGAGGAAACGATCAGGTGGGGAGCATGTTTAATTTGATTAGATGAACTCATGCTCGATGAATTGAGTCTCAGCATCGTCTGTCTGGGATGAAGAAAGGGGACCCCTTGATCTGCATCAACTACAGGAGCATAACCCTACCAAATATGACAGGTCATTACTGCCGTATTATCTGAAGGTCTAAAGCCGGCTGTACAGCGAGATAGATCTGGTCAGAAGGTTTCGTCTACAGCGACTAAGATAACTAAGTAAAAAAGAGCGCCAAGATACTTCAGGTGAAGGGGTTTTATCCCAGTGGGATACCGCAGTGTGTCATTACATAAAATGACACACGCACTGAAAGGTACCTCAATCAACTCGATGGAGGCAGCGAGTATCGAATCAAGTCAGTTGAGGTAGCATGTTGCTAATGGCCGTCCCGATCTATAAATAATATGCGTGTTTATCTTGCAAAGGTTGCAAAGTAGACCATTACAACTGCCCGATGCGGATTTTGTTAAAATTGATTTTGGTGTGTACAATAAATTGTTCAAGTTTGTCTCTGTGTATATCCATAGATTCCTTGCCATTACTGCTCAGTCTTACTTGTTAGATTTATAAATGAAATAACGTGAGCTTTTTAGGCTCATGACACACATAAACTATGTCTGCACTTCTAGCTTAAACAACAGAACTCCAATTATTTTGTTATGACAAAGAACTAGTTGTGAGACAACAAACGTCAGCATTGACCAATACTGCAGATGAATACTGTCAGCAGTAATAGTAAGTCCTACTTCAACACCTTCACCAAGCGCCTTCTGTAATTTTTTTTAGAGACTGTAAAATTTGAAGAGGGCAAAAGTCATGTCTTCTCCGGCCCTATAAAATTATACAAATACTGGTCGAACACAGATACGGACGTTTGTTGAAGACCAGTGGCTAACGACGACGGAACTTCAAGAGCCTCCTTGATAACAGAAAAAAGAGTCCCCTATATTCTAGATTTCTACAACAAAAGCCAAATTTATACGTTACAAACTGGACACTCAACCTTTCGGAACTAACAAAAACTTGCTGGCCTACTCTGCAAAACCAATGAATACAACTTGCGAGTATGGGGTGGGGTTCTTACCAACCCTTAAAGCTAGACACAGCCTTATGTTATATTATCGCTATGGTGACAGGATACTGACAGAGGTAAGGTATGTGCTATTCTCCACCCAACTACCCGCATAAAGATGATGACAACGATTTCTATAGCATACTGAGCGCAACAATCAACTTAAAATCTAACGCAGCTATCGTGATCGTGATAGGATGCGGGCCACGAGGAATGACATCGGCGAATGATTTGTTGAATTTTTGCAACGTCAACCACCTGGTAATTTTCGGGACACAGATTAACCACAAGAACTGCCACACGATCAGCTGGGCCTCAACTAGGCTTCGACTATGGTAATAGAATCAGACCGGTCATTTTTGCCATTATCCGACGCTTAAGAAATTGCATCCAAGACGTCCGGAACAAACGTGGAGCTGATGTGGTAATACAGAGGGCTCACCATCAAATGGAAGCTACTATGTCTCTGTATTGCACCTGTCATCAGTAACATATCCAACTTGCTAATGATACCCAGGTTTGATACCGAAAAGCTCTGGGATCCTCAAGTGCACCAACAAATAACTGAGCACCTTTCCACAAATGCAGAAACAATCAGTAGCTTCGCTTCTAAGAGCATCGACAAATACTCGTACGTTGTGCGTGCTTTCATACAGCGTTGTCGTTAGAAGGTGAAGGCGAACGCCAAAGCATATGACTGACAGAAGTCAACCTGAGATCCATTGAAGAATGTACTGATGAAGCACGGATTCCAGTGGCTTCAGCAATAGAGCGCCTTGAATAAGAGATCCTGTACCGCAAAGCGAAGAAAAGTACAATGCTAACGCGTCAGCCTGTAGAAGTAGGGCTGTTTTTAATTTTACTAAGGAACTCCAATCTACCTCTAATAAAAGGACTGAACCAAGTGGGCAACAAGCATTTGAGGCCAAGATCAAGTGAGGCTTCCGCAGCAACAAATAGCTCCTCTCACATAAAGCTGAAATACGCTGTTGGTAAGGGCCCTAAAGTAAAATAAGGCAGTTGGCATAGATGGCATTCTGGTAGAACTGTTCCAAACACGTTGGTGGAAATCAAAAAATAGAAGCCTTGCTCTAAGATTAGAAGAGGAAATTGATTGTTCAGCTGCCAAAGAGAGAAGGTCCGAAATGAAACAACTGGTGAGATATATGCATTCTTCTGGTTGTGGACAAGCTTATGCCCAGGATCGAGTGAAAAAAAAACCTTTTCAATGCTCGACATCGAATAAGTAGGGTTTTTAAGTGGGTCCTCCTAAATCAACCATGATCCTTACGGATCATCGTTGGGCACTACGACACATTTGTTATGCTACCTTGGATCGAGTCGCTATCGAGATCCTGAGCCTGGTATACCAGAAAAATAAGTCACTATGATGAAGGCTTCCTATGATTGCATTAAATGTCATGTCATACACAACGGAAAAGTGTCAGACGATATTGAGGTTCGCGGCGGAGTACGGCGAGGTTGCCTTCTTTCACCTTTGATGGTGATGAGATCCGAGCAGCTGGGTATGGAGGAAATATGAGACAGGGATGAACGGTGAAATCATGTCCTCAACATCTTGAGTACGATGGGGAAGTTTGCCTGCTCTCATATAACACAACATTTTTAGCTTGCTTCAGATAGTCCACAATTTGAAATCAGAGGCAACGAATGTACGGCTCAGAATAACGTAAACATGGATTAAACAAAGGGGCTATGCACTTTAATTGCTCACCATTACATCAGCCCCGTTCCATTTGATATTAGCGGACAGTAGGTCGAGAAAAATTAAGCAGGAAGTATGGTCTCAAAGGATGGCGATTCCGAAGTGGATGTGGACAGCAGAATTCACTTTCAGTATTCGGTTTAAACCTGATGAAAAAAATAAACAAAGTTGACATTGTTCTGATTAAAAGTAGAAACAATGCTACTTTAACACGTTACCTGAAAATAAATAACCACCGTAGATGTCCTTGCAACACATTAAAATTCTTCTGCTCCAACCACATACCGAACGACATGCAATAGTAGGCCAAGAACCTATCGAAGTCAAAATACCGAAGAAAGAGTGAATTCGTTAAACCTTATGGCGCGAAGACAGAGGCAGGGTCTAGTTTGCAATGGAATCCGCGTACGCAGTCAGGTAGTTCAGTAAGCCGCCCTATGCAGACGGTTGAGGAGAAATCCAGACATTTGAGGATGAATTGGAGGGAACAAAAGTCCGTGTCTGAATTCTGATAATTTTTTTTTTTGTTAAAAAAAGGACTTAACACTCAAGTGGGTATGAATACACTTATAATGCTTCAGCATGTGTTAAGTTTTTTTGGAAAATGGGATAGAGAGAGAAAGAAAGATGTTTGGGCTCAGTGGTTATTTCGCTCCATGGGTGGTATCCAACACTTAATGGGGAGACTAAATTCTTAGTGGAAGTTAGCTTGATTTTGATTTCTAGTCAACTATTCGTCTTACTTGATTTTCGTTAACTGAAAAAATGGATGATATGTCTTTCGGGCGAGGCTGGGATTCGAACACCGAACCTTCCGATTTGGAAGCCAGTCCACTACCACTTGAGCCACGGCCACCCACATGATAGCGCGCAGGCGTTGTTAACGTTCTATGCCCCACGATGTTTCAGAGAATGTACTCGTATGTTAGTAAATACTTTAAAAGTTTACAACGTTTTGTAATTACATACAATATTTGTACAAATTATTAAAAAAAAACATACCTCGATCAAAACCCGGAGTTTATTCAGAAAACCAAAATATTCGTGTTTCCTGCGATTTTTCCATTACTTCCTCTCGGCTGCTGAAACGCGTTCCCCGTAGTGGTTTTTTACGAGTAACTCGATTGAACAGAAAGAAGTCCCAGCGAGTCAAATCAGGTGAATTCGGTGGCTGTTGGATGGTATTTGTTGCATTTTTCGTCAAAAAATTACGAATAATGATGGCACTGTGCGACGGTGCGTTATCATGGTGCAAAATCCACGAGTTTTCTGCCCACAGTTCTGGTCCCTTTCGTCGAATTGCTTCATCCAAACGTCACGTTTACTGTCTGGCCTTCTGGCAAAAATTCATGATGCACTACACTGTTGTAATCCATGAAAACCGTGAGCATTGCCTTTTTTTTTGACTGAAAACGACGGCTCATTTGGTGAACGCCATTCACTTGCCTGATGTTTGGATTGCGTGTCGTACTCATAATCCCACGTCTCGTCTTCAGTAATGATCCTTTTGATGAGTGTGGGATCGGATTCAGCATCGCAAATCATCTCTTTTGTAACGTCAACATGGTCTCTTTTTTGCAAGAAATTGAGGTCTTTTGGCACCAACTTTGCTGCTACGTGACGGAAATCCAAATCATTAACCAAAATGTCTTGGACGGATCCAGAGGTAGTGTTCAAGTCCTTCGCTATCTCTCTGATGGTTAATTTGCGGTTATTGACCAACATTTCTTTTACGAGTACTTCATCAATGTTTTCGTCGGTTCTGCGTTCATCATCTTCGATTGACTCACGACCACTTTTGAACCGCTAGCGCTCGTGCCACTGGTAAACGACAGTTTTTTTTAGAGGATCGTTGCCGAAACACTTTACCAACATTTCCAACGTTCGCACACCATTAAATCCGTTTTTTACGCAAATACTAGTTCGTTGTTGCAAATTTAAATCCATTTCTGAAATTGTAAAAAATCGCCAACACACACAGAGATAGATGTACTCTTGGCTAGGTAACTTTTGTAAATGTCAAGCTATGACGCTAAGATCTAGAGAGAATGTCAACAACAGATTTACCAACTTAACAAGAAAACAGTACTCAAATTGGAAGAATGGGATCAATGTTCCATAACTTATGGAGCACCCGACTGCATTAGGAAATTTCTTTCTGCAATTTATTCTACGAAGGTCACAGATTATATTGATTAATATCCCTCCTGGATCTCATGTCTATATAAAAATAAATAAACCAAAAATGAGCAACAACCGTTTTTTTTTTTAATAAATTTATTTCATCTTTTCTGTTTCACTGTTTATTTTATTTGTAATTTTATTTTGACTTTTATACATTTGTTTCCTTTTAAATTTACAATTTTTTTGTTTATTTAGTAATTTTATATTTTATGTTTAACATTACATACCTTATCGCTTAGTCACTTTTACACGCAGTCCTGCATTTGATTCTATTTTCCTTTTATGTTGTGATTTTGTTTTTTAGTGTTTTTTTTTAATTAATTTGTTTTATATTTTGTTTTTAAATTAACAATCAGTGTTTAGTTATATTTAATTTTCTATCTTTTGATGTATGTCCTGTGCGAAAGGAGGAGTATACAATCTATGTGATTTACATTATGTTTGCGCTTAAATAGGTTTTTCTTAATTGTGTAGCAAGGGATATTCCTTTGAGAATAACAGCTGTTTTTGGTTTTGTTTTTTTATATAACTAAAATCAAAGTGTGCGCTTTGTTTTGTGGTTTTTCTTAAATTTTTTTTTTAGAATGCCCTGCAAATGAAAATGTAAATAATATATAGATTCATTGTTGCATAGATGTTTTATCACTTTGTTCTGTGTTATTTACTATATTTATCGTTGTGTTTCGTTTTTGTTTCGTTTTACTGTTGCAACTTCCTCTTTTGCTGGCGATCTCAGATTTCTGCTCTTTTCTCTAACTTTAGGTAAAAGTGCGAGTTATTTTTGTGTATAGTAAATATGGTTTTCAATTAACTAGATACAAATATTTGTGTATGTATATATGAAAATGAACAAAAATAAAATAATAGTAAAATATGCTTTTTTTCTATTTATTTATTTATTCTTAATTTGTTTTCTTTTTTTTGTATTAACAATTTACAGTAATATTTTGATATTTTCTTTCAATTTCAGCATTGCGAATTATTTTTGGCGTGAGTAGTTTTTTTGTTTTTTAAGTTATATATTGTATAAGCAGAGAGGAGTATAAGGACAGGAGACGTTTTAAAAATGTTAAATGTAACGCAAACCTTCATAACTGCAGGAAATTTACCAAAGCCAACTGCTTCATCACCTAAGTAAATAATAAGAGATAAAGCAGGCTAAATAAACAATCTTAAAATCAGCTCATAGAATCAGGTCAAATAGCAATTTAGGGCATCCCCTATTCATTGTATTCCATTTTGGGTCCTTTGTCCGCCTGCGTTTACAATAAGTTAAGAAATTGATGGGAAATAAAACCCTAGTTTGATTTAAAAGCTAATATCCGAATGATAACATCCCAGGATACCCCACGATGCGCCGTAATATCCTGAAATAAAATTAACTTACCGTACTCTTCGGAGCAAATGAACTTATAACTCCTATGGCACAGGTTCAATGAATGGGCTCAGAAGACAATTGAGCAGCAAGACCCTCTTTCCAGCAATCAAAAAAAGTTTAAAAAAGAACTTGATCATATCAGTCCTGTTTTAATGCGCAGAACCCTGGACAGTGATGGAGGCGGGTGAAAATGCTCTCGGAAGCTTCTTCGGCTAATTTTCGATCCCGTCTCCCGAATTTTCGAGGAGACGGACTAAACAACGATACAGACTTGGTGAGACTTACAGATGTAGATGGCTAAGTCAGCTCAAACGCATGGAGAGCACCTCCGTAAAGGTTTCGACTCCAATTCAGAGCGACATCGCGGTGGAGGACGATGTCGCCCTAGTCGACAGACACAAATGGACCTCAGCCAACTTCGTTTGCGCAAATGAAGATAGCTGGCAAAAGGCTACACTAGGTGGAGAGGCATCTTAACTGAGGCTCTGGTCCACCTCGGACTCCAGCACCATCAAAATGCACTTCGAACTTTCGCGGATTGGGCTCTATTAAAGATGAAAAAGATCAGGGGTTTCACCGAAAAATCATCCTCTGTAAGGGGGCACGTTTTTGGCTGCAACTAAAGTATTTCGTCTATAAGTGTATTTCAGTTGATTAAAAGGACAGCAATGCGATCAATGCTTTGTGTTTCTTTAGAACCCAGATCCTGTAATATAATTCTCTCAATACCTTTTCCTTCACACTATACTGGGTTACAAGCTCGAGCCTCCAACTGCCGGGATCCGAGCCTTGATTACAATACACCCATCAATGATGCCCGTGATCGAACAGTACGATAAACCCATTCTATCTCAGTAAGTCGTCTACACTTCTGCCAGATGCACACTAAACACCTTCTTCTTTGGAACTCTTAGACGCTGACGGTTCAGAATATGTCTTTTGCAGCTTCCAGTAGATCTCGCAATCAAAATTAGAATTACAGACGGACCATCTGATTATTTTGATAAATCTAGTAACTGGCTGAACTGTAAGTACTCTGTGCTGACATGGTGGGTGCTTATTCCAGTAAATGAAGCATACTAGAAGCACAAATGGGCCAGTTCCTTGTTTGTGTGCTCTATTTTGACAGAGAAAAAAAAGGCACTGGCTGATCCTATCTGCAACCCTCTCCATTGCAAGCCCAGTCTTTCAAACGCTTCGTAGAGAAAGCCGCAGCAATCAGCGTCTAACCGGCTTTTTTCTAAGTACGGATATGATGAGTTTGAGACGGCAAAATTCGTACTCCGGATCATCAGTTGAAAAGAGCAAGGTCATTGGCTAGACTCCATATTTCTTACGTCTGTTAAGGAAACCTCAACGTATCAGAACACCACAACGAATGTAAAGCGTTTGACTCATGGACAATTCAATTAAATCCTTGAGACAATGCGTAGGTAATCAAGGTATCCTAGAACGACATAAGGTTAGTAACCTTTAACTATTCATTTTATTGTTAATATTGAAAGAAAATGATCCGCCAACGCTATAAGTCCATGAACGAATAAGGGAAACAAATACTCGCAGTACTTTCGCTAGAAAAAAAATTGACTAACATGGCATTAAAAATCTAGGAAGCAGTATAGAACCCTGAGAGACATCGGCGTTTATTTTTTAATATCTGCTTTAAAACCGTCTATAACTTCATGGATTCAACTTTTCGAAATGTTATTTCTAACCAACTGAAGGCAAGATTCATCTGTCGGAAATCGGTCTCTAAGAAGAGTGAGATATCGTCTCGCTTTATTTTCTGGACGGTCTGGAAAGAGTCTAGCTGATGAAATTGCCATATGGACAGCGATCAGATCTTAAAATGTACCCGAGACGTATATAAGCATGATATGCGATATGTATGATGATTTTAAAACGAAAACTGAATTCACCTCGGGCGTAGCCACAGAATTTAAAGTTAAAAACGGAGTACACCAAGGCAGGGTACAAGGTCCATTGCTTTTTAAAGTTGAAGCCGAAGACTAAGAGGCACAAAACGACTTTTCTTTTCTTCGCCGATGACAGCTCTGTCATAAGCAACGACCTTTCAACCCTTTTAGCAACTGTTAAAATTGTATAGAGGCACTAGAAGATAACAGGCTTCGAATCAGTCATATCAAGACGAAGTGCAAGTAATATAAATACCTCTGCTTAGCACCAGCCCAAGAAGTGCGTGATCGGAGGAACGGAGAGATGTTGCTGGAAGAATAGCGTCCGAAAATTTCATCAGAGAATAAAATAAACATGCCAGGGTTAGAAAGCCAGGAT